>CM024762.1:113410498-113786734 GCA_014218235.1 Colocasia esculenta
GTGTTTTCTGACTTTGTCCTATACGGGGACATCTTCAGTTTAATTATAGCAGTGGGCAGCCGGCACCAGAGTCCATCACTGACAAGATCTATGCAAATACACTCTCAATAAATCCATAAACCTTCTATGTCTTTATTTCCAATTTCTTGATTGTGTGAATTTTTAGATATCATTTTTACTCATTCTGTATGATACTTGATGGTTATTTGTTTATTTTTCTGTTGAAATGCCCCATCCCACATCCCACCACACCCCTACTAGCACTACTTTATGGTGCTATAGATCAGAGAGGTTTATAGAAACTTACCCAGGATGGAGAAAGCATCTCACCCCTTTTAATATATATTATTTCTTTCATTTGGAAGCCTTAAGTGTCATGCAGAAGTGATGTACAAGCCTTATAATGGCACCACTGTTTGTGTTGAAAGCCATATTTATGACAAAGATGTAGTCTTTGGAGGCAAAGATGTTGCGAACCTAGTGTAAGTGCTGTATACAGCCATATTTATGATAAAGATGTTTTACCATGGGCGACCATGCAGGAGACAAAAATGTCCACCCTAGCTTGCAGTAGACATGAATGTCAGCTGAATTTTGGCTGTTTGTTGCACAAAATCATTTGAAATTTAGCATATGGTTATATTATTTGAAGGTTATATACTCAATTTTTCCCCTTGGGGATGAGGCCAATTCTACCAATCTTGTGTTGGCCAAGATTAGCCATGGATCAGATAGGTACTCTGATTGGGTTAGTATCAGTAACTTCACCAGCCCATGGTTGTTAGATGTCCACTTTTGATCCCACTTTGTTGAATTGAACCCTCTTTCCTCCCTGGAAATGCAATTTCTAAAGCTTCCAAAATTGACCCGTGGGGAACAAAATTACTACAATTATAATTGCTTGATCCTCAAATTAATCTTCTATCATTTGGAATTGGACAATATAAATTTTCATTGTACGTCCATTTAATCTCAGATTGAAGCTACAAAGATTGCAAAATTTACTGGGAGAGCAAGGAGTCATAATGGTGACCTCTGAAAAGTTGAATTGGTTTTGTGTGGTCCTAGCAATGGGTTTTTCTGTAATTTCGCATATTAATGTTGCACTTCTTTACATTTTAACTTCACCTACAGATGTGGAAAACTGTAATTAATTTAATTCGCATATTAATGTTGCACCTTCCTCAAAACATGAAATTGGATCCCAGGTTTCTTTTGTTTTGTTTCAATTTTGCATATTTCAGTTGTTTTTGTTTAATATTTTCTTTGAAGAATTTGATTGAAACTTTTGGACTACTTTGTTCTAGCCAAGAATGATGGTAAGTGTGCTCCATCTCCACACGTGGATGTCCATACGACCAGTGCAGTTGAGGGACAAACCGTATATCAAGATGTAAAGTGTATTACAGATTGGGAGATGTAAACAAGGTATAGTAAACTGTAGATCAAGATGTAAAGTGCATTATAATTGTGATTTTTTATTAAAATAATTATTTTATTATTTAATTATTTAAATAATCACATAATAATCACGTTGGCAACTTGGTGACCGGGAGATGGATGTTAATATGGGGTCGGCATTGGAAAGACTGACAATGGAGTCGGCATGGCATTGCGACTCCAAAGTCGGTATTAGGAACACCGACTTTGGAGTCGGCATTGTCATTGCCGACTCCCTTATGTTAAAAAAAAAAAAAAAAAAAAACCCCGCCGCGATTCCCTGTTCTTGCTTCAGGTTATTGCTTCCCGCCGCCATGCTCATCTTTCTCTGAACTAAAGGCGGAGAAAAAACAGGACAGAAACACAAAAGAGAAAAAAACATCTCAACTTTAGAAGTGGACATGGCTGCCACTTTACATTAACACAAGCAATTGTCAACAAGATATTTCAAATGTGCATCACCGTGGCTCAGCCTTGGTGGATTTTTGAATTCAGTGGAGTTGCAGGTTCTTATAGGTCTTGTGATTCAAATCAAAACACTCTATCTCAACCAGTGTTCTTCCAGCTATTTCTCTTAAACCATGGAGTGTAAGCAAGGTAAAGTGCATTATAGCTTGGGACTCCTACCAATGAATTTTTTTTTCCTGCAGGGACTTGACGACCTGCTGAACTGTGAACTTCAGGCCAACCTTTTCATCTTTTAATTTAAAGGTGGTTTCAATCATAAAGTGTCATGTTTTCCTGGTTATATTCTTGGAGGAAGTTGTAGAGAATATTTGTATTGATTGTAATCATCCACTTCATGCCATTGGTCTAGAAACAATTATGTTTTTTTTCTTGTCTGATTTTTCTGAAACATCAAATCTGGTAGAACCCAACTCCAGGTATTTTTGTGTTGCTCTTTTGGTGTAGACTGCCACTCAAATGACATGTCTTGGTTGTCCTTGCAGCTTCTTGGGCAATATCTATGTACTTGCAGCTTTTAGGAAACTCTGTGGATGTGTACCCTATTGGCAGGTGAGGTCTATCTAGCATATCCATTCCTAGGTCTGTTTTGAGTAAAGCGTCCATTTTTTTCTTAGAGGGCAGGATCAAATTTTGATTTGTTTTTTGATTCTATCCATCAATTTGAAAAATGAAACTTGGATAGGTCATCAATTTTGATTGTGTTTTTGATTCTATCCATCAATTCATTGGGTTCAAAACAATTTAAACAAGTCCAACTTAAATTGTCCACATTTTGAGTTTTAAATGTGCTTGGCTTCTGCCCTTTATGATACTTCATGATGTTTAGCCCATGTACATTAGATGAGAATTTTTCTCTCATAGCCTATTGAACATCTCTATCACTTCTTTATGTTTGAGATAATATGTGGATATTAGAACTGATGCATTGCTTCAGTTACTTTTACTTTCATATCAACCAGTTCTATTTTAATCTTTCATATGTTTTAATCTTTCATGTGTTTTAACCAAGGGTTCAGGAGATGATTGGAAAATACATCCCTCTCCCCATTTTAGTGGTCTATTACAGATTCTTTTTTTTTTGGGCAATGCTCTATTATTAGATTTCAAAGAGGAAGATAGATAATAAGAATGTGTTGAATAGGAATATATATGTACTGTGATCAGAAGAGGTGGTATGAAATGAAAGGAGGGAAGAAAATGAATAAAGAACTGATAATTAAATATGTTGTGTAGATGTTTGTTTCTTTCTTCACACTCTCATAATTAAATATATTTTGTAGATTTCATGTCTTGTAGTAAGATTTTATTCTTTTCGTGCACAGAGTGTATAAGATGCCTTTCATAGCTTGTGATATATTATTTTTGTGCTATGCTAGGAGATTTTTCCATTTTTCTTTATTATAAAGTTCTTAATTTGGAGTCTTAAAAAATAGTAAAGTGATAGCCAGTAACTATTGAAATCAGTGGATTTGTTCCAGATCTAGAAAACTAAAGACAAACTATTAACTGGTGAGTCTTTAGAGGGGAAACCCTAGAGGATGCAACATTCTGATGCTAATAGCTAGAGTCTAATTTCATTTCTGGAGAGATATGCTTCAGAAATGTATAACATTTAATCAACAAACAACAGTATCCAGATGCATGAACTTTACTGATTGTCATGGACTGGATAAGGATGAAATTTTTAAATCACAGGGCTGCTTTCTGTCAAGGAAACTTATGAAATAATGCATTTTGTCAAATATCAAAGATAAGATGTTTGTGCTTTTGAATGTGGATGTTTCAAGATGGATACGCCTGGATCGTTAGGAAGTAGAGGCATGGGCTGCTTTCTTGGGTCCAAAAAGGCTAGCTACTTGGTCCCAAGAAAATGCCTTCTCACCTAGTCAATCCACTTAAAAGATTGCCAAGAATTTTTATATATAAGGATCCAGGATAGAGAATTTTTTGAACACTTGGATACATCACTTTCATTTGTGCTTCCACTTCAAGCTAGAGTAATATTGCTGAATATAATCAAGCCTTCATTTATTATCTTGGACATTTTTCCATCAGGAAGGGTGCATTGGGCTCTTCGAGAGGCAGAAATATTTGACAGCAAACAAGGGTACAAGCTCCGAACATATGTCTACTGGTGGATAAAGCAAGCAATCATCAAGGCAATAGCTAAAAAGTCCTGGGTCGTTAGATTGCCGATAATGTGAAGCTTCTTTTCTGATAAATCTGGTATTATAGAAATTGTGTAGGTTAATCTTTCCTGCATCTAAAGTGAAGGAAAAAAAAAAACAATTTGAGTTTATTGTAGGGAAGCATGAACATAGAAGTTTTATATTATCTTTTTTTTTTTTTTCCAGCAGGTACTTTTTACTTCATCTCATCTGCAGGTGCTCATAGTGAGAAGTTTGTATTATCTTTTTTTTCCTTGGAAATATGTCTCCAATATATTTTTCCTTGAGGGACATGTGAATGTTATGGAATGTGAACGTGAATGTGAATATTATGGATGTGAATGTTGTTTTGCTTATGTGATGTAGATGAGTGGATATGGATTTGAATTTTCTTTAGTTATGTGTTGTATCTGTATACATAATATATATGTGCATGTGTATAGCATGCATGCTTGTAGAATAAATTTACATATTTACAAACAGATAGGACATGTATTTAGTTATATTGAGTGGACATGTGAAGTATGGATGTGAATGTGAATTTGATATGATGCGCAGGCAGTCCCTATTTTACCTGGTGCAGAGATATTAGATTTTTATTAATGCTGGATATTTGAGTGGACATGTGAATGTTATGGATGTGGGAATGTGATATTATGGATTTTAATGTTGTTTTGCCTATGTGATGCAGATGAGTGGATATGGATTTGAGTTTTATTTTAGCCATGGTAATATATATGTATTGTATTTCATGTTTACATCAGATGTGGACAGGTATTTAGTTTATATTTGTAAAAAAAAAAAAAAAATTACACCTACGGTTTTTAATATTCATGACTAACTATCATTACATACAATATTTCAAGCCGTAAGTATATATATTGTAATATTTATTCATCATTATTTATCATCTCAAAAAAATGGTATTACTACGGTTATGAAACAATCAGTATAGATGATCTCTATACGTACATTATTATCATCATCTCAAAATATATTACTATGGTTATAAAACATAAGTATAGATAGCAATACCTATGCTTTTTAGGAAATTTACCTATGATTTATATAACTCTTTACCTACGGTTAATATTTGTATGAATAACCCGATATATACCTACGATTATTTTCTGTGGGTATAGTTTAGTCACGGGCGCATGCGTGTCGGATTCAAACGTTAGCGCGTTCCGTAGGGTAAATGTTTTTACCTTCGGATTTGTGGCATATACCTACGGTTATTATGCGAAGCTATATGTCATTTTTTTTAGTGTCTCATCCAAATTGGCATTATCCGACAGGCGGTACCTCCCCACTCTGCTGCACGTTGAACTCAAAGCTGATCACGAGCATCCAGTCGTCCACCTCACACCTGGATGGGCAAGTGGTGTGGTCTCGATCCAGCCGAGTTGGTGGCCGCTGGAGGGAACACTACAACAAAACTGGGCAACACTACGGAAAGTCCATTACGGTTTTATTCCGTAAGTATATTAGCGTTGTACTTACAGTATTATAAAATTTATTAATATTTTAATATGACATCTCCAAGACCGTAACTACACGTAAGCATAGGTTGTGTGCTAAACATAAAAAAATGAAAAATGTAAGTATAGACCCAAAAATCTGGGCGGGTCTTCACTCACACAAATCCCGCCGAATCTGAAAACAAAACCCCAAAACCCTCGAGCCCCCGAACCCATCTCTCTCTCAAAAAAACAAAACCCATCTCCTCTTCTGCGCTTTTCCGTCCCCATCTCCTCCCCCTGCGGCCATCTCACACACTCTCTCGCTCTCTCTCTCTCTCTCTGTCTCTCTCTTCCCGAAGGCCGGCGACGCCTTCCTCTCCCTCCGACGACGCACCAACGACGGACGAGGGCTCCGGCGACGCCTCATCTCCGGCGGCTGCCCCCACCCCCCCCCCACGGGGAGTCCTCCGGCTGCCGGCTCCCTCCCTCCGGCGGCCCCCCACCCTCCCCGGCCCCCTTCGATCCCTCCGGTGGCCCCCATCCCTCCCTCCCCCCCCTCCGGCAGCCCCCACCCCTCCCTCCCCGGCCCCATTCCCTCCGGCGGCCCCTATCCCTCCGGTGAGTCCCTCCGGCTGCCGGCTCCCTTCCCTCCGGCGGCCCCCCTCCGTCCCGGCCCCCTTCGATCCCTCCGGCGGCCCCCATCCCTCCCTCCCCCCCCCCCCTCCGGCAGCCCCACCCCTCCCTCCCCGGCCCATTCCCTCCGGCAGCCCCTATCCCTCCCTCCCAGCCCCCCCCCCTCCGGCAGCCACCATGCCTCTGTCCCCGGGCCCCCCTCGGCAGCCCCCAGCGCCCTCACCTCTGCTTCCCTCCCCCCCACACCCGCGCAGCAAATATATTTTTTTGTATGCCGAAGTTATTTGTCTTGTTTAGTAGGTATATGAGTTTCATTAGATCTATTCAATCTAGATAAAAAAGCTTTATCATGCTTCATCGCCACTGGTTTTATCCACATCTCATGTGGATGATGTAGGTAGTTAGAAAAGAAATGTGGGTTTAATCTGACCTAATGTTTTTGGAAATAAGATGGTTAATGGAAATGTGAACACATCAAAATGGTAAGGGATGATATGGGCATGTCTTGTCTTAAACAACATATCTCACACAGTGCTGGGAAGAGGAGGAGGAAGCTGGTGAGGGAAGTGATGGGCACTCGGCGTACGTGCCTAAATGCCGGTTCGCACGTGAGAGCGGTAGACTTCTGGGTAGGTAGGTGTGGTTTGTGGAAGGTAGAGTGTGACAAATGAAACATTTTTTGAGTCCATGAGCACACGTGCAAAGATGATTGCTGGGGAAGGTGAGACTGTTTAGTGAGCAGATCTACAAAGATGGTCAATGTGAACGAAAGGAGACTGGTTGTTGTGTTGAAAAAATAGTATATAACTTGGATTTTGGAATGATTGGTTTTAAAACTTACAACGATAGTAATAACTTCTAATTATAAAAGTAAATATAGAAGAGTGATACTTGTTGCACACCAAAGTGTGCAATATAAGTGGCATGATAGGTATCGGGTTGAGATGGATCGATCGATTCAATCTAGTTCGTTTGAATTTTATTGCTTCAACCTTGTGCAGGCATGCGATCCAAATTTAGATCCAATCAATAGGGCTTCTCTGTTAGAACATGGGTTTTGTCATTAAGCTTTGATATAAGGCATTTAGATTTTGATATACTTGGTATTTTTATTCATTAAACATTGTATGTGATTCGCCTACTATTGTCTTATCTATGTTTCCTTTCATTGTATGGGGTGATTATTTTCCATGTTTACTGACCATGTTTTCTTTATGTTTGTAGGCACTCGCACTGAAGCTGTGTTTGAAGAAGCCACGAAGGTGCTGCAGAACAAACTGCAACTAAGTATGTATGAATAAGAATGATCATTATACATGTAGAAATCTTTGGGATTAAAATCTATTTTTTGTAATTTATGTTTTTCAATGAGTATATGAGAGATTTTTTTTTGTTAGAGTAAAGAATCCATTAAGAAAATGGATTGGAGGTGGATGGACAAGCCAAAGCACTCAAAGGAATATCTAGAGGAGTGGACTTGTTCATTGATTTTGCATGTGGGTATTCTGATATGTTGTCAACTATCAGTGCCCTTGTATTCATTGTGCATGTATGTGTAAATGGGACAAGAACGTAGTTAGGGAACATTTATACTTCAATGGAGTCATCAAAGACAAAAAAGTTTAGGAGTTTCATGGGCCTAATTCATCTTGCAGTAGGGCCGACATCCATAGATTCTGCATGTGAAGATGTCTCAAAGGATGGTGGTATGCGTTCAATGTTGTGAGATGTATTTGGCTTGGAAAATAAAATATACATGGAAAACATCTCTGCCAATCAGAAGAAAGGGGACAATGGTACATTCGAAAATCTACAGAAGATGTGAAACAACCATTGTATCCAGATGCAAGACTTTCAACAAACTATCATTTATAATCCGATTGTTCAACATAAAATGTATGGGTAAAATGAGTAACAAATCCTTCAACATGCTATTGAAGTGTTGAAAGAAGCTCTTCCAGAAGGTGAGGTATTGCCAAGTACATTTTATGAATTGAAAAAATCATTAGTAAGTTGGGATACAGTTATCATAGAATTGATGCATGCCCAAAGGATTGCATTTTATATTGGAAAGACTATGAGTCTCATGAGCAATGTCCCAATGTGGAGAATCTAGATGGACTACAAGGGAAAAGAGTGGGTATAAAAAAAAAAGATAGCCAAGAAGGTTCTTCGGCACTTTCCTTAATTCCAAGGTTGAAAAGATTATATGTGTAGCAAATTTTCAGCAAACATGAGATGGCATAGCGATGAGCGGCAAGAAGATGGTATATTGAGACATCAGCTGATTCCCAGTTGGAAAGCTTTAGATGCCATAGATGAGTTTGGTTTAGAATCTTGCAATGTACTTTAGGTTTGGCAAGTGATGGTTTCAATCTTTTGGAACAATGAGTACGAGTCAT
The DNA here is from genome assembly GCA_014218235.1 of Colocasia esculenta. Lineage (NCBI taxonomy): Eukaryota > Viridiplantae > Streptophyta > Magnoliopsida > Alismatales > Araceae > Colocasia > Colocasia esculenta. Next base: position 113,419,073 of record CM024762.1, read on the forward strand.
AGTACATGGCCTGTGTATTGACACCATACAACCTACCTCCATGGCAGTGTATGAAGCCACAAAAATTTTGTATCTTTAATCATTCCTGGCCCTAATGGACCTGGAAATGATATTGATGTGTATCTTCAACCACTAGTAGAAGAATTGCCAAACTATGGCATGGAGTTGAAACATATGATGCTTCTAAAGGTGAAACTTTTGTATGCGTGCTGTATGGAGTTGAAACATATGATGTTCAGACAGGCTTAATCAACCCTTAAGAAATGAAGATGATGGTAGCATTCCAATGAAAAGGGATGGGGAGATATTTCTGAAGGAGGCGACCTTTAGGGTCGGCACCAATTGTTATCTAAGTGATGAAGAGTTGAACAAGCTCATCGATATGTCTGGTTCAATGTGAGGCAATTGCTCCTTTTATTGAGTAAGTAAGATGATCACTTGTATATTATATGTTTCCTAATTGATAGTCTTTATATGTTATATCTCATAACAAGTGTTTATATAGTATGCACCTTGCTTTTACGGAGTGGAAGACCACAATCAACAGAAATGGAGATCGAGAGGTGTCATACATTAGAATTTCAGCAATGGTTTAAATTTAAAGTGAGTGATGTAGACCATTCTCATTTTACTTATGGTTTTCACCCGTGTATTCATTTTCATGATGATAACCCACATGCATCCTGTTATGTAGGTTGGACACTTTGCAAGCACAATGTGGAGATGGTTGAATAGAAATATACGTTGCATAAAGGATCGACCAATAAATATGGTGAAGAAGTTTGACTCTTATTTAGTAAATGGGCTTCGCTTTCAAACTCAACATGTGGAACGACATAGGGTCACACAAAATAGTGAGTTGTCATGTCTGCAAAAACCTCAAGTTTCTCAAGTTCAAAAGATAAATCTCCTATTCGAGGGCAAGTGACATATTACGACATTTTAGATGAAATTCTGGAGTTGAACTATTATGGTACCAGAACAGTGTTGCTCTTCAAATGTGACTGGGTGGATATTCAGCGAGGAGTGAGAGAAGAAGAAGACTTCACATGGTCAACTTTAAATATAAGTACGTACAACTGAGCCATATGTTTTAGCCTCTCAAGTGGAGCAAGTATGGTACATAGATGATCCAAAAGAGCAAGGATGGTGTGTGGTGAGGAAAGACAAAGCCAAGAAATTATTTTGATTTGCAAATTGAGGAGAGCATTGAGAATGATGTAGAAAACAAAATACTGGCATTGATGATGTTGATAGTGATATTTAGATGATATCTATGTTACATGGGAAAGGGTGGGAATTGATGGGCAAGAGATTTTTATTGAAATGTTTTTGTAATTTTTGGGAAACAGTATCCCTGGTCTGTGTTCTTGTAAAAGGGTCTTTACTGTCATGTTTTCTTGGAGATTTTTATTTAACTTTAAAAAGGTCACTGTCACCTCAACTTTACTGTCATGCTTATTAATTGATATGAAAGAGTATTCCAACCATTCTTGTATATGCTTGCAGGGCCTTTACCAAAAAAATCATATCAGTGACCCATTAATTATGGAACCTGGGGTGTTGAGATTTTTATTTTTTTATATATGCTTTCAGTATTATTTAACTTGATCTTAACCATTCTTCAAATTTGATCTCAATTTCAGATATTGCTGATAAAGAGACATGTAAGTCTTATTTCTGTCTTCATGTTAATGTTGAGAAAGAGGATTAAATTGTGTCTATAATATTTAGTATTATATTGTTTGCATGTAACAGGGGGAGAAAAAGAAGTGTGGACTATGTAGAACCCATTGAAGGTGAGCTGATAAAAGTCGGGCTGCAATGAAGACGAGCAAGCCTTCTGGCCCTATTGCAAGTGCAGATATTTTGAAGGCAAAGAAGAAAGACTTGGAGAATGTTATAGGGTTTCAAGCTGATGGAGAAAGCCAAGAAACTGGCGGAACTGGAGCATCTGAAAATTGGATACAAATACCTTCCAACAACATATCGAGTGAGTTTCTAATTTTTTTTTAAGTTGAAGCCTTCCATTATAATTGGTAGATTTTTAACAATAAATGGAATTGTAGTATCTATGGAGTATTCTGTCAGCTGAGCATTTGAAAAAGTATGATTGTTGGGATTGCTTATGGTTTCCATATTATAAGTCTAATGCTTCTCAACGGAAAAAGATGTTGACAGGGTCAAAGATAAAGAGGTATTTTTAAAGAAGTACTCATTCGTGCCGATATGCATGTGGTAAGTTAAAAAAAATAGCATGAGAAGTTGTTAAAAAAAATAGGCCTTATAATTTTTTGTTATGTAGGGGGCATTGGAGCCTTGTAATATTGTGTCATGAGGAAGAAGATGATTTGCCATTCATCATGCTTCTTGATTCCCTCCATAGTATTGACCCAACAAAAACTTGTTCGGCCCAATTCAAAGGTTAGTGTTACATTAGTTCTATGATTCATAGGTAATATATTGGCGACTATCTCTAATATATTGATTCTTTTTTTTAGATGTTTGAAGGACATATATGCTACAAAGAACAACCTGATTACTGATGCAATGTCTTCTATAGATATTCAATTCCATCGGTAAATGATTAGAGACATATATCTACATGATCTAACTACTATTTTATTTCTACTACTTGTTTATGTCTTTTTTTTTCATAGGTTCCACAACAAACCAATGGCACTGAGTGTGGGTTTTTTGTATTATACTACATCTACCACTTCATACAGAATGATCCACCCCATTTTCCTTGGATGATTACCCATCTTTTTGAGTTATGCTCCTCTTCAAATTACATGTCTTGTTTTTTTCATCCACATACTAATTTCCTGTAATTTTTCAGCTTACATGTGATTGGTTCATAAGCAGAAGTTTGAGAAATTTGTACATGACTTGATCATAAGAAAAATAGAGGTGCAAGAGGTGGTGGTGAAGTTTCTAAAAAGAAGCACAGAGGAGAAACACAAACTAAGTTCTGTGCACGGTTTAGATAATGGTAAACGAATTGTGTCCATATAAATGAACTTGGACACCAGTTGGAGAGGTGGCCATTCTTTGAATTATTTTTAGGATCAATTGCCCGTCTTGGTGATAAAATGCCAATTGATGCTCCAACTTGGATGGCAATGTCTGCCACCCATAAGGATGATGTGTGGGAGTATGTCCAGTGATTTCTAGAATATATATGTTACTTTTCTATGTTCAATCTATTACATATTAATTATATGAGTATGTATTGTAGAGAAATGATATTCCCAATATTGAAAGAGTGGGTGATGAAGGACTGGATCAAAAGTGGAGGTCTTGGAATATGAATTGAGACAAATACTCTCAACCCACTTTGAAGCAAAATGAACAACAAATACCACCTGATCCAAGAGTTAATGCGGAACAATGGGCAAGAGTTGTTCAAACATGGTCTTCTAATAGTTGAAGGTAAAATGCTTAAAATGTTTTTCTTATAGAAGGTAATTTTTTTTTTTTGCTGAGACATGTTCACGATATTTTTTTGCTAAGAGTTATGTCTGTGCTTATAGAGGTATAGTGACATAACAAGAAAAGTAAAGTCATCATACGTATTTCATTTGCTGGGACAAAGAGCTTTGCAGACATCAATGAGAGGAGGTAATCCCTGTTTTTTCCTAAGTCTTATCTCTGTGCTTTCTGTTCTCATTTTTTTCTAACACTTATTTCATAGATTCTCATTTTTTCTGTTCTCACAATTTATCTCTAGTATGTAAAAACGGAGTGAAACTTGATCGCGGGGACCTGTTTATAAGGACCCGTGTGAAAAAAGTGGGCAACCTGTTAATAAGAGACTGCTGCTATGATTGTATGACATAGATTGTTGTTTTCCAATTTTGTTATGTCCACTATGTGTTTATTTCATTGATACTATATATGTGTTTATTGTAGACAAACTTCAGGAAGTAAAAATCACACAACCATCATCATCCTCAAGTTCATCATTGCAAGTGCAGATGATTTTACTCACAAGTTTTGGGAAGAAAGGCCTGGCCGAGTACGTGGGAGTGGGCACAGGCCCGACACCAACAAGTTTGTGGGTACTTCAAGCCAATGCCAAGCCCATTAGAGCAGAAAATGCTCAACTCAATGCTATGGTTAAAGAATTGGCAGAGAGATTGGGTAAAGTTGAGTCTATCGTTGTTGAGGTAATTCTAAATTTTTTCATTTCATCCATGTAAAATGTGATTAGCAAGTACTTTAGATGGATTTGCATAAATACATTTCAGTTGTCCTCCAATGGATTGAGACTGAGGACATCCACTCAGATCACTGCAGTGGCCACAGTTATGGCAAATCAGTGATTTCGTGACCACAGTTATCTTTCTAGTCACGCAGTTGTTTGTCACTAAGTCAGCCTGAGTATATTAGAATAATCCTACATTGACAGGAAACGGGAATCACCATCCAAATAAATCATATTTGAGTAATTCCACAGAATGCTGTTGGAACTAAAATGTGGAAATGACTGTCTGGAACAACTTTGTATAACAAACATTAATTTGCACGTCCTGTTTTTTGTTCAGTGTATGAAGCTTGACCTTGCTAGTTAAGTAATCAGACATTTTACATGTTAGTAAACTGTAAAAGCTGAATTCTTCTATTTTTTTGTTTGAAATGCTATTATCCTCAGATAAAAGGAAATTCACATCCCCTTTGATAAAGACCATGCTTCTACATGTAAGAAACAGTACACGGGAGATATAGTGATTAGTGAGATATGTAGAACATTCTGTCTTGTAAATCTGCATATTTCAGTTGCTATAAAAGAAATCATTATCTCTATCTTTGTATGTGATCATGGATGTAAATTAAGTAGTTGTTAGCTTGGTGAAGCCGTAACCAGTCTACCTAATTACCATTTCCCCATTTAGATGACAGTAGGCAGTTGCCTAGAGTTTCTCCTGAAGTGGCTCGGGAGTGGGTGGTGGGTTAGATAATCAATGTCTTTGGATCTTTATGGTGCTGTCCTCGGTGGCTAGGTAGTCTGAGCATGTCTTTCTGATAGGCAGGAAAGTTTCTAGGCTTCAGGTGGTCCGACCCAACTTGGGAAACTAAGTGGATGCCTGGTCAACAATGGTCTCATGTTACAATCAATGATTACAAAATTAGGAATAAGATACGTCTCCTGGCTATTACATAATGTTATTTCTATCAGATTAACATGAATCATGTCAGTTTTTTTTTCCTGATTAACTCTTGGATTAGGTGGTAGATTACCTGATTATCTGATTATTCTGATGTTTATAAAGTCTTCTTTGTGAAATATTTTTTTTCTTACTAGTCTTCTTCTTTCTTGATAGTCAAAATAGGTAGAAAGTACTCCCCATATGGAAAGATGCGTGCAATCATCTGCAAGTGTAATAGAACCTAAGGAAAAGAGGTAATATGTTCATATCTCATTATGTTCTATATTCTCATTAAACTCAATTGTGTCTTGATGTGTGATCTATATAATGAATTGAATAACAGAGTTTGATGTTGGGTAAGAAAGTGAAGTTGTGTGACAGGAAGGACAGCCGGTAGCCAATGCCATAATCATGTCGTTAGATAAATCTAAGATGGTTATGGGTAGAGTTTGGGCGAGGAGTATTATGAGGTAGCTATTTTTGTTTGCTTACAAACCCAATGCACCTCTATTTGTGAAAGATAATGAACGAAAAACTGTCCAAGATGCTGTTGGAAGTCACATTGTGTGGTTCAGAGACTTTGTAAGTTTATGACACCTGAAGTTTTATTTTACAAAATTATTTTGGAAATAAATGAACTTGTTTATATGTTACTAATTGAATGATTTTTATTTTGCAGGGTTGAGTTAGATGAGACTTGAAGTTTTTATTGTGCCAACAGAATAGCTCTCCTCCTTAAGAACTTTCTCCACTCTCACATTATGAAACAATTATGGTCATTGGATTTATGTTATGACAAAACAATTATGATTGTCTTATCCTCAAGACAAACAATGGTGTATGTGATGTTTAAATTTTATGTGTGTACATTTGTAATGTGATATAAATCAGTGATATATGCACTAGTTTTGGCGGTGTAATTATGTGAATGTTTCTTTTTAAACAGTGTAAGTTGTGTAATGTAAATCTGCAAGTTGTGGGTTATGTGTGTGGATTGTGTATGTAAATATGCAGGTTGTGTGCTATGTGTGGGATTGTGTATGTAAATATGCAGGTTGTGTGCTATGTGTGTGGATGTATGTTAATATGTAGGCTATATTTTTAGTCAAATTATGGATTATATATGTTTGTACTGGGAGTTTTCTTATGGTTCAGAGGTGCGTAACTATAGATAATAGCTACGGTTTCTAACGTAGTGATTAATTTTTGTATGTCATCTTCTATTGGGATATTTCTTACGGTCTTTCATATGTATATTTACGCTTTATAAAAGTAGGCCAAGTCTATATTATTACGGTCTATAAACGATTGTATTTATTACGTATTCTTAACCGTAAGTAAGGCTATAGCCACACTTGCTGTACTTACGAAAACGAACCGTAGGAAGTTTCGTAAGTATAGGTATGTTCTTACGGTTTTGACACTTACACTTACGCTTTTTCGACGTAAGTGTTGCCCAGTTTTGTTGTAGTGGAAGGAGATGCGGCAACGGGCGGGGATGGAGGAGGCAGTGGAGAAGGGATCAGATCCCACAGAGGCGTCCATGCCTTCGAGGTGGAAGGGATCGTCCCCGGGGCCTAGATTCGGCGGCGATGACATCTTTGCGGAGGCGATGCACACAGATGGATCAGAAGGCGATGCGGAAGAATTGGAGGGAAGGAGGTGTCAAGAGTATCCATGCTTACATGTGGTGTGCACTTGAAGCAGAACCAGATGCACCGCCTCCCCCCGCGTGCAGCAGTCGCCGGCATCTGAGAACTTATAATTGCGCCGCTCCTCAATCGAAGTCCTCCCATTCGAAGGCCGGCCGCCGCCGGTAGATACCCTTCCCCTCTGCCTGCCCCTGACGCAATATCTGTCTGCCGCTGGCCTCTGTTAATGGACTTGTCCGCCTTCGCCTTCTTGGCTGTCGAACTTGCAGTACTGGTTCGTGGACTTGCGCTGAGGAACAAGTCCATGGACGGCACACCGCCTGCAACATCACAGAGAAGGAAGAATCGCCATCAGATCGGAGACAAGACCAAGCCAGTGCCAGAGGAAAGTCACCTCCGCTTTCATGAACGCAAGCATTTGTTAGTAAAACTTTAACTACGAACATAGTCTCTCAAAAATAAGGATTTGGAGTGTGGATAGAATGTCAAATCAGGGAGGTCATGCGTGACCGATCCGATTCTAGCCAATAACACATGACAGCTCCGTATAGAGTTATAAGAGGACACAATGCCACCAACAACAAACAATCTGGCGCCAAGAACACTTCCAAAGGTGCATCAGAAAAGGGAACCAAAAATGCATCTGAAGAGTCTTCACTGCATGACTGATCCAACTCTTTCAGCAGGCACCCGACCGGCGATCATAAAGAAAGAGGAGGAGATCCAGAACTTTACCCAAGGGGAGGAAGTTAGATGTCACGAACTTCAGCAATGGTTTCGCCCAGCTCAGCAAGCTCTCACCGGCGGACGCCCCTCTGAGCTCCCCGCTGCTGACCTGGAACGCCATCCACCCACTCCAATTCGCATCACAACGCCCAGCAAGAACGACCAACAAGAACACTCCCCCCCCCCCCCCAACACACACAGAATGCCCGTACCTCATAAGCCCCTCCGGAGGCTCTGACGACCAGCGGGATCTGGCGGGGAGATCCCGGATGCGAGGCAGCAGGCGGAGTGGAGGTCCGGAGAGACGGCGCCATATGCCCCGGGAGGGGCGATCCTCGGCTTGGAGGAGGAGATCCCCGTGACGGGCAGCCTCAGGCGAGGGTGCGGAGGGCTACAGACGCCATCGCGGCCGACGACAAGGAAGGAGAGGAGAGGGGTGGAGATCACGGTGATGGGTGCAAGGGACAAAGAAGGGGGGAGGCGGCGGGGAAAATGGATTATCTGTCAGCGGCTCTTATGAGTCGATGACAAATAAAATCTTATCAATGGTTACAAGACAATCGTTGACAAATGATAAATTTTTGGAAATAAATAATTTTTTTATTGTTTTATTAATTATTTGTCAACAGCTTTCTAAGCCGATGACAGATAGAACATTTGTCACGGCTACAAAATAGCCGTTGACAAATGCTAAATTTGGAAAATAACTTGTTATTTTGTATTTTTATTTTTATGTTATTAATTATTTGTCAATGGCATGGTAAAGTTGCTGACAAAATAGCATTTGTCAACGGCTACAAAACACCCGTTGACATATGGTTAATTTTTGTCAACGGCTTCGATATGCCGTTGACAAATGCTAAGTATATGTCAACGGCTGTGTCTAGCCATCGACAAATGATGTATTTGTCAACGCTTTTTTGAAGCCGCTGACAAATAGTTGATATGTCAACAGTTAATGCTAGCCGCTGACATATATTCGTTGACAAATGTTACTTTCCTTGTAGTGAGGGCACACTACATCCCGGAGAGATGTAATGTTCTCATTCCACTCTTCCAATCTAATGCTCCAACCTAGACTCATCCACACAGCCATGGACTACTTAATGAGAGTGGAACCCAAAATTCCTAAGAACTCTCACTACAAACTAAACGGCATATGTCAACGGTTGTAGTTCCTTGATAAAAATAAAAAACCATTGATAAAGACATATGTCAACGTCCAGACTCCATTGACAAAGCCATCGACATCTTAGTCGTCAACTTATCATATGTCACCAGAAAATTAAACCGTTGACAAAAGTACATTTATCTACGGTAAAAGTTTGTTGACAAAAAAATTTCCTCACAACCGCTGACAAAAAAAATTTATGTTAGCGGCCTATAGCCGCTGACAAATGTATATTGTCACAGATATTTAGCCGCTGACAAAAGTGACAATATCTTTTGTCAACAGGTTTCACCGCTGATAAAGATTTGTATATTTTTTTTTAATATAATTTTTTTAAAAAAATTTAATTTCCTATTTGTACAAAATACCTGAATACAAACACAACAAGAAAACAAGCATACAATACAACTAAAATAAATCCACATCATACTCAATTCATATAACATCAAAATCTCTAAATAATTCATACAACATCAAAGTCTCTAAATACTCAATTCATACAACATCAAAGCCTCTAAATTAATGTCATCAAAATATCTATCTATCAATCATCATCATCATCATAGTCATCTCCCTCCGCATCAGTATCTACATGGTCGTCCTCTGGTGCTCTCGGTGGAGCTGACGCAGCAAATCTCTGACTAGCCTGAAACTGAGTCATGAATGTGCTCATCTGCAGTATTTGTCTACCTATGTCATCCATCTCAGACTCTTGTTTACACAGCTGCTCCAACTTCTTCTGCATTTCATCCATCTCTGAGTCTCGTCTGCGCACCTCTGTGCGCAGCTCCTCAACCTCCATTCTGGGAGTATTTTCTATGTTGCTGATCTGTTCCTGATAGTCAGAGGAGCTTGGCCCTTCTCTCCCATACCATGTGCGACCTGTCTCTCGACTACCTCCGCAATGAATGCGACCAGATCGGTCCTTCCCCATGACTGAAACAAAAGCCTCCTCAGGGAAAATGGGAGTACTCCCACTCTCACTATCTAGTGAAGTAGCAGACAGTTGAATCATCCTCTCCTGCATCAATTTTTTTTAAAAAATTATTTTTTACAATAAAAAATATCAAGTAAACATTAATTCTAAACTTTAAAAATATACTTACATATCGACTCCTACTCTCGTCATCTATCCATTGCTCAGTACCATCAGGTAACACTTTGTATCTGCCAATTTTAAAGATCTCCACACAATTGGGTTCACGATCATGAGCAAGGTGTTATTCACATGTATTAAAGAGAGTAAGAACTAAGTAAATATTAAATTGACAGTAAATATTTAACTTACAAAATCATCCTTCAATTGATAATGACTCTTCCTGCCCTTTCTATATGGCATAGATTGATGAGACCGATTTGCCTTATTGCGATCAGCGATATTCTGCCAACAAATATTTTAAATGTTAAAATAAAAAATAAAGATATACTATAAAACTTTATTATTACCTGCTCATCCGAAGTGTTCCATTTGCACACATTATCTGCCAATCTTGCGAATTAACACAAGCTGGAATTGAGGCAATGGCATTCTCGAAAGATTTGCCTGTGTAATGTTGTATAGAGACATAATTTTTTTAGTTCCACATTAAAATTAGTGAAAATAAATGTGCTTGTAAATAAGACATATAAATTAATGTGCATTGTTATGGTGCCTGTTGTGCAGTATCCAGGAAAGATAAATGGAGTGTGAGCAATTGTATAACAATGCTAAGTCCTCCTCAGCTAACTTCCTACTCCCACTTCCCCATATTGTATAACAATTGCATGACTAGTACGATAGGACAATTCAAGATGAGGTATATTGGAGAAAAGTAGGGAGATACCGTCGAAATTTTAAGACAATCATAAGCACATATAATGGAGATCATCAGATGATCAAAATATCCACAGACTGTCCAATAGGACAATTCAAGACTTTATGCCCGATATATGTCATTACCATCAAAAGACGGTAAAAACATATATCCTAACAAAAGTCTTGAACGTGCAAAAAAAAAAAAAAAAAAGGGTCCATACATTCACACACCACATCCACACATTCATATCTATACGCTTGCATCCTACATCAAATAGATGAAGATAATCACATCCTGCAAAAAATCACACATTCATATCCATATACTTGCATCTTGCAAAAAATCACACATTCATATCTATATACTTACATCCTGCAAAAAATCACACATTCATATCCATACATTTTGGGTATCATAAGACATTACAAAAGTAAGTGGAAATCATAGTACATGAGAGGAATTTACTGCAAGGAATCTGAAAATTAATGAGGTTCTACTTGCTGCTTATAATAGCGAATAAATTTATAATAAGGTAATTAGCATGCTGCCTAATGATATTGCAAATCAGACTAAGAGTTCTAAGATGTTGACTGTGAAATCCCAGCCTTAGGCTTTGTCTATTGCACCTTATAGGATTAGATTAACTGAAACAAGAGAGAATTTAAAGCTGAGATGTGAAGAAGCAGGCAACTTGAACAGGAGCCAGTATATGAAACACTAGCTCTTTGAAGTGATATTACTAAACTTTAAAAATTCAATAGGCGTCCATGGAGGAGCCCAATGAAGAATATTTCCTACACTTATTGCCAGACCATGGAGATGATGGGATGGGGTCGATGTTAATGAGATGTGAACTTGTAAATTTCCTTTTAATATTTCATATCAGTTAGCTACACTCATCAGACAGAAACTAATACAGGTGTTAGAGATTGATTTTGATAAAACATAGATGATTGTTGCTGATGAAGACGACATAGATGATGGATCCACATCTTATACTATTCATAATCTTCATAAGGATAACCTTATCAGACTTCTTAACATTTTTTGTATGAATCCTTTCTTGACATTCTATCCTATCAAACATGATGTTGATAGTATGACTAGAAAAGTCGTTCCCTTCTTCTAGCATGGAATGATCACATTTTACTCCCTCCCTAAGTTCTTATTTTATGTTCCACGTGATGCCGTTATCAATTATAAACCAAAGCAAGCGGATAGCTACATATTTATGTGAAAACCAAAATTTCTCTAAGTAGTGAAGATACTGCATTTCTCTCTCCTTCGATGAAGCCATCTACCTGTTCTCATTTCTCAACACCCAGAAAAAAGAACCAATTAAGGGTCTATTTGGTTGTATGTAAAACAGTTTAATAGGGAAATAGTTTTCCACGGAATAACTTTTACGTGAAAATGAAAACATAATTATCTATTTGGTTGTCAGGTAAATATAAGGGAGAATTAATTATTCGCCCCCGGGAGGGGCGAACCTTTATTTCCCCATCCCTGTCAGTTTTTGCATGGACGCCCGGTCCCTGCTTTATGTGGGACTTTTTTTCCAGTCCCTAGGGCTTAACGGACGTTATGCCTATTGTGGTCAATACCCATTCTATCCTCAGCCCTAGCGACCTGTGACCCTATTTGGCTTTAATGCCCTTCGAAGAAGGCAGGCAATGGCGGAAACCTTCTCGCCGCGGCGTTGCAGACCAGGGTTGCCCGTTTGGGTGCGCTGCAAAGAGGAGACCAGGGTTGCCGTTTCGGTGCACTGCGAAGAGGAGACCAGGGTTTCCGTTTGGGTGCGCTACGAAGAGGAGCACAGAGATTCTGGCTTCCGGTGAATGTTTCTAACTGATTCTCACTTCCTTCCTTCTATCCCCGGTGTAGGTGAGTTTTTCTTGGCGTTCCGATACACATTGGTTCCACCGATCCCCTTTGTCCTCTGTAGATCCACATCCGTTAGTCGCTAGATCTTTTTCTTGCCAAGAATGTTTCATCCATTTCCGTTCTTGGTTACCGACGTTAGTACAGAGTTACAGTAGAGTAAAAGGACATGTCACTCTCCAAAATTATGTATTTTGTCTAAGTTTGTCTACTTGTAAATGTAACAACGTTTGAAGTAATTACACAGTTAACTCTGTAAGTTAGTAACTGTGTAACAACGTTCTAAATAGTTACACAGTTAACTGTGTAACTTTTTAATTGTGTAACAACTTTCTTAGTAGTTACACACTTAATCGTATAACTGAGTAACTATGTAAGAACTTTGCAAGTAGTTTCACAGTTAACTGTGTAACTGAGTAACTGTATAACAATTTAAAAAATAGTTACGTATGTTAACTGTGTAAGTATGTCATTACCTACTACCTACTGTTTTTGTAAGTAAGTGTCTAACTATTTCTATTTCTATTTGTGTAACAAGTTTGTAAGTAGTTACCCAGTTAACTGTGTAACTGTGTAACAACTTTGTAAGTAACTGTGTAACTGATTAAGAAGTAAAAAATAGTGACATATGTTAACTGTGTAATTATGTCATTACCAGCTGTTTTTTTTTGTACGTAAGTGTCTAACTATTTGTATTTCTAATTCTTTAACATGTTCTCAAGTAGTTACATATCTTAACTGTGTAACTGTGGAACTCTGTAAGAACTACTTGAAAAAATAACATACGTTAACTGAGTATGTTTGTACTTACCTACTTTATTTTCTACGTAAGTGTCTAAGTATGTGTATTTTTAATTGTGTAAGTAGTTACACAGTTAACTGTGTAACAAGTTTGTAAGTAGTTACACAGTTTACTTTTTAACTGAGTAATTGTATAACAACTAGTTAAACAGTTAACTGAGTAAGTTAGTAGTTAAGAACTTCAAAACTAATTGTGAATGTAAAACTTACAAACTTTTACGCAAGTGTTTTAAGTTTTTGTAATTGTAATTATGTAACAGCTATGCGAGTAGTTGCACAGTTCACTATTTAATTGTGTATCATCTTCTGAAGTAGTTACATATCTTAACTGTGTAACTGTGGAACCGTGTAACAACCAGTTGAAAAATAACATATGTTAACTCATGTTCATCTCAGGCTTATTTGATTCAACAAATTTGGACATGATTCCTGTTCGATGTGCACTTGGGAACGATTCGTTCATTTTTTATGTTCAAGATGATATGGGAATATCGGAAATAAGGGAACGGATATTCCAAAGATGGAATTTGAATGATCCTCATTGGTGTATTAAGTACCAGTTACCTGGAGAAGTCAAATATCACGTTTGCTTAAATGTGAATGATGACATAGAGGTTATGCGTTCATTGCATAAGAATGGGAATGAGAAATATGTGCTAATGCATGTTGCTTGCAAAGAAGGGTAAGCATGTACATGTTTTTATGCGTGAATATCTTATACGATGTGTTTTTTTGTAGGTGTACAGCAGTTCGTTCATCAGGCAAGTCTGGACCGAGTACATCAAATTGTAGGAAGAGGCGTATGTATCATGTTCGTCCAATTACGTGTTTGTAGAAATGGGATCCGTGGACGCAATGTTTGAGTTTGTCTTTCCTTTTTTAAGCACTGGTTGGAGTATTGTTATGACTTTGTTAAGTCAGTACTCCATGAATGTAATGATATTGTGATCGCTATTGTTTCCAAACAACCGAGACATTTGTGGTGTAATGAAAGGTATTGTCACTTACGTACCGAATGCAATTTGTATTTAGGCGGACCTACATGCTTACAGATTTAGACCCTCTGTAAGTACGTAACTTGTAATTTTATACCTTTATGATGCAGTCATGTGATTCAGTCATGTCAGCAACTAATTATTACTTTGGGACGGGAATTTTTCTTAATAAAACACATATAGAAGCATGTACTTAAACACTTACATACATACAAATACATCATCACTTAAAGACTGTGATAAAATAAAATAGTTGCGCACATTTGCAAATATAGTTGCATAGGAACATTGTTTTAAAGTTAATAAAGAGATCACATTGTTTTCAAGTTAATAAAGAGATGGCAATGTTTATGCCTCATCTAATAGTGAAACAATTTTTTCCACTGCTTCTTCACCGCTGCTTTTGTGTTCCTTCTTCCGATTGACCTCTTCAATAATGGCCCATGCCAGCTTCCCCCGAATTAAGTCCATATCAGCCTATGTCAATATAAATGAATGAGAATATAGGAATATTTTGTGTAGACTATGATGTGGAGTATATACATGTGTTAAGATAGTTACATAGGAGAACGACAAACCGATTATGTTCTTTTTTGATAAACATTCCATGTACTTGCAAACAAATAGTGCACAATCGTCCCCAGCTCCTTGTTGTGGACAAGGGGTTGACACGACGATCGTCCATTCTGTTGTATCCAGGCCAAATATTTCAAGAAAACCTTCTTTTAGAAATTCCACCTACAGTAAAAAAAAGATACATAAGTGAACATCAAACTTCCTGCATACATAGAGCTACTTGCACAGAATTAGATGAATGAGAATTGAACAGATTGTATGGAGGAGTACGGGCACTTACATAGGTCTGGAAATCATGTTTAGGGTGCTGGATCATTGAGTCATAAAGTTCGTATTGTTTAGTTCTGATGTTAATGACCAGCAATGCCCAATGATTTATAAAATGCATCAGAGAGAAGACCATGTCTTTGTCTTTTACAGGTGTCTGTAGTGTTTTCAGAATGTAGTCCAAGTATTCCTTTCTTTTTTCGTTTCCGCTCCAGCCCATTATCCATCCCTATTATAAATAGTAACGAGCACAATATTATATTAGTCATCTGTTCATTTTAAATGGAGAAGGGAGAAAGAATACTATGAATGGAGTACAAACCTTGCCATAGGCAGGCAGACAATCATACTCATAATATTCGGATGGCTAATCCTCTTTTTTTCTTTGCATTAGAAGAAGGAACATATCGATTATAGCTGATTCTAACTGTTTTCCAAACAAGAGAGAAATTATGTGCTCTGGGTTGAGATAGGCACCCCAGCAATCCTTCTTTGGTTCTAAGATATTGTCACTACAAGATGCAATAAACATGTTTATAATGGTAGTTGATGTAACTGTGTCGCCTTATTCATAATAGTGTAAAGTTTATTACCCATCAATTCTGGTGGTATCGAGGAAGTTGTCAATAACCCGAACCTCATCTATAGAAAGTTGTTTTCGTCCGCGATAATCTCGACGGACTTCATACTGGGCAAACAGAATTATGAGGAATACATGAGACAAACATGCATAACGAAAGTTTATGAAATAACCAAAGCAGAAACAATGGAACATGCTTGATGGGGACATACCTGGCTTAATTGGGTTAATTGGAAAGGCACAATGATTGCAACGTCTTCCTGCACCTTCTTCTTCCTCCTTCCATCAAACTCGTACTCCAAGTCCTTCCATAAATATACATGACTTAATCACTTACAGAAATATGTGATTACACAATGGTTGGTTACACAATTGTTTTGTTACACCAATTTGAAAATTAAATGGTCACATAGAAATATAATCATCAGGTTACAAAATTACTTATCTACCTTGAATAAAGCGGACTGTGACCTGGTCCTTCGTCCTTCCTTCACCCCCCTTGTCCGCGATGAGGGTGAGATGGATTTTACCACTTTTCTCTTTTTCTCCCCTACTAGAGGCATCTTTGCAGTTGCTGTGGGAGGCACAATATTCTCGACCAGTGCATCTGGGGTCTGCATGATAGTGTCCATGTCCTAGCCCACATCCTTCTTTGACGCTTCTCTGTCTTCCTCCTCCATGATGGAGAGCTCCTCATGTTCCTCTCCTCCTTTCTCCTTCTCTTTGGACATCACGTCCACCTCTTGACCTCCCTCCTCCTTGGACATGTCCACCTTTTGACCTCCCTCCTCCTTGGACATGTCCACCATGTAACGACCCTCTTCATACCGGTACGATTATACCAATCCCCATCGGTAAAAAGGGCGTCGTCACAGTGGGACATGTACCCAACACTGGTCAATAGGTTGATATGTACCTGGATAGCAATAGAGTACAGCGGAATAAAATAAACAACTCAACTCTTAACCCATTACCAACACACATTCCACAATCTAAATAGCGAAATGGAAAGACAATGTCCACATTAATACAAAATAAAGGGAACTACAATGCCCAAATATTGTCCATACAATAATCCTTTTGTGCAAAAGAAAAGTACAACTGGTAACAGCTCCACAAAAGAGTCTTCTATATGATGATCCTCGTCACGCTTCCTTCTAGTGCACGATACCTGTCAACCTATACGCCGAAGCAAGAGTGAGTCCAAAGACTCAGCAAGCAACACTACCCATAACATACACGTATAAGTCATAGGGGTTTTACATGCACATTTACAATTTTCAAAACATGGCATACTAGTCATTTCCGAGGTTTCAACCTATCATGAAAGTTTTACAAGTTTATACATGGGTCATGCTTTCAGATTTTGTAGGAATAAAATTTACCTATCACATGCTCTCTATTCAATTTACTTATGAAACTTGTCTTTAAAGAACCAAGACATGAGAGCTACTAACATGACATTGTGCACACATGAAAGGAAACACAACTAGCATGGATCTTACATGTTTTTAGACAAATACATGGACATTTCTACATGCTTTAGGTTGCTGATTTCACATGATTCAATGGCTATAAATCTACACATGAGAGCTACAACGTTGCTTAAAACATATCATGTGAACAAACAATCATGCTATCTTGTACCCGTTTTCCCCAATTATCCCTAACATGGATCCTAGACATCTTTGCACATAATAACATGATGATAATAACATAAATTCACTAATTTCACATGATTTCATATTTGTCTCACATGGGTTTCAATAACATATTCTCGCATTTTCAGTTTCACATGATTGCACACTTACTCATTCACATTGTTCGCTTTTACACATTTGACATGTACACATGTTCACACTTACACAATTTACTCATTTCCACATCATTTTCTCTTCCACTTTCACTTATCACATATCACGTCGATTGCACTTACCACGTGCATCTTGGGCACTTACCACATGCCATGTTCACATAATTCACACTTTATTCATTTCTCATTACTTAAACGATTTGCCATGACACATAGTCCTAACCACCAGTAGAGGACACTAAAAAATATCTCATAGCTCGTGCTCATTCCTTAGCACAGCTCTCAACACAACTCATAACACAACACATGACACAACTCATACACATACTCACCACCTAGGCAATACAGCGGTGAATCTTGGTAACTGCGCAGACCGGGAGAAGCCCTCTCCACCCTATCCAGTGGTACTTGTCCACCTCCGGGGTTTTCCCAATGCCTTTGGGACAAACTTATATCACATGGAGCCTTCTATAGGGACTTTTCTATATACGGCTCCCGATGCCTCTAGGGTAGCAGTGTCACATAGGCACAACTTTTACACTTTACTCATACCAAGTTTTAACATGTGTTTTACACATAACACTCATATCTCCTTCGTTTTCTCATGCACAATGTGTCTTTGTTTTTCTCCTAATCATGCTACTACAGATTTCAGGAGTTTAACACAGTAAATTTCACCAATCAAGTTGGTTTTAGACAATAACTAATCACATTTCGATAGTATACGTGGATTATCACAATTCACATGAAAATACATAACTTCTTGTTTACTGATCCAAATGACTTGAAATTTTAACCACATGCTGTTTTCAGGTTCAAGATCATACACTCAAATTTTCAGATTTTTCTGAGCTAAATAGAATTTACAGAAAATAAAACACATATTTAGCATGCTATTAGTAACTTAAGTTAACATGGGGTTTAACACGTCTTGTAATTTAGCCACTTGCTGTTTAAACATAAGCTACTAACATATGCAGGAATTTAGGATACAAAATTACCCTAATTCATACATCTATGGATTGAACCCTACAAACCATTCTTGCATGCTTCTATTTTTACCGAACCGAGCTTATTTACAAATTGCACAAGCATGGATAAGTTACCAAAATTTGTAAACACAGATGCTGACCCACTGATCTTCATGATTAGACTAAAACCAAGGCATTCATACTAATTCAAAAGATGAACAAGGATTTGCAAGATTATCTACAAGTCATGCTCACAAGTTTACAAGATACCATTATCCCACATTCACCATCACACCACATTCATCCACACATCACAACTAACGATATACATAGAGTATAAGGTTTACCATATATCCTCATCACGGAAAACATACCGAAATTAATGCATAAGGAGGACAGAACAGCTCACTGTTCTGTCCAGAGGAACTAGGCGGCGGTCTCTGGCCGCTGACTCAGGGTCAGCGGCATGGCCGATGGACGCCAAGCTCATCACAGGCGTCCAGGGACCTTGCCGTCGAATCAGGTCTGTGCAGAAACACAGACCCGGCTCTGAAACTTGGGTGAATGGGAGGGTCTAGGACTCGAGGAAAAATCCATAAAAATAGCAAAACCCACCTAGACTCATACGGGGACACCATAGATAGGTCACTTGCCTTTCACAAATTCCTCCAAGGGATCTAGGGCTCGGTGAAGACCTCCTTGGGCAGTCCCAAGAAGTTGCAGGATGGCCTCCAAGATCACCTTCCTCCGGGTTCTTGGATGAGCTCTACAGCAAGGGGAGATGGGGAGGCCTTCTCCTTTGCTCCAGCTTCCTTCTTGTCGCAGTAGATGGCCGGATCAACCTCCAGGGGTCGGATTTGTGGGTGCTAAAAGGGGTTTTTCTCACAGACTTTCTCTAGGGTTTTTCTTTCTCTATTTCTCCTCTTGCAAGGTGAAGGGAAAGAGTGGGGAGAGCCATTTCGGGTTCAGACTTAAGGGAGTCTCTCTCCCACTCACTAGGGTGATAGGACACCCTTCAGAGCCGTTGGGGGACATCCCCCAATGGTTGGCTTGCCTTGTTTCAGAAGCTTGCAGCTCTGCTGCGCATGCAGGCCAGAGAGATTGACGTCCATATCGCTGGACGCCGGAGTTAGTGTTGGCGTCCATGTCTGGACGCTGACACTGTCTCAACGGCCTGGGCTTGACGCCAAGGTGCCTTCGGCCAGAACCCTAAATTATGCAGAAAACCACGCATACCAAGCTTATATACATGCAATATGTATACGGTATTATATCCATACTATCACCATGCAATACATACCTTATTTATATTTAATATAAACACATTGACGCTGATTGGCCCTTCGGCCAGAACTTAAAACATGCAGAAACTATGCTTACTCTATATATATACATACAATGTATAAGGTGTAACATGTATATTACCATACCAGGCAATCAATATCATTCATACCTAGGCATACACAAGCATACATAAATACACTAAGATAGATGTACGTAGATATCTACCTATGCGTACATGATGTTTTACATAAGTGTGACTCAACACCCGGCAAAGTAAATGACAAGAATTATGAGGGCTTCGCAAATCATTAGGAGGTGATATGAATTATGTTAGCTAGGAATAATCTATTCGATAAAATAGTCCTTGCACACACACACTTGATTTGACATATATATAGTATACACACACGGGTGTAGCATACTTATGTACATTATGCTTGGAATAGATGGATACAACATGCGCACCGGTAATTAGATTAACTTACACAACTTTACCTAACATTGCTTAAGTACTATATGCATAGGATTCCTTAATATGTACTATATGCATAATTTAGCCAATTGACTATTCTCACCTAAATATCATAAAAATACATGCATGTTATTCTTGAGGAGTATAGAATTTCAATATAAACCACTAATTACACCTACCATGCTTGAACTCTTTATGCATATGCAATGTACGAAGTACAATATACACATTAGCTAAACCATGCAAATGAGCAACGCTTACAACTAATCATACACATGCATACACAAATACACCAAGGTGTTATGCATGTAGAATTAGGTATACAATTGTCACACGCACAAGATAACATACATACGTGCATACACATATGTACTTCATACACTCCCATACAAAATTCCATGAAATAGGTAGTATAGGATATTCTTCAATATTTAGATAGCACACGCATAGTATTATTCAAGTATCCTAAGTCAGAGATTCTTGGTATTCATAATACACCTCTAATTAGCTAATTGTTCACTTCTACATTAATTATCATATACACCTATGTATACATATATAGATATTCGCACATGCTCATGCTCAAAAGAAGGATAAAACTTATAGTAGGCACAATGAACTACGCATGCTAAGCACACAACAACCGAACGCCCAACACCATTCATATACATACATATATATAAAGAGAATAAAAATTCGGGGTCTCACACACCATCACCTGTCCTCCTTCCTTTTCCTCTTCATGTCTTCCCACCTTCTCCTATTCTTCTTCTCTTCCCTTTCGCTTAGACAAATTTTCTAATTTTTCTATATTTTTATCTCTTCTTTTCTCTCTTTCATCCTGATGTTTGTCCAAGCATACTTCTAATGTCAGTCAGAAGAATGATAATTTGATCTATTTGGGTGGGTGTTGCTACAATTACTGTTGTTGCCGGCTGTTGCTATTCTTGTTGCTGCTGTGCTGTGGCATGTGTGGCTGATATTCTGACCTTCATTTTCTTGCTTTTAAATTGGGCTTCCTCATCCTCAGAAATGGTAAGATCGGAGACTATCTGAGAATGTATGCAAACATATAAGTTATCTGCTGGTACTTACTTACTGTCGACAACTAAGGATTCAACCACTAGTTGTCGACAAACAAGTTTCAGCTGTCGACAACCAAGGATTCAACCAGTAGTTGTCGACATACTCTTTTCATCTGTCGACAACCCAGGTTATGTGTTGGTACAGTGACCATCAGTAGGTTATGTGATTAAATAGTGACCACCAGCATGGATAAAAATATATAAATTATAAACCAATAGATTGAGATTGATATAGAGAGGCTTACAGAGTGTGTGTTCATTTCCTTTAGAAATTTCTGCCAATATATCATTCTCTGCCGACATACCCACTTGAAGATACGTGGAAGCCTCTCTGGAAATTCTACCTTAATGCTCCTCTGGTGCTCCAAGAACCACGCCTGTCATGAAAATAAAAGTTTTTTGTTACTGTGATATATTGTGATATATATATTATTATTGGTAGTATTTGAGAAAGAAAAGACCTACACCAAGAACTGGAAAGCATCCCAAAATATAAATTCCTTTAGATGACTTTTCTCTATTTTCTTTCTTCAATTCGTAAGCAATTTCAGTCATCTTGCGCATGAGGAATTGGTGCACAGCACCTGCCCAATCAACGTTGTTCACTTTCTTTAGATTCTTGACATAATGCAGAATTGTCACGAGACAAGCAAATGCAGTTGTTGTGAACAAAAAACTAGCACAAAGTAAGGCTATCCAAAACCCAACAAAATCTTGAATGTCTTGCTGCTCATTCGAGGGTGCTAAAGACTGCATGGCCTTAAGAATATTCTTTCTGTGCACTTTGTGATTCTTGGGCAGCAGCTTATGAAGGCGACTGTCTGCACTCTCTCTAGAAAAGTCCAGCTTCTCACCAAAATTAGGAAGGCCAATAATCAATGCCACTTCTTTGACAGTGAACTGCAGTTTCTGACCTCCAATACAGAATGAGTCATCCTCAACATAATGCAAAATTATCTCCTCTACCAATGGAAGAGGGATTGACATGTGTTGTGGATTGCTATAGACATCGAAACATGTTGTGGACATGAGGGACTGATGGCAATGTCGAATGCCGGCCACCTTCAGGGCTTCCATATAGAATTTCCAGTTAGACCGGCCATGTAAATGGCATACCTTATTGTCTGCAGTCCCTGTATGAAAGTAATTCACATTACTAATAAAACATTTAAGTAAATGCCATGTGTAACTAACATGATTATGAAGTACAAGTATTTATAACTAACTTATTTTATTATTAACATACATAGTTTCATAGTTACACACTTACGAAGTAAGTGTGTAACTTACATACTTATGTAAGTCTGTAACTTACACAAATACGAATAGTTACACACTTACGAAGTAACTGTGTAACAGCTACACACTTACGAAATAAGTGTGTAACAGTTACACACTTACTTCGTAGGTGTGTAACTTACATACTTATGTAAGTGTGTAACTTGCAGAAATACGGAATATGCTACCTTATTATCTACACTGCCTTTATGAAAATTATTTTACATTAGTAATAAAAAATTTCAGTAAATGCCATGTGTTACTAACATGATTATGAAGTACAAGTATTTATAACTAACTTATTTTATTATTAACATACATAGTTTCATAGTTACACACTTATGAAGTAAGTGTGTAACTTACATACTTATGTAAGTCTGCAACTTACACAAATACGAATAGTTACACACTTACCAAGTAGGTGTGTAACTTACATACTTATGTAAGTGTGTAACTTACAGAAATATGGAATAGGCTACCTTATTATCTACACTGCCTTTAAGAAAATTATTTTACATGAGTAATAAAAAATTTCAGTAAATGCCATGTGTTACTAACATGATTATGAAGTACAAGTCTTTATAACTAACTTATTTTATTATTAACATACATAGTTTCATAGTTACACACTTACGAAGTAAGTGTGTAACTTACATACTTATGTAAGTAATAAGTGTGTAACAGTTACACACTTACTTCGTAGGTGTGTAACTTACATACTTATGTAAGTGTGTAATTTACAGAAATACGGAATAGGCTACCTTATTATCTACACTGCCTTTATGAAAATTATTTTACATTAGTAATAAAAAATTTCAGTAAATGCCATGTGTTACTAACATGATTATGAAGTACAAGTATTTATAACTAACTTATTTTATTATTAACATACATAGTTTCATAGTTACACACTTACGAAGTAAGTGTGTAACTTACATACTTATGTAAGTCTATAACTTACACAAATACAAATAATTACACACTTACGAAGTAACTGTGTAACAGTTACACACTTACGAAGTAAGTACAGTTACACACTTACGAAATAAGTGTGTAACAGTTACACACTTACTTCGTAGGTGTGTAACTTACATTCTTATGTGTTTAACTTACAGAAATATGGTATAGGCTACCTTATTATCTACACTGCCTTTATGAAAATTATTTTACATTAGTAATAAAAATTTTCGGTAAATGCCATGTGTTACTAACATGATTATGAAGTACAAGTATTTATAACTAACTTATTTTATAATTAACTTACATACTTACATAGTTACACACTTACGAAGTAAGTGTGTAACTTACATACTTATGTAAGTCTGTAACGTACACAAATACGAAATAGCCTACCTTCCTCTTTTCCTTCTTCATCTGTTTCTGTTTCCTCGTCTCCTTCTTCTCCTTCTCCTTCTTGTTCTGTAGGACGCTGTTGTAGTTTCTTCTTTTTGTGGGCAACCTCTTCCGTTTCCTCTGAAATAGGTCAGAGTTCAAATGAGAAAAAAATGATGCTTGTATGAATCTTTCCTGGTTTTGTAAGTTGAAAGAATACACAAGAAAACCTAAGGACACATCCTTTAAAATCTTTGGCATTTTTTCTAAGAGGAAAGGATACTTCTCCATAAATAGGAAACTAAAATACCTGCATGTTGTTCTTCACGTGTTCGATCTATGAAGTCTTGCAGCGGTTCGTCGCTGCCAAGACGCGGTTCTTCTTCCCTTTCCGGCGTGCTCTATTTCACCGGGGTGGACGCTATTTCCTCCATCTTTCTTTGCGGCAGATGTAAACTCTCTTCCTCGCGAATGGTACCTCGGTTGCTTTGATCATGCAGAAGGGAGAGGAACGACAGAGTGCTGTGGGGTAGAAAACTGTGTAGCGCAGGAGTTACCTAGTTTTTGCGTTACTTAAATGAGACGGGATTTCGAAAAGACCAGTGGCGGTTCGAGGGCATGGTTGTAATTTTTGAATTTGAAAGGACTGTTGACGGCGACAGTGGAGAGAGAGAACCTGCTTTCCCGCCGAAACACCACTCCCATTTGTACATCCACTTAACAGCAAAAACGACACTCCCCATTTCCCTTCCTCTGCTTACTCCTCCAGCCATCTACTGGAAAGGAGTGTAAATTATGAGGGATAGATGGACAAGATTCCAGCCCGATGTTCCTTTGGCCAGGACTCCTTTGTCTTCTATGTCTTCTATGGAATGAAGCTGGAGGCACTTCTTGCTCAAATCTTCCGTCGATGGTCATTATCCGGCCGAAGATGGATCATCAAGTACTGTCTCCCCATTCTTACAGATACCTATTGCCCATTGTGTGAAGATGGGGACGTGGACATCATGTATGACATTCATAAAGAACATGCCACCAACCCTATCATTATCATGTGTGTGGAGAATAAGAAAGCACTATATTGGATCCCGCTGGGGAAGATTACAGGTACGCACATGTTAGTTAGTATGTATGACCAGAATGTAATTCCTGCTGGAGAAGATTACAGTTACACAGTTAGATATGTGCATTTGTAAGTATGTGTATGCTCCTTAAATTTTCTAACTTTGTAAGTCTGCTAACTTTCCAGATCATCACCATTGAATACAGTAAGTCCAAAAGAAGTAGATGCTAGCAATACAAATAACAGTTGCCTTGAAATATACACACAATACACACAATGTGAAGGTGGCAGCTCACATGTAGTTCTGAGAAGTGAATTGTGGGCTCATGCATTAACTAGGACGGGGCAAATATTTAGTGACAAAGCTCACTTTCAAACAGAACTGACAAACTATGCTATATATCGAGGTTTTGACTAGTTTTATATTAAGAATGATCAGAGTCGTGTTACTGCAAGATGCAAAGGACAAGGTTGTCCATGGCGGGTCCATGCATCAATGTTGGGAGATGGACCTGATTTTACGATTAAGACAATGAATAATGTCCACACATGTGGTTGTGATTTGAAGAGCCAACATCATCCAAGGACATCAAAAAAATGGATAGGTGAGCTAGTGAAGAAAAAAATGGCACACACTCCACACTACCGTCCATGTGATATGGTTAAAGACATTGCTAGTGACTATGGAGTGCGTGTGCCATACCATCAAGCTTGGTGCGGTAGGGAAGTTGCCGTACGAGATTTGCATGGAGATGTACGAACAAGTTATGATATGCTTCGTTGGTACTCGAAAGAGTAATGGAAACGAATCCTGGAAGTATCATAGATATGGTAGTGGATGAGGAGACACATCGATTTAAGTCATTTTCTGTGTTTTGCCGCATGTGCATATGGTTATGAGGTTGGTTGCCGACCTTTGATTTTTCTCGATGGATCACATATCACTGATAAAATGCAAGGTGTCATTCTTGCAGCAAGTGCATTAAACAGAAATGATGACCTTTTCACAATTGCATTCGCTATAGCGGACTCGGAGACATATGAAAATTGGAAATGGTTCTTAAACAACCTCAAGAAAGCTCTTCTCACTGAAAGACCGACAATGTTTATCTTAGATAGAGCAAAAGGTTTGAAGGAAGCGGTTCCTGAAATATTTCCAATGGACCATCATGGATATTGTCTAAGGCACATAAAGGCAAACTTTATGACTGAAGCTACAGCAAGATACCAAAAAGCCCTTAAAGATAGTATGGTGAAGACACTCAACAAGGTTGCATTTGCACTGAATGAAAGTGAATATGTAGCTGCATTGACGGAAATGGAACGAAAATCCCCATAAGCAAAGGACTGGATCCTCAGAAATGATGTTGAACATTGGGCAAACACCCAATTTCCTGGAGAAAGGTACATGTGTCACTTTGATAGTATGTAACTACTTACGTTTATTTAATGTACCAGTCTCCAAGCAGTTGTTCCTATAACTTTTTACGTACTTGTCTAACTGTTTTCAGGTATGGCCAAATGTACTCCAATCTAGCAGAGTCTTTTAATGCTTGGATCAAACCGGCACGTGGCCTTCAATTATTCAAATGGTGGAGACTATACGCTGTCAAATAATGGAAATGGGAGGGAGGAGAAGAATATAAGCTACAAATTGGGAGACCACCATATGTCCTAATATTGAGAAAGTCTTGGCCAAGATCATGTTCAATGCAAGGCAAAACTCTGTCATTCCTTTTGATGGCCGACTCTTTGAGGTGGTGAATGGCAACAAAACATATGTTGTCAACATCCCAGAATGGACATGTTCTTGCCATAAGTGGCAACTTCTCAAGATCCCATGCGAACATGCATGTGCAGCTATAGCATGTACTCATAAACCTTTATATGATCATGTGTCTCCATTCTATACAACCAACACTTATAGGGCGACCTATGCAGTAACAGTTAACCCCATAAATAACAATGACATGCCATGTATGAACATCAATAATATTCAAGTGAAGCCGCCGATTACAAAGAGATTGCCCGGATGGCCGAGGAAGAAACGAATACCATCAAGAGGCGAAGCCAAACACATATACATTTGCTCAAGATGCAAGCAAGAAGGCCATAACAGGAGGACCTGTAGAAACCCAATGCTACAGGAAAACATTTAATGATGTTTGTGTCCTCTATTACAGTATTTCGTCATTTTTTGTAAGGCAGTTGAACTGGATGTTCACCCTCTTGTAAATGAGCTAACAGATAACTTTGTAAATGCAATACATGAAGCTATATGTACATACTTCTTGTAAATGAGCTCACAGATAACTTTGTGAACACTGTTTTGTTGGGTTGTCAACAGATGCATCCTTGGTGTCGACAAGTACTACTATTTTTGGTTTTGCCAGAACCTTGTTGTCTGATGGAGATCATTGGTTGTCGATAACTACTGATTTTCTTTTGTATTGGTTGTCGACATCTGTATCCTTGGTTTCTTCAGGTTGTGGACAGGCAAGGCTGGTGGTTGTCGACAACAATTGCTAATTTCATTCAAAAGATTGATCATATGTACATATTTGTGAATAACATTCAAAAGGATGGAAAGTACAATAAGTCATGGACGAGACAAAAGTTAATTTCATTCAAAAGATTGATCATTCATTACATGTGGCATACAGCCATACATCATACACAAACAATTCAAAAGATGACCACTTCATATTTCTACTCAACATTTGTTCCTTTCAAAAAGAAAATTCTCCGTATACATGTAATGTCTAAGGATTTCATCCCTCGGAGGAGTGGGACGACAGGGACCCTAAGCAACATGAGATGGAAAGTTGGAAAAATTGTCATCTTCAGGGTAGGGAGGATTGTAAAAGTTTTGAAGATGTTGAAAATCATCCCAAAGGTGCATTAACCCATAATCCATGCCATCCAGATGCCTTTGAAGATGACCATGACTCTGTTCAATGGCATCCATTCTAGTGTCCATGTGTTGCTTCAACTGATCCAAATGCTGGTTCAACTGATCAAATTGAATATTTATATGCTGTGTGATTCTTGTTTGACATTAAAGCATTTGTTCAGAGATGAAGTCTTTCATATCTTGAGACAATGGAACTTGAGATGCACTCTGAATGTCTGGTTCACTAGGAATATATGGTACATCCTGATTGCCTCCAGAAATGTCCATATTTTCTTCTGATTCTTCCTCACTGTTGTCTTCTTCTTCGGAGTCTTCGTCTTCCTCACCAGCTTCTTGCCTTTTCAGAGTCCTTGTGACTCTGCCTTCAACCATCTTGTACCCCATCCTATTAGCTATTGCGATATCATATGCAAATCTTGGTTTGAGGGTAACAGTCTCACCTGCTGAAAGGGGAATGCCAACATAACATATGACGGATGTGATGGGACAGGCGTAAGGCATTGAGTGTTTTGGATCCTTGTAACAATGCATGATGAGGTCAAACATGAGAGCTGGCAAGTTGATTTTTCGGCCTTTAAGAAAAAAATAGAACAGATTTTTGTGAACTTCAGTGACAAGCTCTCTACTACCATCTTTCAGAACGATGAGGGTTGTGAACATATGATGAATCATCCGATGAAGGGGTGGAAAGGTGTTGGAATTCAATTTGGCAATTTTCTTTGTGGAGTCATAGGGTTCCTGAGTGATAAGAGTATAGTAGTCAGAAGGATGTAATTGTGTGTCAAGAATGTTAGCCCCATTGTTGGGTATTTGAAGGGCACGACTGAAAAGATTGGGGGTAACTTCAAAGGTGATGCCTTTCACTGTAGTGTACAACTTGTTTTCATCTGACATACCCAAGTTGTTGAAGAACTGAGTAACAACAGTTGGTGAGTACTTCATCTGCGATTTAACTAGGCGAAGCCAGTGTTGCTTTTCGAACAGGTCTTGCAAGCCCTCAAACATATCTTCAAGGGAGGCGAAATTCACATATCGTGGCTGCATGATTTTCTTGAAAACACCATGAACCCTACAGAGATCCAGGTTCTGTGGTACATGAACCTCTGGGGTGCGGTCTGCCCTGTGTTTGCTCCGCCGCTCTGCAGTAGCCCTAGAAGTGTCGCCTGCCTCTTATGAAGGTTTTCTTTGAAGAGCAGCAACCATCTTCTGCGTGGTTGACATGGTGAGATGGAGCAAATGGAGGAATGGAGAAGATAGGAGAAGGATAGCAGGAGAGAAAGAGAGTGGAGATGGCGCTCTGAACAAAAAAATGGTGGAGTTTCTGTTACAAACCTTAGGATACGCAAGATACTAGAAAATGAGGTGTTGAAGGGGCGTGTGTCAACATTTAGGGTTATTTATAACCCTCTGTGTGAAACGACACAAGAAAAACCGGTCCGAAACTAAACCGGTTCAAGTTTTCAACTGAACGGATTTTCGGTTGTCGACAGCCGCACGTCGTCTGTCGACAACCACTGACACAATATGAGCAGAAGTTGCTTTTCCTGTGCATTACATAGTTACACAGTTACGTACTTAACTGTGTAACTATTTGGAAAGTTGGAAAATTGTTACTATTACAATACTTAGATACTTATGTACAAAGAAAGTAAGTAATTATATATGCAGTTACACAGTTAACTATGTAAGTACTTAAAAAGTTCTTACACAGTTAAAAAAACAAGTACTTAGAGACTTACGTAGCAAAAGAAGGTTGTAATTACGCAGTGACAGTGACACGGTTAACCAGTTAACTGTGACCCTAATTCAAAAATTGTTACACAGTTACCAAAAGTGGTACTTACAGACTTCTGACGTACGTAATTAAATACTTTACACAATTACACAGTTAAGTGTGTAAGTACTTCATAAGTTGTTACACAGTTAACTGTCGGTAACTACTTCATAAGTTCTTACACAGTTACAATTAACTATGTGTAAGTAGTTGGAAAGTTGTTACACACTTACAATAATAAGTACTTAAATACGTATGGACGAATATAGTAGGTAATTACATACGCTTCAACTACTTCCATAGTTGTTACACAATTACTCTCATAAGTACTAACAGTAAATTCCCCTTGTGGATTTGCATACGTACAACTGTTATTATAGTAGTGAGTTACAAGCATTTTATGGATCCTGTTGTATTTATTCAACTACACAACATTACCGAGGAACCACATGATCTTTCTTATACAGAAATGTGGTCAGTACATATGTCTTTGCGTTACACAATCTGACATTCTCAATGTATACAATATTCTGAAAGTAAACAAAATGGAACCCATTCTACAGAGTACACATTTCTTTGCCTTCGCTAATAAAACATTGTTAATTTACATTCATTTGTTAACTAACATGTGAGATACAAGGAGCTTAAACATCCTTTAATTATCAGCCTCCTCTGTTGTCAACATGGAGATTACTCGACCAAGGCTTGCAGTGATCCTAGTCTTCTTCTCTAGCTGAAGTTAAAGTTCTTGTACTCGCTTTCTTAAAATTTCATTCTCTTCAACTAGTTTCTGCATCACCTCATCACATTCACACTTTGCACTAGATGATCGACCAAGAGCCAAAAATTCATCACACCACATAAAGAACTTGCATGATCCTTTCTGCTCAACAAAGAAAATTGAACATGTTACTTCAACAATGTCAGGCCTCTCACCTATACTAAGCATTACAAAGAAATAATCAGTGCCACGAAGTCCACACCATATACACGCCTTGCACTTATAATATTTGCGATTAGGATTGTTAGTAGTGTGACTTGTAAATATATCACACCACCCATATCCACATGGACATCGCAGAGATGGTATTGTCATCGAGCAAGAATCAGCAGATGCAATCGCCAAAGTGGTAATTTCTCTATACCCTACAATTTTGGTGTGTATAATGATCACATTCTTGTGCAGTACAAATACAAGTTCATAGACAGGGATTGCAATAAAAATTCTCAACACCCCTTCAATGGGTCCTTAAGCATTGAAAATGCGGCTACAATTTTGCAGCAGGTCCACAGTATAGTAATGTTGTTACACAGTTACAAACATACATAGTTAACTGTGTAAGACAGTTACTGTGTAACACAGTTAAGATATGTAGCTATTTTTCAACTGGGAGTTACACGGTTCCACAGTTACACGGTTACACAGTTACGCAGTTAAGATATGTGACTACTTGAGTTACACGGTTACACAGTTACACAGTTAAACAATGAACTGTGTAACTACTTGGATAGTTGTTACACAATTACAAATACAAAAACTTAAACATTTGCATAAAAGAAAATTTGTACGTATTTACATACTTACACAGTTAGTTTTGAAGTTGTTACACAGTTCCTCACTTAACAGTGTAACTACTTTGAAAATTGTTACACAGTTACTCAGTGAACTTTGTAACTACTTCGAAAGTTCTTACACAGTTACTCAGTTACACAATTAGAAAGATAGATACTTAGCCAATTACGTACACCAAACACTAGGGTCACTTTGGATGTGAGTTAACTCTAGTTAACTCTGAGTTAACTCAAAAAGCACTTTGGATGTGTGTTAGAGTTAACTCACATCTAAAGTGGTTAAAAGTGAGTTATCCCCGAGTTAACTCACCTATACCTAACCCACCCCCACCCCGCGGCTGGAGTTAACCCACCTCTGGCTACCCCATTTGTCCCTCCCCGTACGCGTCTGGCACGGCACATGGGCGATGTGACCTCTCTTCCTACCGCGAAATCCCTGCCATCGCTGGCCTCTCCGAGCGGCTACCCCCGCCATCGCTGCCCTCTCCGACCGGCTACCTCCGCCATCGCAGACGAGGCTTGGTCCCCGCCATCGCTCCCCGGTCCTGCTACCTCCGGCCATCGCAGATGAGGCTTCCTCTCCGCCATCGCTCCCCGGTCCTGCTACCTCCGGCCGTCGCAGACGAGGCTTGCTCCAGCCTTCTCCGGCGTCGTTCCCCGGACCTGCTACCTCCTCGCTGCCATGTTTCCGCCCGCCGTTAAAGAAGAAGGGAAAGGTAGAAAGCTGTCCACCATCCACACGCGAATCTCTTCCCTTTTGCCCATGATTTGGATTCTCTGTCAGAAGGTTCCCCTTTTCCCGTCCTTCCTATCTGAGGCCGTGCGAAGAATCGTCCTCCGGCTTTGACTGTACTGTGCATTGCCCGTTCCTTAACCCTGGTAAGTTTGAACTCTGGCGATGCCCTGTGCACCCGTGACTGCACCCTTCCTTCCCCCTTCCTTCTCTATAAAACCCCGACCGTGTCCATTTGTCACCCTCTTGCGAAAGTGTTCTTCAGTTCAACCTGTTGTTCCGGAGGTGAGTTCTTTACCAATTTTTTTTTATCTTCCAATTTGTGACTAATGAGGGTTGTGTTTTATATATGTCAATGCGTTCATGATCATGGGAGGATGTCTAGATTTTCTGAACTTTCAGCAGAACAAAGGTTAGATTTCTTGTATACACTTTGACTGCCCTATGTATACATTAGTGTGTTTCCTTTCTCTACTATGAGGACTGATAGAAGCGCTGCAATGTCTATCTGATCTTTCGCATGACCTATCTTCATGTTATTGAAATGTCAATTTGCTTTCTATATAAGTCCAATTCTGCAGCCCTTATGACATTCCCTTTGACAGTTCCTTCAAGCTGAGCAATATATTGAAGTTTGCGGACCCTTGATCAAGAACATGTGGATATGTTGAGGGTGTGAGTAATATAAATTTCTACATAAATGACCAAGAACATGGCAGCAACCATAAGTTAACAGATAACAAAAATGCACTATAATCCAGAGGCATTTTTTTGCAAGAAGCATAGTTATAGTTCTTCCAACATAAATAAAAATTGATCAGTTTATGTTGTCCATTCAACTGTCCAGTTTATGCTGTCCTCCCTCTTTCCTCTCACCTGTTATACCAACAAGGATCTTTCAAAAGTTTCTATGATCTACAAATAAATATACAGATTGGATAGTGCTTGTTTTTTTGCTCAAGTAGACAATGAAAAAAAAACTCTGGCACTGGAATGACAACCCAGACTGGTGAAGCACAAGTTCATATGCCTGATATGACTGTGTACTACTTATCCATAAAAAAGATAAATAGCAATCTTATGCATAAACAAGAAAGCCAAATGGATTAGCTAATGCAATGAAATGTCCCAAATGCAATAGAGGTTATCCTAGAACTGGCAGCCTGAAAGTAAGCATACAAGGCTGATACATCCAAGTTTTTTGACATATCTGAAAATCATTAAAATGTCTCCCACCCCAACAAAAAATGTGACAGTACAAAACAGATAAGAGGCAATTTTGGATTCCTTTCACCCAATATCACCAGTTCTCTTGTAAGCATGTTAAAGAGTTGATTAAAATTGATTATTGGTGTTTCCACGTACTTGTTCTTGTGCTTCTATTCTACCTATTGTTTTACTTACTGCCTCCCTCCGTATAAACTGAAATTTATGCTTCATAATATCATGTCCACAAACCTGCTTCTATGCCTTCCTGGTTAAAGAGTTTATTAAAATTGAGGTTTGTGTTCCCATGTAGTTGTTCTTGTGCTTCTATTCTACCTATTGTTCTACTTACTGCCTCCTTATAAACTGAATTTTATGCTTGATGATATCATGTTCAGAAACCTGCTTTCATGCCTTCCTGGTTAAAGAGTTGATTAAAATTGAGGTTTGTGTTCCCATGTAGTTGTTCTTGTGCTTCTATTCTACCTATTGTTCTACTTATTGCCTCCTTATAAACTGAATTCTATGCTTGATGATATCATGTTCAGAAACCTGGTTTCATGCCTTCCTGGTTAAAGAGTTGATTAAAAATGAGATTTGTGTTTCCATGTACTTGTTCTTGTGCTTCTATTCTACCTATTGTTCTACTTTGAGGTTTTGTAGCCACTTTTTAATCTTGTCCCATATTGGATGCTACTGCCTTTTTTGTACTGGTTTCTGAGGTATTCTCATTCTATGTTCAACATAAATTATGATTCTTTCATTTCCAGTTTTGATCATAGTTATACAGAGCATGTTCTATTCTTTGGAACCTTACCATATAAAAATGAATGAGATTTTGAATTTTACATTTTGAGCGTTAGTAAATTGTGTTTCCTGCTTAAAGTGTTGATTAAAAATGAGATTTGTGTTTCCATGTACTTGTTCTTGTGCTTCTATTCTACCTATTGTTCTACTTTGAGGTTTTATAGCCACTTTTTAATCTTGTCCCATATTGGATGCTACTGCCTTTTTTGTACTGGTTTCTGAGGTATTTCTCATTCTATGTTCAACATAAATTATGATTCTTTCATTTCCAGTTTTGATCATAGTTATACAGGTTCTGTTCTTTGGAACTTTACCATATAAAAATGAATGAGATTTTGAATTTTACATTTTGAGCGTTAGTCAATTGTGTTTCCTACTTAAAGTGTTGATTAAAAATGAGATTTGGAGTTTCCATGTACTTGTTCTTTTGCTTCTATTCTACCTATTGTTCTACTAACTGCCTACCTCCTTATAAACTGAAATTTATGCTTCAGAAAATCATTTTCACAAGCCTGGTTTTATACCTTCCTGCTTAAAGTGTTGATTAAAAATGAGATTTGGTGTTTCCATGTAATTGTTCTTGTGCTTCTATTTACCTATTGTTCTACTTACTGCCTACCTCCTTATAAACTGAAATTTATGCTTCATAAATACATGTTCAGAAATCTGGTTTTATATCTTCCTGCTTAAAGTGTTGATTTAAAATGAGATTTGGTGTTTCCATGTACTTGTTCTTGTGTTCTATTCTACCTATTGATCTACTTACTGCCTCCTTATAAACTGAAATTATGGTTCATAAAATCATGTTCAGAAACCTGGTTTTATACCTTCCTGCTTAAAGTGTTGATTAAAAATGAGATTCTTCCTGCTTAAAGTGTTGATTAAAAATGAGATTTGGTGTTTCCATGTACTTGTTCTTGTGCTTCTATTCTACCTATTGTTCTACTAACTGCCTACCTCCTTATAAACTGAAATTTATGCTTCATAATATCATGTTGAGAAACCTACTTACTGCCCTTTACTGTGGTATAAAAAAAATCCAGCATTCAGAAACCTACTTACTACCTTTACTGCCATTTACGTTTTGGTTCATTACTACTATGGTTCTACTGTATGTCTGCCCTCTTCCTACTTATTGGCTAAAAGGTTTTGAACTTAATCAACATTTACCATCGGCATTGCTACAATGTGTTCAGACTACATCCCACGATGTTCATGAGATTAAGAGACGAACTGATGCAAAGAAATCTCATACGTGATTCCCGTTATGTTAAGGCAACTGAGAAACTCCCAATTTTCATGTATGCAATGGGTCATGGTGTTGCATCAGGTGCTATGTGCGAACATTTTCAACACTCTTCTGAGACAATTAGTAAACACGTCCGCGAAGTCACAAAAGCATTAGCTTCCCTACGCTTCAATTACATAAAACTACCAACTTTGACTGATCCTGTGCACCCCCGCATTCGACATGATGACAGATTTTATCCTTACTTCAAGGTAAATTCCCTATGCTTTAATGACGTAAACTAAAAAAATGTCTCATTCTTGCTAACATTCTCATTTTCACATTGTTTAGGATGCCATTGGAGCAATTGATGGTACCCACATCCCAGCGCATATATTGAGAGAAAAGCATGCACGGTATAGGAACCACAAAGGAGTCATCAGTCAAAATGTAATGGGGGTGTGTGGTTTTGACCTTGTCTTCCAATATGTGGGGGTCGATTTTGAGGGAGCAGCTGCTGACGTGTCTGTCCTGAGGGGGGCTATGGATGTAGGTGGCTTTCACGTTTTGGAAGGTATGATTATCTATTTATGACTATCCACGTATTTTTCGTTTAAAGTAGAATTTGCTAATGTAATGTGTGACAATTGGCCTTCACAGGAAAGTACTACCTAGTGGACTCAGGATATGGAAACACTGCTCAATTTGTGGCTCCATATCGTGGGGAAAGATACCATATCCATGAATATCAAGGACGTGGCAATGCACGGTATAAGAACTTGAGAGACAAGTTCAACCATCGTCACGCCCAAGTTCGTAATTGTGTGGAACGTGCATTTGGGGTGTTGAAGAATAGATTTCAAACATTGCGAGAGGGGAAACTGTTATCCATTTCGGATACAAGTGTTGATTGTTATTGCATGTTGTGTTGTGCACAATTTTGTCCGACGTCAACAAGGGGAGGACTTTTATTTTAACTCAAGCCGTGAAGGAGGTAGGGAGGACGAACATCATGAACCTGAGGAAGATCCAAATCTTTCGGTTAGCCCATCTGAAATGACGGCAGGAGGAGCTCTTGAGATGCAATTGCCACACACTATGGATGTCTAACTGAGATGTTATTTGACCTATTTTGTTCATAATTGTTTCTATTAGCATGTTTAGAACTTTATTCACCAACTAGTGACTCGTTTCGTGTGTCTTTCTTTCTATTGTAATAAAATTTGAATGTGCAGTTAATGAGTGTTTCAACTACATGTAGGTGCAATTTGGGACCTGGAAAGGACTTCTCCTCATACATTTAATTAGACAACAAAGAAAATAAAAACATCATACAAGATTCTTTGAATGAGGATGGATGGAAGAACGCAAACAATTTCAACAGGGACTTTGTGGGCTTGGCCCGTATCACATTTCGTACACCGTTTTACATTCTATCGGTCATTTTATTGATCGCTCATGATCTCATAAATGTGGTAAATTTCACTGGGATGACGACATTAAACAAATACGAGGTTTAGAATTAGCTTGGCAACAATATCTTGAGGTTTTTATAAAGTTTTACGTATGACGATTATGCATACATATTCTTGACCAAAATTAATTAAATTACTGTTTATTCTTCCATTGCAGTTCAACCCATTGGCTACAGGGTTCAAAGGAAGGACATTGCCATTACATAATGACCTTGTCCAGTTGTTCAGGGTTGGGTATCATAAAGCCTTGGTGAATTGAACGTTTTGGGAAGTCGACCTGAGCCCCA
The DNA here is from genome assembly GCA_014218235.1 of Colocasia esculenta. Classification (NCBI taxonomy): domain Eukaryota; kingdom Viridiplantae; phylum Streptophyta; class Magnoliopsida; order Alismatales; family Araceae; genus Colocasia; species Colocasia esculenta. Next base: position 113,455,965 of record CM024762.1, read on the forward strand.
AAAAAATAAATCATTATACATGTGATATGACATACATACTTACAAAGGCAATGAAGAAGGCTAATCCTTGTCCAATTCAATGGTGGGATGGTCTGTGACGACCCTCGCTATGCCGGTACGGTTGTACCAACCCACGTCGGCACGACGAAGATCACCACAGCGGGACATTTACCCGACACTATCATTCGATTGAGATGTACACAAATATAAGTACAGAGTAGCGGAAGAAAAGAACTACTGTCTTTCATTTCATCATCCACATCGACATCCACAGTCCATATAGCAAATAAAGGAAAGCTAAAGCTACTTAACTGAAATTTAAACAAGGTACATTGTCCACATAACTACAATTTTAACATCAAATTACATAGTTTGTTCACGATTACATAATAGTTCAATACAATGCCTCAAATTACATACTATGAAAGCGAAATATAACAATAACAACTCCGCCAAGCTACTCTCCGCGCTCGGAGTCGCTCTCCACTGTCTCTTCCAAAAGATGGAGGGTCACCTACTAAACCTGTACGCCGAAGCAAGGAGTGAGTCTAAAAGACTCAGCAAATAACACCATACACTTCATACATGCATACATCATATAGGCATTCACCTTCAATCGTATTCAATCAAAGCATGTAGCAAGGCTATGTGATATTAACACAACCTGTCAGGGTATTTCTACAAAATTTAAAGCACATGGAACATGATTTATACCTTTCAAATTAAACTACCTATCACATGTTTCTACTCATCCAATCACATGAAAGCTACACTTCTAATTAACTAAAACATGAAAGCAACTAAACATGAGGTTCTCATATGCATGAAAGGAACATTACCATCATGGTTTCTACACATGGTAGCACATGCTAACTATCATTTCACATGCATTAAGGTTGCTGTTTTGACATGGATTAAAAGTCTCATAACATGCAAGTTCATTTCACATAACATATTCACTCACATGGTTCACTCTCTTACACCTTCTACGCATATCTATTGTTGTTCAAGACAAGTCTAGCATAATGCTTCTACTAGTTTCATAACATATGAATTATGTTCAAACAAACAACTAATCTAACACATGTTCTTTTCTCATTCCTTTAACATATGAACTCAATTAAGAACTTGTCTCATTCATACCACATCATGAGAGCAATTTAGGCATGGTTTTTGCACATAATGAAAAGAAGATTCTAGCATGGATTCTATAGACATCTTGCACACAATAACATGATTGCTTATCTAATTAGCTTGCTGTTCTAATATGTTTCTAACATTATCACATTAGGAATCACAGTTTTACACTTTAACACATTGGTTTCACATGTTACACATTTACACATTCACATGTACACATCTTTCACTTTGCACATGTCCACATGGCACTTACACAATCTTCACATATACACATTCACATTTCACATTTTATATGCCGTGACACATAGTCCAAACCACCATTAGAAGGACACATAACACATAACACATACCTATCACCTAGGCAACACAGTGATAAGCCTTGGTACTGCGCAGACCGGGAGAAGCCCTCTCCACCCTATCGACGGTACTTGTCCGCACCAGGATTTCATCCTAATGCCCATAGGATACACATACACATTGAACCTTCCCGTGGGGACTTTACCACGGTACGGTTCCAAGGCCCTCTATGGAAGCAGTGTCACACACGGCACAAATTACACATTTCCCAATTTTAACACACGCACGATTTTTACACATAACTTGAGTCCTTTACTATCAATACATGGATCAGTTTCCTAAACATGATACTACTATGGACAGAAATTAACATTCAGTAACTCGCATTAATTAAGTTGGAAAAAAAATCACATCATTACCATAATCATGAAAAGCATAATTTAAATGGCACAATTTACATGGGAATCTCACAATGTAAGCTACTATTATCCAAATCACCTGAAATTTTAACCACATGCTGTTTTCGGGTTTCAGAACATATATGCAAATTTTCATGTTTTTCTGAGCTATACAAGATTTATAGAAAATGGAATACTCATTTGCATGCTCTAATAAATCAATTATCATGGAAGCACAACATCAAGGTCTGATTTGAAAATCCACAGTCATGTACATAACATTCATAACATCACATAAATTTTTCCCAAATTTATCTCACATCATGCTATTTACTAGGATTTTTATAGGGATCTACACCATGCTCCCTATTTCAATACAAGAATTGTAACAAATTGCATGGCAAGGGAAATTTCCAAATTTCGGGGCAGGGACTGACATACATATACATGTCATAGAAAATTTATGGCATCTAATTTCCTCATGGATCATACAAACAGCAATTTAACATGTCCCAAGTTTATTTAACATGCATTTTAAATATCCTAACAATTCACATGATTTACAAAAATGCATGGAAGTCTCACATTATATCCCATTACTCATAATACATAACACATAGTGTTACAATATATCTCATGCGAAAACATTCGGAATTTAATCATATACAAGGGAGAACAGCTCACTGTTCTGCCCTGAAGAACTTAACGGATAGTCTGGCCGTCCAGAAGGGTTAACGACATTATCGTTGGCCGCCAACTGAAGATCTCGACGGCAGAGATCTTGCCGTCAAGTTCGGCCTGTGCAAAAACACAGTCCGAGCTCCAAAGAATGGTGAATGTAGGGGATCCAGGACACGAGAAAAATCCTTAAAAATGATAGAAACCACCTAGACACATACATGGACAAGGTGCAAGGGTTACTTGCCTTTGGAAAAACCTCCAAGGGGATCAAAAGGGCCGGAGAAGCTCTCCTTGGGCAGAGCCAAGAAGCCTCCAAAACCTCCCTCACACGGGTTCTAGGTCGAAGAAGACTCCAAAGCAAGGTTGGGGAAGCCTTCTCCTTTGTATAGACTCCCTCCTTGTCGAAGGAGATCGCCGGAAGAAGCTCCAAACCGCTAGATCAAAGCCTCCCAAGTTCGGGTTTCCTCACAGCTCTCAGGGTTTTAGGGTTTTTCTCACCTTTTGGGGTCAGGGTTTCTTCCCCTCTTGCAAGGGCCAAGGGGTTTCTAGGTTGCAAGGGGTGGGTGGTCATATAGACAAGACATGGGGTCTGTCTTGGCAGGGGCGAAGGAGCCGTTGGGGGTGGTTGGCATCCCCCAATCAGAGGCATGGCACACCATGCTGCTGCTCAGAAAACTGTCAGGGAAGTAGACGTCCACATCACGGACGTTCATATAAGAATTGACGTCCATCGATGTCGCCGCCTACTTGTCCTTGAGTCTACAGATGTTGCCGCCAAAATGGTCTTCGGCCAGAACATACAATTCCACAGAAACCCTAATCCTTCTTATGTACATGTAGGCAATACATAGGGTATGATGTACACACCAATTACATCATGCAACCAAACAATATATATATATATATATATATACAACTAAGTACACATGTATTTATAAATAATCGAGATGGTATATACATATAATGTGCTCGGTATAATGTACATACTATCTTCACAATGCAATGAACAACACTTACTAAATAATTATACACACAAATGCACACTTTTATACCAGTCTTCATTCAATACAACATATATAATATGAGCAACACATCATACACCTAATTTACCACTTAAGTAATTATCATATATATATATATAGCATAGATAGCATATATGTATACATACATACTTACATGCATGCATAAAATAAAAGTTTTATATGTATACGCATACGATTAGTTACACGCACAAGTTATATGCATATGTATATCTAGCTACATACATGACACATAAACATTCGCACAATAAGGTACTATAAAAGAAAAGGACGAAAAATCGGGGGCCTTACACCCTCTCCCCCTTAAAGATCTTCGCCCTCGAAGATCGAATCACGCACCTGCGGTGACATCCTTGGTGTTGTCTCGCGGGGCGAACTACTTCACCTTCGGGCATTCTCTAATCCGATGACTTTTGCTACCGCATCTGAGACATCTTCCTTCTTTTGCCCAACACAAGTTTCCGCCGTGCCACTTGTTGCAGTGCACACACTTTGGCTTCTCGCTGCCTGAAGTTGCCACTGACTGAAGTGTTGACTCTGCTGGTACCATAGCGGATCGCTGACCATCTTCAAGTTTCTGCATCTTCCTCCTCTGCCGCATCTTCCTTTTCTGCCGTTGGAACGGTTTGGGTAACTTATCCAATCGAGCCTTTCTCTCTTCCAAATACTGCCTTATCTCGTGCTCCTGCCTGCACGCCGCGCTAAAAGCCGCATCCATAGATCCATGGTTACATGCTGCCAATCTAACTCTCAACGATGGTTAAGACCCATCACAAACTTCTTCGCCTTCTCGCTCTCGTCCATCACTAAGTGAGGCGCATGCTTAGAAATTCTGCAAACTTAGCATCATACTCCAAAACTGACATCGAGCCCTGAGTCAACGTCAAAAATTCTTGCTCCTTCTCATCTTGGGCACGTTCAAGGATATACTTGCCTGAAACAACCTCACGAAATCGTTCCAAGTCACTTCCAATCCGACTCCTAAGAACTGCGTGCGAAGCACAAAAGACCACCACACGTCTGCTTGCTCCTGAAGCATATACGTCGCCAGACTGATCCTATCATCCTCTGAAACATCTGATAGCTCTGAATATCTTCTCAATTTCCTTGAGCCAAACTCTCTGCGCCTAACGGCCCACTCTCCCCCTTAAAAGAGGGTGGAGCCATCCTCCTGAACTTTTCCATAACAGAAGATCCATCACGCTCATACTCCTGGGAACCCAGTACTTGAGCCTGCCACAGCAAACAACATAACCCACACTTATACTACACGGAAGGCAACAAACACAAGACTAAACAGAACAGACTACTCTATTACTATTCTAACCTGAGCCTCTAGCTGAGTCTGGGGTGTAGTCTGGGTATGGACCTGCGTCTGCATAGCCTGTACCAAACCTTGTACAAACACTCCATAACCCACTAACGATGGTGGGGGAAGCACATGACCCTGAGGTGTCGGGGCCCGCTGCTCACCCGCCTCCTCACGCCTAGGCTCATCTTCTCTAACCTGAGTACCACACCTACCACGCGAAGCCATATGCTGCAAGATAATTCAAACATAGTTAGAAACTACGTTATTTAATTCTTAACCTCTTTCTTATCTATCTTTCACTCATTATTAGTAAATTCTACACATGTGGACAATTCTATAAAGACTTAGCATATAGTGAAGATGATGACTTATATATACTTATGTACAATCTCAACCGGTTTCTCTGATACCATTCTCTGTGACGACCCTCGCTATGCCGGTACGGTTGTACCAACCCACGTCGGCACGACGAAGATCACCACAGCGGGACATTTACCCGACACTATCATTCGATTGAGATGTACACAAATATAAGTACAGAGTAGCGGAAGAAAAGAACTACTGTCTTTCATTTCATCATCCACATCGACATCCACAGTCCATATAGCAAATAAAGGAAAGCTAAAGCTTACTTAACTGAAATTTAAACAAGGTACATTGTCCACATAACTACAATTTTAGCATCAAATTACATAGTTTGTTCACGATTACATAATAGTTCAATACAATGCCTCAAATTACATACTATGAAAGCGAAATATAACAATAACAACTCCGCCAAGCTACTCTCCGCGCTCGGAGTCGCTCTCCACTGTCTCTTCCAAAAGATGGAGGGTCACCTACTAAACCTGTACGCCGAAGCAAGGAGTGAGTCTAAAAGACTCAGCAAATAACACCATACACTTCATACATGCATACATCATATAGGCATTCACCTTCAATCGTATTCAATCAAAGCATGTAGCAAGGCTATGTGATATTAACACAACCTGTCAGGGTATTTCTACAAAATTTAAAGCACATGGAACATGATTTATACCTTTCAAATTAAACTACCTATCACATGTTTCTACTCATCCAATCACGTGAAAGCTACACTTCTAATTAACTAAAACATGAAAGCAACTAAACATGAGGTTCTCATATGCATGAAAGGAAACATTACCATCATGGCTTCTACACATGGTAGCACATGCTAACTATCATTTCACATGCATTAATGTTGCTGTTTTGACATGGATTAAAAGTCTCATAACATGCAAGTTCATTTCACACTCTAACATATTCACCTCACATGGTTCACTCTCTTACACCTTCTACGCATATCTATTGTTGTTCAAGGGAAGCCTAGCATAATGCTTCTACTAGTTTTATAACATATGAATTATGTTCAAACAAACAACTAATCTAACACATGTTCTTTTCTCATTCCTTTAACATATGTACTCAATTAAGAACTTGTCTCATTCATACCACAACATGAGAGCAATTTAGGCATGGTTTTTGCACATAATGAAAAGAAGATTCTAGCATGAATTCTATAGACATTCTTGCACACAATAACATGATTGCTTATCTAATTAGCTTGCTGTTCTAATATGTTTCTAACATTATCACATTAGGAATCACAGTTTTACACTTTAACACATTGGTTTCACATGTTACACATTTACACATTCACATGTACACATCTTTCACTTTGCACATGTCCACATGGCACTTACACAATCTTCACATATACACATTCACATTTCACATTTATATGCCGTGACACATAGTCCAAACCACCATTAGAAGGACACATAACACATAACACATACTATCACCTAGGCAACACAGTGATAAGCCTTGGTACTGCGCAGACCGGGAGAAGCCCTCTCCACCCTATCGACGGTACTTGTCCGCCACCAGGATTTCATCCTAATGCCCATAGGATACACATACACATTGAACCTTCCCGTGGGGACTTTACCACGGTACGGTTCCAAGGCCCTCTATGGAAGCAGTGTCACACACGGCACAAATTACACATTTCCCAATTTTTAACACACGCACGATTTTTACACATAACTTGAGTCCTTTACTATCAATACATGGATCAGTTTTCCTAAACATGATACTACTATGGACAGAAATTAACATTCAGTAACTCGCATTAATTAAGTTGGAAAAAAAATCACATCATTTACCATAATCATGAAAGCATAATTTAAATGGCACAATTTACATGGGAATCTCACAATGTAAGCTACTATTATCCAAATCACCTGAAATTTTAACCACATGCTGTTTTCGGGTTTCAGAACATATATGCAAATTTTCATGTTTTTCTGAGCTATACAAGATTTATAGAAAATGGAATACTCATTTGCATGCTCTTAATAAATCAATTTATCATGGAAGCACAACATCAAGTCTGATTTGAAAATCCACAGTCATGTACATAACATTCATAACATCACATAAATTTTTCCCAAATTTATCTCACATCATGCTATTTACTAGGATTTTTATAGGGATCTACACATGCTCCTATTTCCAATACAAGAATTGTAACAAATTGCATGGCCAAGGGAAAATTTCCAAATTTTCGGGGCAGGGACTGACATACATATACATGTCATAGAAAATTTATGGCATCTAATTTCCTCATGGATCATACAAACAGCAATTTAACATGTCCCAAGTTTATTTAACATGCATTTTAAATATCCTAACAATTCACATGATTTACAAAAATGCATGGAAGTCTCACATTATATCCCATTACTCATAATACATAACACATAGTTTACAATATATCCTCATGCGAAAACATTCGGAATTTAATCATATACAAGGGAGAACAGCTCACTGTTCTGCCCTGAAGAACTTAACGGCATAGTCTGGCCGTCCAGAAGGGGTTAACGACATTATCGTTGGCCGCCAACTGAAGATCTCGACGGCAAGAGATCTTGCCGTCAAGTTCGGCCTGTGCAAAAACACAGTCCGAGCTCCAAAGAATGGTGAATGTAGGGGATCCAGGACACGAGAAAAATCCTTAAAAATGATAGAAACCACCTAGACACATACATGGACAAGGTGCAAGGGTTACTTGCCTTTGGAAAAACCTCCAAGGGGATCAAAAGGGCCGGAGAAGCTCTCCTTGGGCAGAGCCAAGAAGCCTCCAAAACCTCCCTCACACGGGTTCTAGGTCGAAGAAGACTCCAAAGCAAGGTTGGGGAAGCCTTCTCCTTTGTATAGACTCCCTCCTTGTCGAAGGAGATCGCCGGAAGAAGCTCCAAACCGCTAGATCAAAGCCTCCCAAGTTCGGGTTTCCTCACAGCTCTCAGGGTTTTAGGGTTTTTCTCACCTTTTGGGGTCAGGGTTTCTTCCCCTCTTGCAAGGGCCAAAGGGGTTTCTAGGTTGCAAGGGGTGGGTGGTCATATAGACAAGACATGGGGTCTGTCTTGGCAGGGGCGAAGGAGCCGTTGGGGGTGGTTGGCATCCCCCAATCAGAGGCATGGCACACCATGCTGCTGCTCAGAAAACTGTCAGGGAAGTAGACGTCCACATCCACGGACGTTCATATAAGAATTGACGTCCATCGATGTCGCCGCCTACTTGTCCTTGACGTCTACAGATGTTGCCGCCAAAATGGTCTTCGGCCAGAACATACAATTCCACAGAAACCCTAATCCTTCTTATGTACATGTAGGCAATACATAGGGTATGATGTACACACCAATTACATCATGCAACCAAACAATATATATATATATATATATATACAACTAAGTACACATGTATTTATAAATAATCGAGATGGTATATACATATAATGTGCTCGGTATAATGTACATACTATCTTCACAATGCAATGAACAACACTTACTAAATAATTATACACACAAATGCACACTTTTATACCAGTCTTCATTCAATACAACATATATAATATGAGCAACACATCATACACCTAATTTACCACTTAAGTAATTATCAATATATATATATAGCATAGATAGCATATATGTATACATACATACTTACATGCATGCATAAAATAAAAGTTTTATATGTATACGCATACGATTAGTTACACGCACAAGTTATATGCATATGTATATCTAGCTACATACATGACACATAAACATTCGCACAATAAGGTACTTATAAAAGAAAAGGACGAAAAATCGGGGGCCTTACATGGTCAATTTGGCAACCCCATTGAAAATGCGGATATGGTTTTGTGTAGTCGATCTGAGCCAAAAAATATATACTATAAACTATTATACATGTAATATGTCATATATACTTACAATGTCAATGATGAGTGGGCAGCTTTATCCAATTCAATGTTGGGATGATCAATTTGGCAACCCCATTGAAAATGCAGATATATTTTTGTGTAGTCGATCTGAGCCAAAATAATAACTATAAAGTAGTATACATGTGATATGACATATATATTTACAATGGCAATGATGAGTGGGCAGCTTTATCCAATTCAATGTTGGGATGGTCAATTTGGCAACCCCATTGAAAATGCGGATATATTTTTTGTGTAGTCTATCTGAGCCAAAAAATAATAACTATAAACTATTAAACATGTGATATGATATATATACTTACAATGGCAATGATGAGTGGACAGCTTTTTCCAATTCAATGTTGGGATGGTCAATTTGGCAACCCCATTGAAAATGCGGATACATTTTTGTGTAGTCGATCTGAGCCAAGAAAATAATAATGAAAATCATTGAACAATTGATATGACATATATACTTACAAAGGCAATGATCAGTGGCCATCCTTATCCAATTAAATGGTTGAATGGTCAAATTGGCAACGAACATTACTACAGAGAACATTTGAGGTACGCTCATATTTCTTATACAATTATGTTCAACATTTTTATATATTATATTGCCTGTCATGAACTAACATTACATTCATTTTCATGCAGACAGTGGGGTGCACGGCAAATGAAGCAGATTGTTAGAATAGTTCCATGTATAAATTTGAAGGCTGCATTGAGCAGCCCATGTTATGTTTTTAATTATTTTTCAGCATAATTTGTACATTTTAAAAGTGATCAAATCATCAGATCTATGTTATGTTTTTTTTTTTTTGGCAAAGTTATGTTGTTACATAAAGAAACAAGTTGTGTTGTTAGTAAATGTTGTGTTTATTTTTGTTGCAAAGTTTTGTTGCTATACATGTACAGGGACAGGTACAGATAATGAAAATATAAGAAAAACATAGGAGGTGCTGTCCATTTTTTTTTAAAGTAATAATGTTAAATATAAATAGAGGTATAATGAAGACATACATTTTCTTATTAAAGACAATAGAATTTGGTAATAAATTGTTGTTAATAAGCTTTATATTCAATTATTTATTCACATTATTAAGTTCTCTAATAATGTAAAAGTAATAAAGAATTATAAAAAATAATAAAAATTATTACGGCACTTTTTTGTACTATTGTATTTTTATTTCAATTTTTAATATTTTTAATGATGGTAATATATTAATATCATTTATAAAAAATTTCTCTCGTTAAATTATTCTAAAGAAAGACTCATAAGTTTAATTAAATAAAGTGTTGGTTGAGGGGTAGTTCTGGTATTCTCAACAACCTTGGGTGAGTTAACCCACAATGCCAACCAAAGCACACAAAAGAACATGTAGGTTAACTCTATTTAACCAAGTGAGTTAACTCATTTGTTACCAAAGCAAAAGGTAGGTTAACCATGTGCAACTTTGTCCATGAGTTGGAGTTATCCTAACTCCAAACCATATCCAAAGTGGCGCTAGGTAAGTACATACATACTCAATTAACGTATGTTATTTTTTAAGTAGTGTTACACAGTTACACAGTTAAGATATGTAACTACTTGAGAACATGATAAAGAATTAGAAATACAAATAGTTAGACACTTACGTACAAAAAAGCATTTGGTACGACATAATTACATAGTTAACATATGTAACTATTTTTTAGTTCTTCATCAGTTACACAGTTACACAGTTACTTACAAGTTGTTACACAGTTACACAGTTACTTACAAAGTTGTTACACAGTTACACAGTTACATAGTTAAGATATGTAACCACTTGAGAACATGTTAAAGAATTAGAAATACAAATAGTTAGACACTTACGTACAAAAAAACAATTGGTAATGACATAATTACACAGTTAACATATGTCACTATTTTTTAACTTCTTAATCAGTTACACAGTTACTTACAAAGTTGTTACACAGTTACACAGTTAACTGGGCAACTACTTACAAACTTGTTACACAAATAGAAATAGAAATAGTTAGACACTTACTTACAAAAACAGTAGGTAGTAGGTAATGACATACTTACACAGTTAACATACGTAACTATTTTTTAAATTGTTACACAGTTACTCAGTTACACAGTTAACTGTGAAACTACTTACAAAGTTCTTACACAGTTACTCAGTTATACGATTAAGTGTGTAACTACTAAGAAAGTTGTTACACAATTAAAAAGTTACACAGTTAACTATGTAACTACTTAGAACGTTGTTACACAGTTACTGACTTACAGAGTTAACTGTGTAATTACTTCGAACGTTGTTACATTTACAAGTAGACAAACTTATAGACAAAATACATAATTTTGTATCGAAACGCCAAGAAAAACTCATCTACACTGGGGATAGAAGGAAGGAAATGAGAATCAGTTAGAAACATTCACCGGAAGCCAGAATCTCTGCGCTCCTCTTCGCAGCGCACCCAAACGGCAACCCTGGTCTCCTCTTTGCAGCGCACCCAAACGGGCAACCCTGGTCTGCAACGCCGCGGCGAGAAGGTTTCTGCCATTGCCTGCCTTCTTCAAAAGGCATTAAAGCCAAACAGGGTCACAGGTCGCTCAGGCTGGGGGTAGAATGGGTATTGACCACAACAGGCATAACGTCCGTTAAGCCCCAGGGACTGGAAAAAAAGTCCTGCATAAAGCAGGGACCGGGCGTCCATGCAAAAACTGACAGGGATGGGGAAATAAAGGTTCGCCCCTCCCAGGGGTGAATAATTAATTCTCCCTAAATATAAAGTTGTATGGAGGGATATGAGATCTTATGATCCACACAAATAAAGGAGAGTCATATACTCCTTGTGTATAAACACTATTCATAAATTTTTTATTTTATTTATTTTTATTTTTTATATTTTTAAAAATAAAAAAATTAGATAACTAATGAAAAATATGTAACTTTGACAAAGATAATTTAAAATAGGAGAAATAAAATAAAAACACAATTTGAATGAATAGTATTCTATAGATATTTTAATAAAAATAAAAATTAAATTAACTAATAAAAAATAATTAAACTTGACAAAGACTACTTAAATGAGTGGAAAAAAATAAAATGCAACTTGCATGAGTAGTGCCTAAACTTGTTCCAGTAGAAACTGCAGCGGCGGCAGTTGGAAAATGGCATCCGCAGTTTTCCCGCAGATGCCAAAATCCGGATTTTTTGTGATTTAATTTTATAAATTTTGGTTTTCAATGGTACCAAATGATATAAAAAATTAAGTTTTCCTGAAAACTATTTCCTCCCGAATTTTCCGTTCAAACAAATAGACCCTAAACGCCAATGCAATTAAAAGTATTGTTCATTTATATGAACTATGAATAATCGATGCACAACACTAAAAAGAAGCCAGCGAATGAAACTGGTAGTTGATGGTGCAGCATTCTCTATTACCTGGGACATATACACATCCCAATCTATCTTCGTGTCTGTGGAACGTCGGAATCACAGAGCAGCACCATCAATCAAAGGGCAGCCAAAACAAAAGACAGACGCACAGAGGAGATCGGAACCTACACAGAACATAGGTTATGATGAAGGAGATGAGGCTGGCGTCTACAGTAAGCCTTCCCCTTCGGCATGCCGGAATTGGGCGGAATGAGGGTGAGGGAGCGACGTTACTACAGGGGCCTCAAGGGAGGGGATTCACAAGCCATTCGAAGAGGGAGGGGGTGTCGGGGGGGGGGGGGGGGGGGGGGGGAGAGAGAGAGAGAGAGAGAGAGAGAGAGAGAGAACTTGTAGATCCGGTTGGAGCTAGCTGGAGAAGGAGATGCTCGGCGCGGAGGGGACTGGATCGACCTCGCCGGAGGAGGAGGCGGCAGGCGTGGAGGGGACTGGATCGACCTCGCCAGAGGAGGAGGCGGCCGGCGCGGGGGCGAATGGAGCACGAGTGGAGGCCGCCGGTGGCGGAGGCGGCGCAGGTGTGGAGATCGTCACCGGAGTCGCGAGCTAGGGCGCCGCCGCGTGCAAGGGGAGAAGTCGGGTTGGGGGCACAGTGGGGTAAAAATGCCAAGGTGGGGCGCGGTGGGGTAAAAATGGAATATATGTCAGTGGCTTTTGTTAAAAGCCGTTGACATTACTTTAAGTTAAGTATTACATAATAAAATATGAATATATATATATATATTACACATATTATCTTTAATTTTACTTTATTAATATTTATTTAATGTATTAATAATAAATATGAAATTATCAAATAGAATAAATATATTAATAAAAATATTTAAATATAAATTATAAATATGAATTGGTATAATCTACAGTGAATGAAAATTTGAATTTAATTTTAAATTTATGTCAGTGGATAAAAAAGCCATTGACATAAAAACATTACGTAGACGGTATACAATAGCTGTTGACGTAAGTGTTTTTGTTAACGAATTTGTCAACGGATGAATAAGCCGTTGATGAAACAATTTTTTGTCAACAGCTGGTTTAAGCAGTAGGCAAATATCAAACTTATGTCAACGGGTATGTGTTTTTACTGACATAAAAATCTTTTGTCAGCGACTTTTACAAACCGCTGACATAAGTTCGTTGACAAATGTTGTCTTTCTTGTAGTGTGATCTTGCAAATCTAACACTAGAAGAATATTTGCAAGCATGCACGCACCTCAGCTATTTGGTGCACGTCCTTGAGAATTAGAAGAAGCAATTGAACAATTACTTCGATCTCTTTAGATCTTCAAAAATCTTTACACGTCTCTCCTTCCAGATCCACCATAAAGCAGCTCGAAATGTGGTGAAAGCAATGAATGTAGCCACACCCTTGGTCTGGAAGCTATTAATCAAACTTTTAGCTTCGAATTTAATAATGTAGTCCTCTAACATGTAGGTCTACTCCACACAAGATTAGACCCAGAAACAGGAGATATAGGTAGTTCTTCTTATGTCATAGATAACTGCCAGCAGAAATAACTCCATTAGATTAGAGTACTTCCAAATTTCCATTTCCAAAGACTCTGGGTGCAATGGAATAGATCTAATAGTTGCCCACAGCTCCATCATATTCCCTCAAGTATGAGGCGGAAGATGCCATTGACCATCCCTTATAACAGTATCATTCTGGTCCATTCCAAGAAGGTACCTAGGATAAACCCACACAATGTAAAGATCGAACTGCATGCCACAGACCCATGGATCTCTCCAAAAGTTGAAAGAGGTCCCATCTCCAATTCTTAAGTCAACATGTGCAAGAGAAGCCAATCTCTCATAGATAGAATACTTTTCCAAGCACTAGAGTGATAGGCCTTGCATTTAGCAGTCCAAATGGACCATGTCCACCCACAAATTATCATGCTTGTGAATAATATTCCAAAAGTTGCATAATCAAGCAAGAAGCATTCCATTCTCCAATTCGTCTAAACCCCAATCCTCCTTCAACCTTTGATCTGTAGATGTGTTCCCACTTAATGAGATGAAAAGGTTTATAATTACCAGAAGCATGCCAATAAAACTTACGTAGCATCCTCTCCACCTCAGCTACAAATGATTTAGGAAGCAAAAGGCAGCTAACCATAGTTCAGAAAAGAGCTTAGAACCGAGCAAATTAGCTCAAGCCTACCTGCCTTGGATAAAAATTTATCAACCCGGCTTCTGATTTTGTGAATGATAGGCTAACAAAGAGAGGCCGATAATTGAGTGGAAAATAATGAAATTCTCATATACTTTGCAGGCAAGGAGCCCTCTTGCACATGGAGCGCATTAACAAATCGCTGCTTATTGTGGATGCTCGTACCAATGTAGACTAGCTCTTTACAGCATTAAGTTGAAGGCTAGAAAGTTTGTAAAATAGTTGCAGAAGCTCTGGGTTTTTCTCAGTCGTCTTCGCCCTATTGCCTCGCCGCGTAGATCGCGTCCCTATCCTGAGGGGAGGGGATCCCCGATTCCTATCAGAGTCTCCCTCCCCTTCTGTCTCTGTCATAGTCTATCGACTGTGAGTAGTGTTTCCCCTGTTGGGGAAGTTTTAGTCCTCCTACCCCGTAGGAGATTTTGTCTCCATCTAGTTGGTTTACCCCATCTTCGTCGAAGGGTTTCTTCCCTGGCTGGCCAGTGGTATGTCAATCGGTCGTCAAGAGATTTTACTGTGATTTTCTAGTAGGATCCATTAACTATTCTATCTTGTTTAATGTTTCCCCTATTTTGTCTCTGTGACCCTCGTTCAGCGAGAATTGATGCGGCGATCGTTCGTGCTCTGCTTCAGCCCTCGCTTCTGGTGGTCGACGAGATACTTTCATCCGTTCTACATCATGTTGACCGAAGACTCTAGTTGGTGGCTCCCTTCATCCCCTGTCAAGCTCTCCCCTGGCGTTAGTTTGCTTCGAGGGTGCGGTCTCCCCAACCGTAAAGCCACCGATGAGATTTCGCCTTTGCTTCAGTGAATGGTTTGGTTTGCCTTGTGGGTTTGGTCCTTAGGTCTCTGTATGCATATGGCTCTCTGACTCTGGCCATGCTTTTACTGTACCGGTTGTAAGGTTTCTTGGAGCACCGACAATGGCCTTGTCACCCTTTGTCGGCCTACCTGTTGTACTCATTGAATGAAGGATCCCCCTTTTTCATTGTCCAAAAAACAAAGTGAACCAATGTGAGACTTCATAAATATCATCAAGTCATCAGCAAGGACAAGGTGCGAGACATGCACATCTTTGCAAGTCGGGACTTTAAGGAAACTTTCTCAGATTTTTTGCTTAAGAAGAATAGAAAAATCAACAAATTAAAGTAGAGCATCAAAAGCCAGGAGGATTATTGCAATCCTTGCCCATTCCTCAATAGTAATGAGATAATATGGTTATGGATTTTATAGTTGGGCTATCTAAGACATCTCAAGGTCATAATGGAATTTGGGTAACTGTGGATTGATTGACTAAGGTATGTTGATTGCTTGCAATCAAAATGTCTTAGTATGTCAATAGATTGGCAACATTGTATGTGCAAAGAATTTTGTCTTGATGAACAGTCTATCCCATGTAATTTAAACTAATTACATTTCTATTTGGTGATTAACAAAACCATGTTATTTTGATAATTATCAAACCCTTGATTAAGGTCACTAACCTATTTTCTACAAGTCTTAAGCACAGGAAATAAGATCAAGGAAAACAAGCCAAAACATGTAAGAATCTTCATACTGTAGAAGCATATTTGTCTAAGTACACATCGGTTTCTTTTTAAATCATAACGATTTATTTGCGCATCGACTTCTTAAGTAATCATAACGATTCCTTTAGTCATCGTAACGATTTGCTTGCGCATCGACTTCTTAAGTAATCATAACGATTCATTTAGTTCTCATAACGATTTACTTTGCGCATCGACTTCTTAAGTAATCATAACGATTCCTTTAGTCATCGTAACGATTGCTTTGCACATCGACTTCTTAAGTAATCATAACGATTCCTTTAGTCATCGTAACGATTTACTTTGCGCATCGACTTTGTTGGGTTGAATGCAAATTCATATCATTTCCCTCCTATTTTGATGATGACAAGAAGTGTTCTTAAAGCAATTTAATTGAAACTTGTCAAAAACATCATACCTGAAATTCATGTTCAAAAAGTATTTTTCAAACCACATTTATCATTTATGGTCATGACAAATCATTTAACTAATGATATATGTGTTCATTTTTCAGGTACAAACATTTTTATGCAAAAGATGAGTCGACACACCCATCAATGGTGTCGACACATCAACACATATTCAAAGGCAAAATGTGTAAAAATGTTGAGACTGTGTCGACACATGTCAAGAGTGTGTCGACACGAGTGGCAGTTTTTCAGAAATCAAGCCTACCCAGGTCGACACACTCTCAGAGCAGGTCGACACTAGATCCCGTTTCCAGAACAGCCAGTTTGAAGAATTGGGTCAGCAGGTCGACACACTCTCAGAGCAGGTCGACACTAGACCCAGTTCCCAGAACAGCTAGTTTGCAGATTTGGGATAGCAGGTCGACACACTCTCAGAGCAGGTCGACACGGGACCCTCTTCCCAGAACAGCCTTCTACATATTCTGGACAGTGTGTCGACACTACCACCAGGGCAGGTCGACACACTACGGAAACTTTTCATCCTAAAGTTGATGGCTGCCACGTGTCCCTCTAGGGCGATCAGAATCTTCCTAGGAAAGCGTGCCCTTGTACCCCAAAAGGGTATCTTTGGAATCCTAAGGATATAAAGTGTCTTTTCGGCCAGCCTTCACAAGTGAGAAGGACCCAACTCTCTCAGAGCCTCCAAGAAGCTCCTGGCGGCCAAGAAGAGCTCGTGTCTCCTTCCCCTGCTCTCCAAGTGCTTCCAGAAGACCAATTCCCACCAATTCAAGGTGTGGGAATTGGAATTTGATTCCTGAAGACTTCTCTGAAGCATTCCAAGGAGGCAGATCCTGTAGAAGACTTCTTGGGTGAAGAATTCGAGGAAGATCCAATTTCTCAGATTGCAGAGCATCGACTTGGACTTCAAGCTTCACAAGTTCCTTCCCAATTCAAGCTTCTACAAGGGAGTACACTGAAGAACGAAGCATTTCAATTCAATTTACCTTTTCTTCTGTTCTTCTGAGATATCTTTTGAGATTATGCAAGTGCTTCTGCATAACTCTCTTTAGAGTTCTCAAACTTCGACTAGATCTGTTGCTAGAGGATCTTAGTCTTAAGTTGGTGTCTAGCAGTTTAGTGTGAGCATTGTGCTCAGGTGTTGTGAGCCGTCGAGCTCAGTTTGAGTTGTAAGCTCAGGGTTGGTTTGAGCAGTCTTGCTCTGTGTTTCTAGAGTAGTCTTGCTCTAGAGGTTGTGTGAGTTGTATGCTCTGAAGTGTTGGAGTTGTTAGGCTCCTTTGGGTGTGTAGCCCAGTTGTGTTAGTGAAGCCTCACGGGTTGTGAGGGGTGGATGTAGGAATCACTTGGGTGATTTCCGAACCACCTAAAAATCCTTGTGCATTTGTCTTCTGTGGTTTGATTGATTCATCCGCTAGATGCTTGCATAGGATTCGTTTTTAATTCACTTAATCAACTTGCTTCACATCTAAGTTTTTCAACTCACTCAAATTTAATCAGATCTGTAGTTTTTCACTGATAACATTGCCTCTGATTCTAAATAGTTTTCAAATTGCTTAAGCTTCCGCAAAAGTGGCTAAGATCTATTCATCCCCCCCCCCTTCTAGATCTTTTCCACACATTCATTTCGATCCTTCAATTGGTATCAGAGCGGGTTTACATCGATCTGATTTGAACTGAGCAGTTTTTGTTTCTGAGTATTGAGTGTTTGATTGTTTGCTTGTTTGTTTGCTTGGTTGTTTAACTCTTTCTCTGTGCATTTACTTAAGTGTCATGGACTCAAAGGGTTTCATAGCTGAGGGCCATTCCATAAATAGGCCACCATTCTTTAATGGTTTGGACTATTCTTATTGGAAAAACAGAATGCAAGTATTTCTGAGGGCCCAGAACTATGAGATCTGGAAAGTAGTTGAGGTGGGTCCCTATGAGAACCAGGGAGAAGAAGATACCTGGACAAGGGAACAGATAAGGAAAGCTACACTGAATTATAGTGCCATGAACATGATTCAGTGTGCTGTCCATCCCAAGGAGTATTCGAGAATCTCTATGTGCAAATCTGCCAAAGAGATGTGGGATAAACTCGAATTACTCTATGAGGGAACATCTCAGGTCAAGGAGACCAAGGCAAATATTTTAGTTTCAGAATATGAACTTTTCATGATGAAATCTAATGAATCTATTTCTGAAATGTTTGCCAGATTCATGGTGATAGTCAATGGACTCAAGGCTTTGGGTAAGGAGTATACTGATGCAGACTTGGTAAGAAAAATTTTGCGTTCACTTTCTTCAGTTTGGCATACCAAGGCCACTGTTATTGAAGATTCAAAAGATTTGTCCAAAATTTCTTTGGATGAATTGATTGGATCTTTAATGACATATGAAATAAACTTAAAAAGAAATGAAGAACACATCATTAAGACCAAGCCTATGGCACTCAAAGCCTCTTCAAGCAACAAAGATAAAAATCAGGATAAAACAAGTTCTGAAGAATCTGAGTCGAATGAGGATGAGATTGCCCTCATGACCAGACAATTCAGGAAATTTTTGAAATATAGGAAAGGGAAAATGACTGGGAAAAAGAAATTTCCCTCAGGTAAGAAGAATATTTCCTCTTCCAATTTCAATAAGAATCATAAACCTGATGAGAATGTTATCTGTTACAGGTGCAACAAGCCAGGACACATGAAGGGAGAGTGTCCTGAGAACAAAAAGGAAAAGCACAAGAGATTCCAGAAATATAAGAAGCCAAAGGCCATGGTAGCCACTTGGTCTGATGAAGACACAAGTGAGGAAGAAGAAGAGAAGAAGTCCTCAAGCTCAGAGAGTGAGGAAGTTTGCTTCATGGCCAACAGCACAGATGGAAAGGTAAATACTTCCTTTGAAGATTATAGTGTTGAAGATTGGCAGGATGTGTATGCAGAATTAGTTGAAAGATATTCTGAAATGAGAAAAGAAAATAAACACATCAAAAAGAAAATTGAAAATCTCTACCATAATCAATCTTCAAACAATAGAATCTGTGAACTGGAATCTGAAGTAACAGACTTGCTTGAAGAAAAAGAGAATCTCCTAAACCTAATTGATGAACTGAAACTTGCCTCTCAAAAGGCCTCCCAAGAATTCAGAAACTTAAATGAAAAGCTGGAAATTGAAAAACAAGAAAAACAACAGAAAATTGAAGAAATTGAAGTTCTTAAAAACCAGCTAAAGGAAAGGGAGGAGGTTATCCAAACCTTCACAAAAGGCCAAGATAACCTAGAGGCATTGCTAGGATCCAACATGACAACCACATCTCATGGATTAGGATTCAACAAGAAGAAACCCCAAAAAGACAAATCTGGTGAGAAAAAGGGAAAAGCACCACTAATTAATTTTGTCAAGGGTCCTAATCTGGAAAACACTGAAATTCAACAAACAGCAAACAAAACCCCAAACAAAACTCAAAACAAATCAAAAACCCAAAAACAAAAGAAGACTATCAGGTCGACACAGTCCCCTGACAGGTCGACCTGCTCAACACCAAAACCAAAAACAACTCAACCAAAAATTCAAATAAAAATCTGAAAAATAAGAAAAAGGGAAAAGAAATAATCCATGAAAAACCTTGGACCTCCAAGACAACACTTCAAGAAGATTGGATTAATCCTTGGAACCAATGGTATGAAAATCCCTGTTGGTATTATCCTCAATACTCTTATCCAAATTTCTGGATGTACCAACACAATCCATGGATTCCACCTCCTCCTCTGAACTCAAATTTTCAAATGAAAAACTCTCCTCCAACCAAAAACAAAGATCTTGGTGCTTTCATTCCTAAAAGAAAGAACAAACAGAAAAAGGCTGAAAACACCAAAGTAACAAAACAAAAATCTAAAACAAATCAAATTTGGGTGAGAAAGGATTTGATATCTGTGCTAAATCATACTGATGGTCCCAACTCTGTTTGGGTACCAAAATCTTCTCTCCATTGATCTTTGTGCAGGAAGGTCGTGCACCCAACACCAATGTTTGGTTTCTTGATAGTGGGTGTTCACGACACATGACTGGAGATAGAGCCAAATTTTCCTGTCTAATTGAAAAGGAGGGAGGGTCAGTCACCTTTGGAGGTAAAAATAAAGGAAAGATCATTGGATCTGGTAAGGTTGGTCAAACTTCTTCAAACTCAGTAGATAATGTTTTGTTAGTTGATGGACTTGATTATAACTTGCTCAGTATTAGCCAACTATGTGACAAAGGTCACAAAGTTGTGTTTGAATCTGATTTTTGCAAAATAATTGATTCATCAACTGACAAAATCAAATTCTGTGGAAAAAGAGAAAACAATGTCTACATGATCAACCTTAATAAAAACTTTTCTGAAAATCTTTGTTTTGTTGCAAATAAAGATGAAATTGCATGGACTTGGCACAAAAGACTTGGCCATGCAAGTTTCAGAACTTTGAATAAGTTGTTAAGATTGAATCTGGTTAAAGGTCTTCCTGAATCTTTTTCTAGTGTTGAAGGTCAAATTTGTGGGATCTGTGCTAAAGGAAAACAAACTAGGAAATCCTTTAAAGCCTTCAATGAAGTACTCACATCTAAGCCACTAGAACTTCTTCACATGGACCTCTTTGGGCCAACAAGAGTTCTAAGCCTAAGTGGCAAGAGATATGGGTTTGTAATCATTGATGACTTTACTAGATTTACCTGGGTTATTTTTCTATCCCACAAAAGTGATGCATGCCTTGAATTCAGGAATTTCTGTACCACTATCTTAACAACTTATCCATTTAAAATTAAAAACATTTTAACTGATCATGGGGGTGAATTTGATAACACATCCTTTTCTGATCTATGTGCTGAATTGCAAATATTTCACAAGTTTTCTTCACCTAGAACTCCAGAACAAAATGGAGTTGTGGAAAGAAAGAATAGAACTCTTGTGGAAATGGCTAGATCCATGCTCTTAGGGAGTAATCTGCCCAAATCCTTCTGGGCTGAAGCTGTTAACACAGCCAATCACATCCTAAACAGAGCCTTGGTCAGACCAAAGATCAGAAAAACCCCCTATGAATTGTTGAAAAACAAAAAGCCAACTGTTGCTTACTTCAAAACTTTTGGGTGCAAGTGTTTTGTACACAATAACAACAAAGAAAACCTTGACAAGTTTGATGCTAAGAGTCAGGAAGCTATCTTCCTTGGCTATTCAGAAGTGTCAAGGGCTTTCAAAGTGTACATATTGAAAACCAAAACTGTTGAAGAATCACCACATGTTATTTTTGATGAAAATTCCTTTTCCACTAATGATTCTAAATCTTGCAGGGAAAAACAAGACAATGAAGAGGATGACCTCATTGTGGATTCTTCACCAACCGTTGAGGAGATTAACAACATTGAAGAGAACCTGAACAACAACTCACCATCTTCAAGTGGTTCAGGTAATATTGCTCCAGAAGAGGGCACTTCTCAACAGGTAATTTCTGAACCTCGTTTTCTAAGAGATCACCCATTAGACAGTGTAGTTGGCAACTTAAATGATAGAGTTAGGACCAGATCATCCTTCTTGCAAAACATTGAAGAAGACTCACTAGCTCTAATTTCCCAAATTGAACCCAAGTCAATTGATGAAGCCTTATCCAGTTCTGATTGGATTAATGCTATGCATGATGAACTTCATCAATTTGAAAGAAATCAAGTGTGGGAATTAGTGCCTAGACCTAGTGACCAAACTGTGATTGGCACTAGATGGGTTTTCAGAAATAAATTGAATGAAGCTGGTCAAGTAATAAGAAACAAAGCTAGGCTAGTTGCAAAGGGGTATAACCAAGAATTTGGAATTGACTTTGAAGAATCTTATGCCCCTGTAGCTAGACTAGAAGCTGTGAGAATTTTCCTTGCTTTTGCATCCTCCATGAAATTCAAAGTCTTTCAAATGGATGTCAAAAGTGCATTTCTAAATGGATATATAAAGGAAAATGTTTTTGTTGAACAACCTCCTGGATTTGAAAATGAAAAATATCCTAACCATGTTTTCAAGCTTAATAAGGCACTCTATGGTCTTAAACAAGCTCCAAGAGCTTGGTATGATCGTTTGAGTTCCTTTTTACTTGAGAAAGGATATTCCAGAGGTAATGTTGATCAAACATTGTTCACAAAAACAGTAAAAAATCAAATAATTGTTGTCCAAATTTATGTTGATGACATAATATTTGGATCAACTAATAAAGGCCTTTGCACTGAATTTTCAAATCAAATGAAGAATGAATTTGAAATGAGCTTAATGGGAGATTTAACATTCTTTTTGGGATTGCAGGTGAACCAAACAACTGAAGGAATCTTCATTAGTCAAACCAAATATGTCAAGGAGCTACTGAAAAGGTTTGACTTTCAGAACCTTAAACACTCAAGCACACCCATTGCAATAAATGCTAAGCTAGAAGAAGACCCATCTGGTAAGTCAGTTGATCCAAAGACCTACAGAGGTATGATTGGCTCTCTGCTCTACCTTACTACTTCTAGACCTGATATTCAGTTTTGTGTGTGCTTATGTGCTAGATTCCAATCTAATCCTAAAGAAAGTCATATGCTTGCTGTGAAAAGAATTTTTAAATATCTTGTTGGAACATGTGACTTAGGAATTTGGTATCCTGCTGGTTGCAAGTTAGAATTGTTTGCCTATTGTGATGCTGATTATGCTGGGTGTAAGTTAGATAGAAAAAGCACAAGTGGCTTGTGTGTATTTCTAGGTGGGTGCCTTATTTCTTGGGCTTCTAAGAAGCAACATTCAGTTGCTCTGTCAACAGCAGAGGCTGAGTATGTTGCTGCAGGTAGATGTGGAACTCAGATCCTCTGGGTGAAACATCAACTTCTTGATTACAACCAAGATTTAGGGTGTGTACCCATCCTATGTGATAACACTAGTGCCATAAATTTGTCTAAAAACCCCATTCAGCACTCCAGAACAAAACACATTGAAATTAGGCATCATTTCTTGAGAGATGAGGTTGCAAAGAAATCTTTTGAACTCCTTTTTATTGAAACTGAAAAACAAATTGCAGACATATTCACTAAACCCCTTCCTGAAAACAGATTTTCATCATTAAGGAGAGAACTTGGTCTTTGTAAATGTCCACCTTCTTGATCTCTCTTAAGGTTTGGGTTGAGTGCTATGCATTGTCTAAGGGGGAGTTCTTTGCATTTCATAACTCCTTGCTTCCTCAAGCTACATTGCTCATATCTCTCTCACTTTCAATTCCATTTCCCTTTTTACAATAAATTCTCCACTTCTGATTGTGTTGAAACTTCTTGGTATATCAAATAGTGACTTGGAGAAGGACAGGTTATGCTTGTCTGGACACTTTCACTATGCGTGAGAACATATCTCCGCCAAGTACTAAGAAGTTAATATGCAATAGTTGAGGGGGAGCTTTTATTGTTCAAAGAGAATTTCTTTTCTGATTTCAAAACTTGCACAGTTTTCACTTCCATTTCCTTTTGGCAATAATTCTTCAACTCTTATTGTATTGAAATCTCTTGGTATATCAAATGGTGACTTGGAGAAGGACAGGTTATGCTTGTCTGGACACTTTCACTATGCGTGAGAGCTTATCTCCGCCAAGTACCAAGAAATGAATATGCAATTGGTGAGGAGAAGTTCTTGTTGTCCAAGAAGAAAATCTCTTTCTGATTTCAAAATTGCATATCTTTATTTTGATGAAAAATGGTTGAAATCATCATCTCAGGGGGAGCTAGAAAATTCACAAGTCATCTTTTTGCAAATTTCAAAACCCTTCTTGCATTTCATCAATTCCTTACATGATGTCCTCATTCTAAAGTCTAGAGTCACAAAATGAACCTTGAGTGATATATATATATATTTTTTAATCAACTTACAACTATGTCTCTCAATCCACAGAACTTCAGATCTCTTCCTAAACTAAATGACAATTTGTGCCTTGAACTTAAAACATTTCCTTGTTTGCAACTGATGACTGGATGTATTTGAATTCTATCTCACAAACTCTCCAAAATCTTGTAAAATCCAACAGAGCAATGGCATCTGTGCTGAGAAACTGCACACCTTCACAATGAATGAAGTGCTATGTATGTCATGAGGCATTATTGCTAACTCTGTTCAAAGGGGATCCAAATTGAAAATAACTTCAAAATTTAAGCAATTATGTGCTATGCTTTTTGATGATGACTGAGTAACTGGAAATATTGGCGTCTACAAAACGTATATTTTCATGTCAAAAGGTCATCATTTACCCCTTTGAGACTTGACAATGATTAAATCTTAAGTATCCAGGGACTATGGTGTGTAAAAAGCACTAGTACTTGAGTGAAAGAGATTTATATCATTTGATAGTTTGTTAAAAGAACAAAAATATGAAATTATTGGAGATTTGTTTAGAAAGAATCATCTTCCTCCTTCATCAAGTTGTTCTTTAAGTTTGTGTTTTACTTTCAACACAACTGTATTTAGTCTAGATGACATCTTTAATTCTTGAAAATTGAGAAACATGGTAGTTTTTGATTGATTGTTAGATACATTATATCCCTCAATTTATCATTTTGTTGATTCAAGTCTTGGAATGCTAATATCCTGTTGGAAATTGTTTGAAACACTTGAACTGTGATGAATTTTTGCAAAATACAACAAATGAATTTTTAGGCCTCTTAAAAATCCTTGAAATGATAATTCCTCTCATTATTTATCATTATAAAGATGTCCCCAAATTTTTCAAAAATTTCCTCTCAAAGATTCAAATTTCTCTCAAAGGCTGTGTCGACACAATCCTCTCTCGTGTCGACACACAACCCCAGTCAGGTCGACACACCCTTCCTCATGTGTCGACACTGCCTTCTTGCCAGACCCTTTTCAAACCTTTCGGGTTCACCTTAAACCCTTGTTGTTCCTGCGGGGCAGTGTACCACTGCATCTCTTTTTGGGCGTCAGGTCGACCCGACGGCCTCATTTCCACTCCTTTCCGGCAAGAATTCCTCTCAAATTTCTCTCTAGCTCTCATCCCCCTTCCATCATCTCTCCATTCTTCCATTTCCTCTCCTAATTCCACTCCTCTTGCACCATGGTCCGCAAGTTGGGTCCCCGCCGTGGCGCAAGATCAGCGGCCTCTTCAAGGCCAGTTCCGGCACAGGTTCCAGTTGAACAGATGGAAAGAAGAACAAAGAGGAGAAATGATCCTGCCTCTTCTTCTGCACCTCTGAGGGCTTCCAAGCGTGGCAGGACCTCCACTTCACGCAGAGGTGGTAATGTTTCAAACCCTAGACCAGAGATTTCGGGCGATTCCTCTGACCATCCTGAGGAATCATCTTCCTCTTCTTCTTCTGAGTCTCAAGAGGATATTCCCTCAGAATCCTTAAGTGCAGCCAAGTTGATTTTGAAGCCAAGAATACTAGACCTTTCAGACATCCAACTAGCAGACTCCCTAAATTCAAACCTACTTTTCCTTTCAATCTTGGATACCCTTTATTTCTGAATTTCAAGTCTGCTATCCAAGACTAGTTAGAGAGTTCTACAAGAACCTCACTTGCACAGACGAAGGGTATGAATCCAAAGTCAAGGGAATAGCCATAGACATGCCTACTGCAGTAGCTGCCTCCATTTTCAAAGTACCAGATGAAGGGCAGACTACCATGAGTTTGAATTTGATTTACATGAAGCATACTCCATCTTGACAGGCCTTCCTGCAGATGAATCAGATCCCAAACAGACCTATGTAACCAGGTTCAATGCAAATACCTTTCCACCTGTGTTAAGGGTCATCCACCACATTTTGACCACCATAATTACCCCTCAAGGTGGTGGGAGGGATAGGTTGACAGACATTCAGAGGTTCATCCTCTATTGCATGGTGAAAGACATCAAGATCAACCTCCATGTGATTCTCTATCAAATCATAGCTGAAACAACAAGGACAGACCTAAAGAGATCACTTCCTTATGGAGCACATCTGACCTCAGTGTTCAAGCACTTTGGTGTGCCATTGGAAAATGAAAAATCCCAATCCATTCCCAAGTCAAACATCTACACTTTTAAGAATATCCAGAAGTTTATGGGATTTAGATTGGAGGGAAATCAGATTAGAAGAGGACCAATTGTGGTTGAGGCCCCTCAAGCTCAGGAGGACCAGCCTCAGGTTCAAGGGGATCAGCCCCAAGCACAAGAGGACCAGCCTCCAGCTCAAGGAGACCAAAATCAGGAGGATCAGCCTCCACCTCATGAGGGCCAGCCTCAAGTTCAAGAGGAACAAGTTCACTTGCCAGAGGATCAGCCTCTAATGGATGAGGACCAGCCTCATATCCCTCCTGAAGGTGGCATTCAGCTTGAAACCCCTATTCCACCTCAGGATGATCCTTCCTCTTCCTTGCCACATACTTTTGAACCTCCACATTTCCCCTCTACATTCCAATCTTCCACTTCTTCTGGTGGGTCCTCAATTCCACCAGAATTGTTCTCTTTCCTCAATGCCAAATTTGATACATTGAACTCCACCATTCAAACAATGTCAGACCAATTTGAATTGAGAGTTCAAAGACTAGAGAACACAGTGTCAGCAAAATTTATTGAGCAGAAGGCAGCTTCAGATTATGCAGCTCAGAGATTTAACAGACTTATAGGCACTCTGGGAGATTCCTATATTGAGCTCAAAGAGCATCAAGACAAGTTGGAGAAAGTTCTTCAGGGAATTTTGGCAAATTCCCAAGCAGATGTCTTCAACACCAACCAAACATTGCATGAGATTTCCAGCACCAGATTGTCATTTGCTCATTTTGTGGATGATTTAGAAAGTATGAGGAACTTCAATGAGCACATTGACAGGCAGCTTACAGATTTGACCAAGGAGTTCAAGATAATGCAGAGACCTGGTTGGTCAGCTGGCTCATCATCTTCCTCACAACACAGTGCAGCTGATCTAACCAGACTTCAGGCCACTTTGCTAGAAAATTCAGATCGAATGGAACACTTTTTGAGCACAAAAATGATAACCATTCAAGATCAAATCAAGTCTAGCCTGAACTTCATGGAGAAAAGACTGTCAGACATTGAACTTCTTCTTGCTCCAATTCCTCCTCCTCCTCCATCTTCTACCTAATGTACATTTATTTTGATAATGGCAAAGGGGGAGAAGAATGAATGACTTGAATGTAATATTTTGATGTAATGATCTTTTGAATGAAATGAAATGGTTGTTTTGGCTTCAATGCAAAGTATTGTGATTCTGAATGCAAATCTTTGTCTTTGTGTTTGAATACTTGTCCAATTGTTTGACTTGTGTGCACAAAATTTCTAATTTCAAGTAACACTGTATCTCACAAACACATCATCAATTGTTACTGAACAACATCAAAAGGTCCTTGACAAGTATGAACAAAAAGGAAAACAAAATTTAAACAATAAAAAATTGCTTAAAATCACACTTCATCAAAACCACATTGAAATATGGATTTAATGTTGCCATCATCAAAAAGGGGGAGATTGTTGGGTTGAATGCAAATTCATATCATTTCCCTCCTATTTTGATGATGACAAGAAGTGTTCTTAAAGCAATTTAATTGAAACATGTCAAAAACATCATACCTGAAATTCATGTTCAAAAAGTATTTTTCAAACCACATTTATCATTTATGGTCATGACAAATCATTTAACTAATGATATATGTGTTCATTTTTCAGGTACAAACATTTTTATGCAAAAGATGAGTCGACACACCCATCAATGGTGTCGACACATCAACACATATTCAAAGGCAAAATGTGTAAAAATGTTGAGACTGTGTCGACACATGTCAAGAGTGTGTCGACACGAGTGGCAGTTTTTCAGAAATCAAGCCTACCCAGGTCGACACACTCTCAGAGCAGGTCGACACTAGATCCCGTTTCCAGAACAGCCAGTTTGAAGAATTGGGTCAGCAGGTCGACACACTCTCAGAGCAGGTCGACACTAGACCCAGTTCCCAGAACAGCTAGTTTGCAGATTTGGGATAGCAGGTCGACACACTCTCAGAGCAGGTCGACACGGGACCCTCTTCCCAGAACAGCCTTCTACATATTCTGGACAGTGTGTCGACACTACCACCAGGGCAGGTCGACACACTACGGAAACTTTTCATCCTAAAGGTTGATGGCTGCCACGTGTCCCTCTAGGGCGATCAGAATCTTCCTAGGAAAGCGTGCCCTTGTACCCCAAAAGGGTATCTTTGGAATCCTAAGGATATAAAGTGTCTTTTCGGCCAGCCTTCACAAGTGAGAAGGACCCAACTCTCTCAGAGCCTCCAAGAAGCTCCTGGCGGCCAAGAAGAGCTCGTGTCTCCTTCCCCTGCTCTCCAAGTGCTTCCAGAAGACCAATTCCCACCAATTCAAGGTGTGGGAATTGGAATTTGATTCCTGAAGACTTCTCTGAAGCATTCCAAGGAGGCAGATCCTGTAGAAGACTTCTTGGGTGAAGAATTCGAGGAAGATCCAATTTCTCAGATTGCAGAGCATCGACTTGGACTTCAAGCTTCACAAGTTCCTTCCCAATTCAAGCTTCTACAAGGGAGTACACTGAAGAACGAAGCATTTCAATTCAATTTACCTTTTCTTCTGTTCTTCTGAGATATCTTTTGAGATTATGCAAGTGCTTCTGCATAACTCTCTTTAGAGTTCTCAAACTTCGACTAGATCTGTTGCTAGAGGATCTTAGTCTTAAGTTGGTGTCTAGCAGTTTCAGTGTGAGCATTGTGCTCAGGGTGTTGTGAGCCGTCGAGCTCAGTTTGAGTTGTAAGCTCAGGGTTGGTTTGAGCAGTCTTGCTCTGTGTTTCTAGAGTAGTCTTGCTCTAGAGGTTGTGTGAGTTGTATGCTCTGAAGTGTTGGAGTTGTTAGGCTCCTTTGGGTGTGTAGCCCAGTTGTGTTAGTGAAGCCTCACGGGTTGTGAGGGGTGGATGTAGGAATCACTTGGGTGATTTCCGAACCACCTAAAAAATCCTTGTGCATTTGTCTTCTGTGGTTTGATTGATTCATCCGCTAGATGCTTGCATAGGATTCGTTTTTAATTCACTTAATCAACTTGCTTCACATCTAAGTTTTTCAACTCACTCAAATTAATCAGATCTGTAGTTTTTCACTGATAACATTGCCTCTGATTCTAAATAGTTTTCAAATTGCTTAAGCTTCCGCAAAAGTGGCTAAGATCTATTCATCCCCCCCCTTCTAGATCTTTTCCACACATTCATTTCGATCCTTCATTCTTAAGTAATCATAACGATTCCTTTAGTCATCGTAACGATTTGCTTTGTGCATCGACTTCTTAAGTAATCATAACGATTCCTTTAGTCATCGTAACGATTTGCTTTGCGCATCGACTTCTTAAGTAATCATAACGATTCCTTTAGTCATGGTAAACATTTGCTTTGTGCATCGACTTCTTAAGTAATCATAATGATTCCTTTAGTTCTCATAACGATTTACTTTGCATATCGACTTCTTAATTAATCATAACGATTCCTTTACTCATTGTAACAGTTTGCTTTGTGCATCGACTTCTTAAGTAATCATAACAATTCCTTTAGTCATCGTAACGATTTCTTTATTATCGTAACGATTCCTTTAGTCATCGTAACGATTTCTTTATTGTCGTAACGATTCCTTTAGTCATCACAATGATTCTTTCATATCTCATAACGATTTGATTATATCACCTTGATCACAACGATTCTTTCATATCTCACAACGATTTTCTGTTTGGTTGCATAACGATTTCATAAGTCATAAATGCATCGATTTCATATTAATCAACTTGACATATGACTTATCCTTTCAAAGGGTTGAATAGTCAAAGTCTTCGCACATATCCTTCTGGCAGCTGTGCATTTAATAAAGACTGAACGTATCACTGCATGTTTGCAGACGATATCGTCCATTATCGTGTCTATCCTGTATGCATCTTTTAGAAGAGCAAAATAGCATTACTATTTTGATGAATATTCACACTAACGTTCACTGACAACAAGAGACAGTCCAGCTGTCTATTATTCTAGCTTACTTTGTGTGCAGGTCCTTGTCAGCTATTCATCTCACAACGTTGGACCTTATAGAGGCCAAAGGACACTTCAGAAGATCATATCTCTTTGCGTGCACAAATGGATAAAGGACTGTTGACAAGAAGCTTCCAAGTGCCACTCAGTCTAACGTCCACCAAAAGCTAGAGGCAACGGATACTTCAACGTTTAGATTTCAAATTGAAGATATATATATTGAAGAAAGTAGCTCCAGAGGAAGAGATACATAGACAGAGAACGACAGTCACAAAAATACTTTGATCATCAAGTCTTCTGCGCGTTCTAAAGAAAGAGCCAAGCCTCATTCCATTAGATTAGCTCTTTGCTCTCTACATTGTTTGTAGATCTTCGAGAGAGCTTGTTTGGTTCTGAGAGTCAGCTTTTGTTTGTAGATCTCATTGCTCTCAGTCCCTAGCTTCAAATTTTGGATTGTCAAAGCTTGATCTAGAGGCTTAATCTCCTACCTACTTGTTTCTGTGCTTGTACTCTTCGTGTGTGAAGGAAGACCTGGTGGAATCCAGGGTGTGTGTTCCATTCTATTGTGAAGGAAGACCTAGTGGGGCATCCAGGGTGTTTGTATTTCCCTTCGTGTGAAGGAAGACCAGTTGCGGCTGGGTGTAAGGGTCCTTAAGGGGGACAGTAGCCTTGGTAGTGAAATCCTGAGATATTGCTCAGGGACTGGACATAGGACTCCTAAGGAGAGGAGATCTGAACCAGGATAATTCTTGTGTTGTGTGATTGCTCTCTGTGTGATTGTTGATTATTCTAACTATAACTAACATCCATTGAAGTGTATTTCTGTGTGAACGTTTTTAGTGAACAGATATTAGCTGATAAATTTTTAAAGACCCATTCACCCCCCTCTGGGCTACCTAATTGGGCAACAAGTGGTATCAGAGTGAGTCTCTTCGACAAAGAAGAAGATCCAACGATCTGAAGAGTAAAGATCCATGGCAGCTCAAGGTCACAGTGAAGGTCAGTCGGTCAACCACCACCATTGTTCGATGGAGAAGACTATGCTTATTGGAAAACAAGAATGGAATATTTTCTACAAGGTCATGACTATCAGATATGGTCCATAGTTGAAGAAGGTGATCTCCTAGTCACCAACGAGAAAAATCAGTGGACAGATGATGATAGGAAGAAGATATCTCTCAACTGTAAGGCAAAAAGTATTTTGTGTTGTGCCGTCAGCAAAAAGGAGTTCAACCGTGTATCTATCTGTAAATCCGCAATGGAGATGTGGGAGAAATTAAGAATCACCTATGAAGGCACTGACAAGGTTAAAGAGACCAGGATAGATATTCTGGTAACTCAATATGAGAGGTTCCAGATGCAGCCAGGAGAGTCCATAACCCAAATGTTCAGCAGATTCACAGACATTACAAACAACTTAGCTGGACTTGGGAAGACATATGAAATTGGAGATATGGTTAGGAAGATCCTCAGATCTCTTCCATCTACATGGACTCCCAAAGTAACAGCCATTGAGGAAGCCAACGACCTGAAAAGGATGTCTTTGGAGAAGCTCATTGGGTCCTTATGGCCCATGAGATCAACATGGAAAGGTTGGGAGAGTCCTCAAGCAGAAAGAAGTATCCAAATGCTCTGAAAGTAGAAGAAGATAGATCAGAAGAGTCATCAGAAGAAGATGAGAGCTCAAGCAACTGCGAAGATGAAGAAGCAATGCTGTCAAGAAGATTGCAGCGCATTCTAGCTAAGAAGAAGAAATTCCAATCTGGTAGAAGACATTTCAAGAAAAATAAGGACTTTAAGAAACTAGATGGAAAAGATCAGAAGAAGGGCGAGCCCATATGCTATAAATGCAAGAAGCCAGGACATATCAAGGCAGAATGTCCAAAGTTCAAGAAGCCTGAATTCAGAAAGAAAGAAAGCTCAAAGAAATTCAGGATACACAAGAAGAAGGCTATGGCAGCAGTCTGGAGCAACAACAGCGACTCGGAAACCGAGTCAAGCTCAAGCAGTGATGAAGAAGAAGCCAACCTGGCCTTCATGGAAAATACTGAAGAAAAGGTAACTTCTGACTCATCTTTTGATTCATGTAATGATTCTGATAATTTAGAAGAAGCTTTCAATGAACTATACAGTAAATATAGGGAAGTTTCAAAACTGTTAAAAGCTAGTAAGAAAAATACTAGATGTTTAGAAAATATTAATTCAGACCTAAAAACCGAAAATGAAGAACTAGAGAAGCAAATAACTGAACTTAAAAGAAGAAATGAACTATTGTGTGAGGATCTAAAAGATAAAAATAAACAAATAATCAGATTAGAAAAATAGGAGAGTTCAGATGAACTAAGAAAAGAAATCAAAGCCTTAAATGAAGAAAATGACAAACTGTCAAGGACGCTGGAGAAATTTACTAATGGTAAAAATTCCTTAGTATTAAAAGGTGCTAGACGATCAGGGAAGAATAAACAAGGAGTAGGATACACACCCCCAAAAAATATAGAAACAATCATACACCCTAAAACATATCCAAGTCCAAAGTTCATACCTGAACAAGACATAGAATACAAAGCTAATTTTAAATACACTGAAAAGGCAACTAAAACATCATGCTGTAGCCACTGTAATAAGTTAGGACATATAAAAATAACATGTCCAACTAGACATAAAAAGTGGATAATTAAAAAGGAAACTGCTGACACTAACCAACAAGGACCCAAAAGAATTTGGGTACCTAAAACTTAATGTCTCATTTTAGGAAAGCCTTCGAGCATCAAAGTAGTACCTAGACAGCGGGTGCTCAAGGCATATGTCAGGGAACAGGAAGTTGTTCACTCTTCTCCAAGCTGAAGAAGGGACAGTTACCTATGGGGATAATGGAAAAGGAACAGTGATAGGCAGCAGGTCAGTTTGCAACAAAGGGAAAACGATTATTGAAGATCTTTTATGTGTCAAAGGGTTGAAGCACAACCTCATCAGTATCAGATAGCTTTGTGACAAAGGTCATCAGATCAAGTTCCAAGAATCCAAGTGCAGCATCTTGAAGGATGGAGCAGTAATTTTCGAAGCTAATAGGGAAAAGAACCTGTATGTGCTCTACCTTGAAGAACTCAAAGATCAAGACGTTTGTTTAGCATCCATCAAAGAGCAGTCAACTGAGCTATGGCACAGAAGATTGGGCCACTACAGTTTGGATGACATGAACAAGCTCAGAAAGAGAAGTCTTGTGGAAGGTTTGCCAAAAGTCAGCACTAAAATGGATGGTATCTGCAGACTGTGTGCAAAAGGGAAGCACAATAAGAGTTCCTTCAAGTCAAAGACTATGGTAACCACCTCTAAACCCTTAGAACTCCTTCACATGGATTTGTTTGGGCCAATGAGGACCACCAGTCTTGGAGGAAAGAATTTTGGATTTGTGATTATAGATGACTATTCCAGATTCACATGGGTTTCCTTCTTGGAACACAAAGATGATACATTTGATAGTTTTGTAAGCTTCACCAGGAAAGTACAAAAAGACAAGAAGTATTGCATTGTTGGAATCCAGTCAGATCATGGAGGAGAGTTCCAAAATGAAAAGTTTTCAAAATTCTGTGATGACCAAGGGATTGAGCATAACTTCTCAGCACCAAGGACACCACAGCTGAATGGAGTTGCTGAGAGGAAGAATAGAACCTTATTGGATATGGCAAGAACAATGCTGTCAGAATATGATTTACCAAGGTATTTCTGGGCCGAAGCAGTGAACACAGCAAGCTACATCATAAATAGAGTGATGATCAGGCCTATCTTCAAGAAGACTGCATATGAACTGTACAAAGGAAAGAAGCCGAAGATCAGTCATTTCAGGATATTTGGTTGTCCATGTTTCATTCACAACAACGGCAAAAGAGACGTTGGTAAGTTGGATGCCAAATCAGATGAAGGCATCTTCATGGGGTATGCCTCTAAACCTAAAGGTTATAGAGTATTTAATAAGCGTACACTATTGATAGAGCAATCTGTGCACATTATCTTTGATGAAACTAACCCTTCCTTGAGAAAGGAAGAAGATAGTGACATTGATGATGCAGATGATTTGTCCAAGAAATTAAAGAACACATCAATTGAGGACAAGGAAGATCCACCTCTGGAAGACCTGCAACAAACAGACATTGAACATGAAAATCTTCCAAAGGAATGGAGATACAAGAAAGATCACCCACCTGAAAACATCATTGGTGATCAAACTGTAGGGGTAAGAACAAGAGGTAATGTAATCCCTTGTGATTACCTAGCTTTTGTTTCTCTAATAGAGCCTAGAACAGTCAATGAAGCTCTTACTGATGAATCTTGGATTTTAGCTATGCAAGATGAACTGAATCAGTTCAAGAGAAACCATGTATGGTCACTTGTTCCTAGACCATCAGATCATCTAGTTATTGGCACTAAATGGGTGTTCAAAAATAAATTGGATGAAACTGGTGTGATCTTAAGAAATAAGGCCAAATTGGTAGCTCAAGGCTATTCCCAAGAGGAAGGCATAGATTTCGATGAAACCTATGCACCTGTAGCTAGACTTGAGGCTATTAGAATCTTACTTGCATATGCATCAGCATTAGACTTGAAATTATTTCAAATGGTTGTCAAATTCACATTTTTAAATGGCTTTATTAAAGAGGAAGTTTATGTGGAACAACCTCCGGGTTTTGATGACACAGAATTTCCTAATCATGTCTTTAGATTACATAAAGCTTTATATGGTTTGAAACAAGCACCTAGGGCCTGGTATGAAAGGCTTAGCTCATTTTTACTGAACCATGGTTTCACTAGAGGTCAAGTAGATAGTACATTGTTCATCAAATCCAAAGTTAAACACATATTACTTGTGCAAATTTATGTAGATGACATAATTTTTAGATCTACTGATGAATCTCTTTCCAAGTATTTTGAAAAGTTAATGCAGGGAGAATTCGAAATGAGCATGATGGGGGAGCTCAACTATTTCCTTGGACTACAAATTAAGCAAGGAAAAGATGGCACCCACATCTGTCAAGCCAATACACCAAGGAGCTCTTAAAGAAGTTTGGATTCGAAAATGCCAAGCCACTGTCAACACCTATGAGTACATCAACAAGGATGGACAGTGACAAGGATGGTAAGAAAGTAGATCAAAAGATCTACAGAGGTATGATAGGTTCTTTACTTTACTTAACAGCTAGCAGACCTGATATTTTATTTAGTGTATGTATGTGTGCTAGATACCAAGCAGATCCTAGAGAATCTCATCTAATTTCAGTTAAAAGAATCTTTAGATACTTATCTAGAACTCATGACTTAGGACTTTGGTATCCAAAATCATATGAAATTAACTTAGTAGGATATTCAGATGCTGATTATGCTGGATGCAAAATAGATAGAAAAAGCACCAGCGGTTGTTGTCAATTTCTTGCAGGTTGTCTGATATCATGGTCCTCTAAGAAGCAGAATTCAGTAGTACTATCGACAGCTGAAGCTGAGTATGTTGCTGCTGGAAGTTGCTGTACACAACTCCTGTGGATCAAGCAACAACTTGAGGATTATGGATTACATATCAAAACAATTCCGTTATTGTGCAACAACATCAGTGCAATAAACCTCACCAAAAATCCAGTGCAGCATTCAAGGGCCAAGCATATTGATGTTAGATATCATTTCATTCGTGATCATGTAGCAAATGGTAATTTAGAAATATTTTTTATTGATACAAATGGTCAGTTAGCAGATATCTTCACAAAAGTCTTACCTGAAGAGAGATTCACATCTCTTAGAAGGGAATTGGGAATGTGCAATTTATGAAACGATTTCTGTTTAAAACTGAAACAAATTTTTAGAATTTAAGTAAATTTTCTCTCCTTGGCTTTAAGTAAAAGAAAATTTCAATTATCCTTCTTTGGCGGCTCTATTTTACAAAAGTCTCTCATGCTGGAAAAATTCCTCTCTTGTCATTTTCTGCCGCCCCTTTGGCGCCACAATTATCGATAAAGTATTTATCTCCTTATATTCTGAAATCGATGTGGAAACGATTCATCTCCTACCTTTCCCCCTTTTCCCTCTTTCGTCTGTTTGTCTGAGGCGATACCCTAACGACTCCGGCATCGACTCTCTACAAATTTGAAGCCTCCCTTTCTTCCCGCGAAGAAATTTCTTTAGGGCTTTCACTCCTACTTCCATCTCAAACCTCCAGAAACCTCTCTCCACTCGAATCCATGGCCGCATCCGTTGTCTCCGGCAGTCTTGGGGGCTATGGCACTGAGTTTCTTACAGCTGAGCAGCAGGAGAGGTTTACGTTTGTGAAGACGAAGTTGTGTGGCAATAAGGCAGTGTATGTTGCAGACTTGGAGAAGAATGGAATGCACAACATAGTGGCAGCTATGAGCAGGATGAAGTGGACAGAGATCACAACCCTATCTGAGGTAAGCTATCCAGACCTCGTAAAGGCATTTTATGTTTGTTTGAGAACAGAGGCAGACGGGTCCTTGACATCTTCTGTCAAGGGAACCCGGATTAAGATTGATCATGAGCTGTTGAAGACCTTGTTTGGTGTGAGCTCATCTGGTCACAGTGGGATCCACACCGTGGATACCCAGGCAAAGGGACTAGGGATTATTGGTCCCGAATATAGGTTGAAGGATGGTAAGTTGGACATAAATCAGTTGAATGCTTTTAATCGTCTCCTGCACTTTACAGTCTATCAGATTTTAGTTCCAAGAAGTGCTACTTTCTCCACATGTACCAAGGCGGATTCGGACATGATGTACTGGGTCATTCAGAACCAGCAGATAAATATGGCTGAAGTGATCATTGAGAGGATGAAATTTGCTCATGCTCAAATCTGGGATACTAAGAGCAAATTAAATGTGTCTCTGCCCTATGCCCACTTGCTCACTAAAATTTTCCAACACTTTGGGATAAACCTGTCCGGGGCAGTAGTAGAGAGATGGGCCAAGCTATCCGGTCCAAAATTTGAGGAAAAGTGGTTTTTCAGTAGTAATGATGTGTGGACCAAAACCTCTGTGGCTGAAGGTGAGGCCATAATAGGT
Source organism: Colocasia esculenta (assembly GCA_014218235.1). NCBI lineage: Eukaryota > Viridiplantae > Streptophyta > Magnoliopsida > Alismatales > Araceae > Colocasia > Colocasia esculenta. The sequence continues at coordinate 113,493,783 of CM024762.1, forward strand.
GAAGCTCACGAAGCCCAGCAAGAAGTAATAGCAAAAATAGCAGCAGTGGTAGTAGAAGCTCCAGAATCAGAAGTAGTAGCACCAGCTAGAACAGCAGCAGCAGCAGAAGAGGCACCAGCAGCAGTTGAAGTACCAGCAGCAGCAGCACCAGCACTAGAAGTAGCAGTTATTAATGAATCCAGTAGCAGGATTGAGGACATCCCTCCTGAAGACATTGATCCCATTGGGAAATCCTCTGAGAATCCTCTCCCCTCTTCTCAAGTAGCCTCTGTACTTCGGGATGCACTTGACTCCATCCTAAGCACCTCTGTTGATCAAGAGATTGGTGGTAGTCTAGTGGCAGAAGATGTGACATCTGGCAACACTGAAGAAATTTTAGTTGAAAATGCTCCTAGTGAGGGGGAGCAAGCAGTCGAACATGAAGATGTGGTTATGGAAGATGCTCCTTATGAGGGGGGGCAATCTCTTCATGAGTCTGTTCAGGAAGAAGCAGCTATGGCAACAGGCCACACTAATGTTCAAATGGAAGAGATTACTGTCCAGGAAGACCAGCCAGCCACAATACACAGGGATGCATCCTTGGAAGATGTCCCTGCTGAAGGAGTAACTGTGGAAGAAAATGCAGGTGTGCCTCGGGAGGAGAGAACTGAAAACCCCTCAGAAAGGCAATTCAGAGAAGGAGAAACAGCAAGCTCCTCAAACTCTGAAGATGATGATGGTGATCTTTAGGCACCTGTGGACCAAGCAAGGGAGAAAGGAAAGGAAGTTGCTCTAGAAGTTCTTCTCCTTGCGGATACTCCATATCAGAGGTCCCGGAGACAGAGAATTGTAATAAATTTGAAGCCTGTGATAGAGAGGTTGGATGCTCTAGGAGAAATCTTATGCTCATTACAATCTAATGTAAATTCTATTTTCATGAGCCAAGCATCAGCCACAAAGAGCTATCTCAAGTAAGAAATGCTATGAAATGGTTCAACAAGGAAATGGGAAGCATGAAGTCCATGCTCTCTGAGATTTTGAAGGTAGTTGGAGCTCAAGCTCCTCCTCCCCCTCTAGCTCAGCCTTCTAAAGGAAATGAAGAAGAAGTTGCCAGGCCATCAGGGCCATCAGATCAAGAGTCTGGGCCATCAGGGCCGGAAATTGTTTCTCAGGCAGTAGCTGTGGGGTCTGGGCCTTCAGGGCCATCAGCACAAGGATCTGGGCCATCAGGGCCGGAAATTATTTCTCAGGCAGTAGCTGTGGAGTCTGAGCCTTCAGGGCCATCAACACAAGGATCAGGGCCATCAGGGTCAGTTGAGCCTGAGCAAAATTTGGCAGACGAAGCAGCTGTAGCTCTAGAGCCCCCAGCTCCTTCACCTACTCAGACACCTGCTCCTTCCTCTCCACCTTCGGCCTTCACTGCTCCACCAGATCCTCAACCCTTCAAGCAACCTCAACCCAGAACCATCTCCTCTCCTACCCCATTTCCCACACATTCCTCTTCACCTCCTGTCTCTCACATTCCTTCACCTCCTCCTCTTAGTGAGGTTCCTCCAGCATCTTCAGCTGGAGCCTCCTCCTCCTCTGGTCCCTCATTCTTTGGACCCTCTGAACCTACCTCTTCCAACCCACATTCTCTACTTCATCCTAATCCTCCTCCCTCCTTCATTACAATCATTCCAGAGGGAGCTCAGATTGATGGTCCCTACCTTAGGGCCATCAAGGATGAGTTTGAGGAAGCCATTCTCCGATCTGTCCTCAAGGTTGGAGAACATATTCATGGGACAGACTCTTCTAGTCCTGTCCATAAGAAAAGAAAATTCTCCTCTTCTTCTAACTCCTCTTCAGTTTTGTATCCTCCTCTATGGTTTTCACTGACAGAGGTCACCAAGAATAGACCTCTTTATAGGGAATTCCTCATAAGGTAGTTGTTGCTTCTATCTTCAATCTTCCTCATCAGAATCTCACAGACTATCTAAACACCATCTTGCCCTACACTTCTCTTTCAAAATTCCTCAAAAATAAAATCTTTTCTTCAGCCGAATCCCAAATTGAAGAAAAATGGGGTCGGTCAAATAAAGTTCTCTACAATAAGTTTTTACTTGCCAAATCTGCCAGATTCCCTCCTAGGGACCATTCCCTAACTTTGTCTGAATGGTTCCTGATCCACCACAAGGACACCTGGGCCCCATTCATTCAGAAGGAGATAAAGATGATCATGCACTTCAAGATGTTTAATGATTATCGATATCTTCATCGTTTGCCTGAAGTCCAGTTGGGTCAGTTCCGGCAGGCAATCCAAAGTCTTGGCTCCACTCGTGACACTGAAGCTATCCAAGTAGACTTTGCCACTCTTCAATTGCCTGAGGCTACCTTCCTTCCCCCTCTTCACTCTCTAATAATGGATTCCTCTGTAGGCTCAATCATTTTTGAGTGTTTTGCCAGAGTCATGGGCCGAATTAAGGTCCAGAAGGGCTATCTGGTGGCTTTCCACAGATTCCTGTTTTGAGAGTATCACCAGGGCAATGTCAGTGCTGATGTTCTTGCTCCTGCCCTGTCAAAATGTGAAAGATTGACCCCTAAAGATTGGATCAGATTCTATCCTCTCTCCGCACAGTAACTTTCTGATATGAATGAATCTCGTACTAGGGTTGGTGAACCTCTCATCTCAGAAGCTACTTTCCTAGATATGAACTCCATATACCTTGTCAATGATCCCTATCTCACTTGGGTTGAAAGGTACAAGGTTTATGTAGCCATGCGCCAGGATATGAAGCACAAGCAGATATTCTACCCTGTCACTCTAGATCAGTTTCTTTCTTGTGCCAGTTTTGCGAAAGTTAGCTTCTTTAAACTGGATTTGGATCGTGATTCCTATGCAAATTTCCTTGAGAAGCAATTGGCCCTTCATCTCTATAGGATGGCTCCCTCTATGGGACCAACCTATTCCGTATCTCTCGGGGTTTTCAAGACTTTTTTGAGAAGCAGGAAGAGCAGGCCTGGGAAATAATTTCTCATTATGCCTCTCTCTTGTCCCCTGCTCATTATCTACCTGTACCTTCTCAAAATTAATGCAATACACTCTTTGTGTGCTCTTTACTTTTTCTTGTTCCTCTTCTTTGTCTCAGTCCTATTTCTTTTTGCTTAATGACAAAACGGGGGAGAACTATTGAAAGCTCTGAAATACATATGGTGAACTATTGCAAACATTTCAGAATTTAAATGTAGACTTATCTGTGCTATTTGCTGAAGTTTGTTGAAGTTTTGTCATCACCAAAAAGGGGGAGATTGATGAACAGACTATCCCCATGTAATTTAAACTAATTACATTTCTATTTTGATGATTAACAAAACCATGTTATCTTGATAATTATCAAACCCTTGATTAAGGTCACTAACCTATTTTCTACAAGTCTTAAGCACAAGAAATAAGATCAAAGGAAACAAGCCAAAATAGGTAAGAATCTTCATACTGTAGAAGCATATTTGTCTAAGTACACATCGGTTTCTTTTATAAATCATAACGATTTGCTTTGCGCATCGACTTCTTAAGTAATCATAACGATTCCTTTAGTTATCGTAACGATTTACTTTGCGCATCGACTTCTTAAGTAATCATAACGATTCCTTTAGTCATCGTAACGATTTGCTTTGCACATCGACTTCTTAAGTAATCATAATGATTCCTTTAGTTCTCATAACGATTTGCTTTGCACATCGACTTCTTAGGTAATCATAACGATTCCTTAGTTATCGTAACGATTTGCTTTGCGCATCAACATCTTAAGTAATCATAACGATTCCTTTAGTCATCATAGCGATTTGCCTTGCGCATCGACTTCTTAAGTAATCATAACGATTCCTTTAGTCATCGTAACGATTTGCTTTGCGCATCGACTTCTTAAGTAATCATAACGAATCCTTTAGTCATTGTAACGATTTACTTTGCGCATCGACTTCTTAAGTAATCATAACGATTCCTTTAGTCATCGTAATGATTTGCTTTGTGCATCGACTTCTTAAGTAATCATAACGATTCCTTTAGTTCTCATAATGATTTGCTTTGCGCATCGACTTCTTAAATAATCATAACGATTCCTTTAGTCATCATAACAATTTGCTTTGTGCATCGACTTCGTAAGTAATCATAACGATTCCTTAGTCATCGTAACGATTTTTTATTGTCGTAACGATTCCTTTAGTCATCGTAACGATTTCTTTATTTTTGTAACGCTTTCTTTATTCATCACAACGATTCTTTCATATCTCATAACGATTTGATTATATCACCTTGATCACAACAATTCTTTCATATCTCACAATGATTTGCTATTTGGTTGCATAACGATTTCATAAGTCATAAATGCATCGACTTCATATTAATCAACTTGACATATGACTTATCCTTTCAAAGGGTTGAATAGTCAAAGTCTTCGCACATATCCTTCTAGTAGCTGTGCATTTAATGAAGACTGAACGTATCACTGCATGTATGCAGACGATATCGTCCATTATCATGTCTATCCTGTATGCATCTTTAGAAGAGCAAAATAGCATTACTATTTTGATGAATATTTGTAGGATCGAATATGAGGAAGGATAAGATCTAGAAGGGGGGTTGAATAGATCTTACCCAATTAATGCGGAAGCTTGAGTAATTCAAAATTACTTCTAATCAGAGATCTAATCACATAGACAATTTGTTTATCTGAAGAGTGAATGTGTGTGGAAAATGTGTGAAGCAATTCAACAATTAGTGTGAATTCGAAATCCTATGCAAGCATCTAGCGAGGACAAGCAGATCAAACCACTGCACAAGGATTTTTAGGTGGTTCGGAGATCACATCAGTGATTCCTACATCCACCCCTCACACAGTGAGGCTCCACTACTCAAAAGAGTACAACTCACACTGGAGCTTGACAACTCCAACACACTTGAGTTCAACAACTCACACACCAACTCTAGAGCACAACTGCTCCAGAAACTGAGCACACTTGCTCAAAAACACACAGAGTGTTCAACTCAACACAACTTAGCACTATAGCTCACAAACCACAAGCTAGATCAAGATCAATATAAATCAGATCCTCTAGCAATGATCTGATTCAAGATAGATTCATTCACAGAGACTTGTGCAACACTTTATGCACAATTCCCATGGATGAATCAGAAGAACACTTTCAGAGTTAAGAGAATTAGATACAGAGTATGTTCTTCAATGGAGATACCTTGCAGAAGGTTGAATTGAGGAGATTTGTTGGTGCTTTGAGTCACTGGGCAATGCTCTGCTTCAATTGCTTCTGAATCGCCTTCAGATGCTCCTCAAGTGCTGGCTTCCACTGGATCTGCTCCTTTGAGAGATGCTTCAGCTCCTTCTCTGAAGCTCTCCTTCAATCTCTTGTGCTGCCAAGGGATGCAGATGGATCACCACAGCAACAGCAGGAGCAGGAGCGGAGATTTCTCTTCTTGCCGCCAAAGGCCGTTGCTGGAATATTCTGGAGGTCTCACTTGGCTTGGGGGCCGATTGGAGGGGTATTTATAACCCTACATGTCCAATGGTACCCTTGGAGTGCGTGGGCATATGATCCAAGATGGATTCCGATGAACCCTAGGCAGCCACGTGTCCAGGTAAAACATAAGTTGAGATTTCAGCCGGAGTGTGTCAACACTACCACTGAGTGTGTCGACACACTGTCCCAATTGTGCAAAACAGGTCTTCTGGATGCTGGGTCTAGTGTCGACACCACCACAGACTGTGTCGACACACTGTCCCAGTTAGACAATTGGTTCTCCTGGAAGCTGGGTCTAGTGTCGACACGACCATGGACTGTGTCGACACACTTGACCTTGTTTTCATAAAAAATGCTTCAGGGACTATGACCCAATGTCGACACCATCAATGGGTGTGTCGACACTACCATGATAAAACCTGTACATTCCTGAGAATTTAACACATGATACATTAGTACAAGGTATTATCATCAAGGTATGAAGTATAAGGTATTTGAAATATACTTTTTGAACGTTGTTATTACATAAATGATGTATGTAACATGTTCCACCCATTAAGCATTAAAATCACAAAATGTCATCATCAAAACTATGAGGAGAAATACAGTAAAGCCACACTCAACCCAACATTCTCCCCCTTTTTGATGATGGCAACATTAAGTCAACATGAAATTTTGATTTTCTTAAAGATGTGATTTTAAGCCATTCTTTCACAGAATCCAAGCACATAGACTGAATGACAATGAACAATGAATTTCAACAACTTCATTAACTTCATCAAATTCCATTGAAAAAGATTTAACACATATGACAAATATCACAACCAGAACAAAATGTTACTAAAAAACCATGTCTTTCCAAAATGAACTATACAAGATATGACATTTACATCCAAAAATTATTTGCAGACAAACTTCCTTTCACAAAATGAACAAACCCATCTCCCCCTTTGACATCATCAAAACAGGACATCCATCAAGAAGATGGAGGTGGAGGAGGGATAGGAAGCAAAACAAACTCTATAGACTTCATCCTGGTCTCCATAGCTGATAAGTTTGATCTCAGCTGACTTTGCATTGTTGCCAAACGAGTATGTAGTAGTTCTTCCATTCGTTGAGAGTTGTCATACATGTTGGTTTCAAAGGAACTGAAAGCAGCTGACACAGGTTGGGAGGCTGAAGAAGAGCTTGAAACAGTGCCATGTCTATTAAAATTGTGAAGCTCACTTTTGAGAGTTGAGATTTCTTGATCAACATGGGCTAACATGTTCTTCATACCTTCCATATCATCAACTAGGTGAGCCTAGTATTGGACACTTGAGAAAAAGTTTCCTGACTGTTGAATAGACATTTCTGAGTGTTGGCTAAAATCCCCTGAAGAACAATTTCAAGCTTGTCTTGTAGATCTTTCAGTTGTCCACAACTATCTCCCAAGGTACCAATGAGCCTGTTGAATCTATGTGTGGCATGCTCTGCTAACTCTTTCTGCTTGATGAACTAACCATTGACTGAATTCTCCAACCTTTGAATACGAAGCTCAAAATTGTCTGCCATTTGTTGTATAGATGAAGTGATAGTGCCAAACTTGTCTTCAAGAATTGTGTACAACTCTGGTGGAACAGAAGGTCCACCAGTTGAAGCAGAGGCTGAACCAGTAAATGGAGGAAATGAGGAGGAGGATCCACATCAGGAAGAAGTGGAGAATAACCATGTAGTGTGGGTAATTGAGGTATATCCTGAGTAAGTGGGACTTCAACATCAGATGGGGGATTAACCTCTTGATCAGGCTGTGGAGACTGAGCAGCATGTGGAGGATCCTCTCCTTCAGGTGCAGGAGGTGCCTCAATAACTGGTCCCCTACTGACTTGATCACCCTCAATCCGAAAACCCATGAATTTTTGCAAGTGTTTTAGACAGTAAATGTTGGATTTTGGAATGGACTGAACTCTCTCATTTTCAAAAGACACACCAAAGTGTTTAAATACAGCAGTCAGATGAGCAACATAGGGCAGTGATCTATGAAGATCCTTTCTAGTTGTTTCTGACAGAATTTGGTACATGATCACATGCAAATTAACTTTGATATCCTTTTTCATGCAGTAAATGACAAACCTCTGAATATCTGTAAGTCTGTCCCTTCCACCACCCTGTGGTGTGATAATGGTGGTGAGGATGTGATGAATCAACCTAAGAACAGGTGGGAAGGTGTTTGTGTTGAATCGAGTGACATAGGTTTGCCTGGAGTCTGATGTATCATGAGGGAGACCAGTGAGTAAAGTATATGCTTCATGCAAATCAAACTCAAAGTCATGATAATCTTCTCCCTCATCAGGAACTTTAAACAAAGTAGAAGCTAGCTCAGTGGATAAGACAAAGGAGACCCCTTTCACTTCAGACTGATAACCCTCTGGCAGAACATTCAAATTCATATAAAACTCTTGCACCAGTCTGGGATAAAATGTGCGAAATTCATAGATAAAAGGCACCCAGCCTTGAAATTTGAAGAAATTGAAGACATCAGGGAATGCACTGGTAAAATTGTCATCATCCAAATCAACAGCCCTAGGCTTGAGAATAGATTTCCCTCCAGTGACTAACTTGGAGGGTGTAGCCTCAGAAGAATTGGAAGACTCAGATGAGAGGAGGAGGATTCCTCTGAAGTATCAACGAGAATCTTCCTTCGAGGATGACGAGTCACTCTAACAGACTTGCCAGACTAGAAGAAGACATCCTACCTCGCTTGGAGGGAGTAGGAGAGGGTGAAGATAGACCCTGTTGCTGAGCCGGATCATGGCGGCGCTTACTCCTTCTTTCCGTGGGGGGTTCGGCAATGACAACCCCAGGGGCAGTAGCCCTAGATCTTGCGCCCTGCTTTGGAGTCTGCTTGGGAGGCATCGTGTAAGCTGAGAGGAGAGGAAGGAGATGAGAGAGGGTGGAAAGGAGGAAGAAGATGGCGGGAACAAGAGAAGTCGCCTGGGTATGGGGTATGAAATGGGGCCTGCGTTGACCTATGCAAAAGGGCATATAAAAAGGTCCTGCGAGAGAGATGAAGAGGTGAGGTGTGCCGCCGGAACCTTTTACGTTAAACGGGGGGGGGGGGGGGGGTAATGAAGAAACTACATGGAGAGGCAATAGTGTCGACACAGGAGGTGACTGTGTCGACCTGGTTAGTGAAAAACGAACAATAGGTACAGGGAATTTTGGAGTGAAAAACTTTATAATGATGAAAGATATATAGAATCAACTGGTCAAGGATTTTTAATATGTCAAGGAATTAATCAGTCATTTCTTGACAAAAAACCATCATTAATTCAAGTGTTAAACAACAATATACAAGATATGTTCATTGATTGTAAAGAAATACTGAAATGACATTTTGAAGGATATAGGACATTCACCACAGTCAATGGCAATCTTTCATATTCTTTAAAACCAAAGTAATGAGAATTTCTTTTAGATTGAAGTCAGTTGGATGAACCTAAACAGTCTTAAACAATCTGAGTTGGGGCAAGGTTGTTTGTTTTGATGAATTCTCCTTGATTTTTTTTTTAATCAAACTATCAAATGTAGTAAATCTTGTTCACACAAGAACTAATACTTTTTACACACCATAGTCCCTGGGTACTAAAGATTTGCTCATTATCCAGTTTCAAGGGGCAAAAGATAACCTTTTGACATGAAAATATACGTTTATCAGACGCCAATATTTCCAGTTACTCGGTTATCATTAATATTGTCAGAAATTTGTTTTTTATTATTTTTATTTTGTTTAACCCCTTTGAACAGAGATAGCAAGAACACCTCATGACATACATGGCACTTCATTCTTTGTGAAGGTTTGTAGTTTCTCAGTATTAGTGTCATTGCTCTGTTGAAGAAACATTGAAGGAGAATATGGTAAAACTAAATACAACTTTTTCCCTCATCAGTTGTAAAAGAGATGTCTAAACTCAATGCACGTATGATCTTCATGTCTTGAAGGAAATTAGATTACTTGGAGTTCAGAATATGATTGAAGATTGACTGGAGAGATGTAGTAGATCAGTCAAAAAGACATTCTTGGTTTCTTTTGAAGGAATTAATGAACATCTCATGAATAGGAGTTGTGACAACTCAAGAATTAATTTGAGTGTATGTAAAGAAAAGAATTATGAATTCTTTAACTCCCCCTGAATTGTTGATCCCAGAAATCTTTCAGCAAGATAAAGAGAATCAAAGATTTGAAAGAAGACTCCCCCTCAACAATTGCATGTATGAATCTTGATACTGGGCGGAGATATGTACTCACGCATAGTGAAAGTGTCCAGACAGGCCTAACTTGTCCTTCTTCAAATCACCATTTGATATACCAAGAATTTCAATGCAATGTGAGACAGAAGAATTTATTTGCAAAAGGAAATTGAAGTGTTTTATTCAAAATGCAGATGGGTAGAAGAATGTAAAAGAAGGAAATATTACATCATGAAGCAGTGACTCCCCCTCAGAGTGTGCCTGAACAAGGACACACAAAACACTCAACCCAATGATAGAGAGGTCAGGGAGAATGAGGACATTTGCATAACCCAAGCTCTCTCCTTAAGGATGAAAATCTATTTTCTGGAAGAGGTTTAGTGAAGATATCAGCAATTTGTTTTTCAGTTTCAATGAAAAGAAGTTCAAAAGATTTCTTAGCCACCTCATCCCTTAAGAAATGATGTCTTATCTCAATGTGTTTTGTACGTGAATGCTGAATTGGGTTTTTAGACAAATTGATAGCACTAGTGTTATCACATAAGATGGGAATGCAACCTAACTCATGATTATATTCTAGGAGCTAGTGTTTCACCCAAAGGATTTGAGTGCCACAACAACCAGCTGCAACATACTCAGCCTCTGCAGTGGATAGAGCAACTGAGTGTTGCTTTTTGGAAGCCCAAGAAATTAGGCATCCACCTAGATATAAACACAAGCCACTTGTACTTTTTCTATCAAGATTACAACCCGCATAATCAGCATCACAATAAGCAATTAAATATAATTTACAACCAGCAGGATACCAAATGCCAAGTTCACATGTGCCAACAAGATATTTAAAGATTCTTTTGACAACTAGCATGTGACTCTCCTTAGGATTAGCTTGAAACCTTGCACACAAGCATACACTGAATTGAATATCAGGTCTAGAAGTAGTGAGATAAAGTAGAGATCCAATCATACCTCTGTATGTCTTTGGGTCTACTGACTTACCAAGTGAATCTTCTTCTAGTTTTACATTTACCGCAATTGGTGTGCTTGAGTGCTTGAGGTTCTGAAAGTTAAACCTTTTCAGAAGTTCTTTGACATACTTTGTTTGACTTATGAAGATCCCTTCACTGGTTTGGTTAACCTGCAGTCCCAAAAAGAATTGTAAGTCACCCATTAAACTCATTTCAAATTCAGTTTGCATTTGGTCAGCAAATTCAGTGCACAAACCTTTATTTGTGGATCCAAAAATTATGTCATCAACATAAATTTGGACAGCAATTATTTGTTTATTTACTATTTTTGTGAACAGAGTTTGATCAACATTACCTCGTGTGTATCCTTTCTCCAATAAGAATGAACTCAAACGGTCATACCAAGCTCTTGGAGCTTGCTTGAGACCATAAAGAGCCTTATGAAGTTTGAAAACATGATCAGGAAATTTTTCATTTTCAAAGCCTGGAGGTTGTTCTACAAAAACATTTTCTTTGATGTATCCATTTAAAAAGGCACTTTTGACATCCATTTGGTAAACTTTAAATCTCAGAGATGATGCAAAAGCAAGAAAAATTCTCACTGCTTCTAGCCTAGCTACAGGGGCATATGACTCTTCAAAATCAATACCAAACTCTTGATTGTACCCCTTGGCAACTAGTCTAGCTTTATTCCTAACAACTTGACCATTTTCATTCAGTTTATTTCTAAATACCCATCTAGTGCCAATAACAGATTGGTCACTAGGTCTAGGTACTAATTCCCACACTTGATTTCTGTCAAATTGATGAAGTTCATCATGCATGGCATTGATCCAATCTTCACTCATTAGAGCTTCATCAATTGACTTGGGTTCAATTTGGGAAATTAGTGCTAGTGGGTCTTCATGAATTGCATTCAAAAAGGATGATCTAGTTCTAACTCTATCATGCACATTACCAACTACATTCTCAATTGGATGATCTCTCAAGAATCTATTTTCAGGAATTACCTCTTGAGGAGCATTCAAGTCTGGAACAATATTACCTGATCCACTTGTGGTAGGTGAATGGTTGTCCAGAGTTTCAAGAAAGTCTTTATCTTCCTCAACAGTTGGTGAAGTTTCAACAATGAAATCATCTTCTTCCTTATTCTGAGGAACCCTGCAAGATGTATAATCATCAGTTGAGAATGAATTTTCATCAAAAACTACATGTGGAGATTCTTCCACAGATTTATTTTTTAGAATATACACTCTAAAAGCTCTAGAAATTTCTGAATAGCCAAGAAAAATGGCTTCATGACTTTTGGCATCAAATTTATCAAGATTTTTTTATTGTTGTTATGTACAAAGCATTTGCAGCCAAAAACTTTAAAATAAGACAATGTTGGCTTTTTGTTTTTCAACAGTTCATAGGGGGTTTTTCTGATTTTTGTCTGACCAATGCTCTATTTAGAATGTGATTTGCTGTGTTTACAGCTTCAGCCCAGAAGGATTTGGGCAGTTTACTCTCCAAGAGCATGGATCTAGCCATTTCCACAAGTGTTCTATTTTTCCTTTCCACAACTCCATTTTGTTCTGGAGTTCTTGGAGAAGAGAATCTATGGAAAATGTTTAGTTCAGCACACAAATCAGAAAAGGTTTTGTTTTCAAATTCTCCCCCATGATCAGTCAAAATGGATTTTATTTTATGTGAAAAACCTGTTAAGGCAGAGGTATAGAAGTTCCTGAATTCTAGAAAAGCATCACTCTTGTGGGATAAGAAAATAACCCATGTGTATCTAGTAAAATCATCAATGATGACAAATCCATATCTTTTGCCACTAAGACTAAGAATCCTTGTTGGTCCAAAAGGTCCATATGAAGTAATTCTAGTGGTTTAGATGTGAGTACATCATTGAAGGTTTTAAAAGATTTTCTTGTTTGTTTTCCTTGAGCACATATCCCACAAAGTTGATTTTCAATGTTTGGAAAAGATTCAGGAAGTCCTTTAACCAGATTTAGCCTTAAAAGTTTTTTTTGTGTTGAAACTTGCATGACCAAGTCTTTTATGCCATGTCCATGCAATTTCATCTTTATTTGCAACTAAACAAATGTTTTCAGCAAAATTTTTATCAAGATTGATCATGTAGACATTATTTTCTTTTTCCAAAAAATTATTTTTTCAGTTGAGGAATCAATTATTTTGCAAAAATCTGATTCAAACACAACCTTGTGACCTTTGTCACATAGTTGGCTAATACTCAACAAATTATAGTTCAAGCCATCAACTAACATCACATTTTCAATTGAGTTTGAGGAAGATTTACCAACCTTTCCAGATCCAATGATTTTCCCTTTATTTTTACCTCCAAATGTGACAGATCCTCCCTCCTTTTCAATCAGAAATGAGAACTTTGTTCTGTCTCCAGTCATGTGTCGTGAACACCCACTATCAAGAAACCAAGTGTTGGAGTTGGGTGCACGACCTTCCTGCAAAAATCAGATCAGAGAAGAAAAGATTTTGGTACACAAACATTGTTGGGACCATCAGTTTGTTTGAGTAAAGGCAATAGATCTTTTCTAATCCATATTTGAGTTGTTTTTGGCATTTCCTTGGTTTCAGAAGTGATTTTTCTTTTTGTGAACCTAGCATTTCCTTTTGGAATGAAAACAACAGTGTTCTTTCTTTCATGAGCATGGAGATTATAAATTGGGCATGATCATTCATGTATGGAAATTCAAACCAAGGATTCTGTTGGTATCTTGGAAATTTTGAATAAAAGAATTGTGAATGGTACCAATAAGGATTGTGATGTCAATGATTCCAAGAGTTGATCCAATCAGATTGATGTGTTGTCTTGGATGTCCAAGAATTATCATGAAAGTTTATTTTGTGTTTTGGAATTTTTTAGATTTTTGTTTGCATTTCTAATCGACTTGTTGTTATTTTTCAAAATTAGACAGGTCGACCTATGTTGGACTGGTGTCGACCTGTTTTGTTCTTTTGGTTAGAAACATTCCTTTTGTTTTGATGCTTGGGCATTTCAGATATGCTCTTTGAAACTTGTTTATTTTTTATTTCAAGACTAGTGCTTTTGACAAATTTTATTAAAGGAATCTTGGAAGGTTTCTCTTTCTTTTTAGCAGATTTATCCTTCACTGAATTTTCTGGGGTGAATCCCAGACCATGTTTTTCAGCATTCATTTTTACTCCCAGCAGAGCATCAAGGTTTCTTTTCCATTTGTGAAATTTCTGATTAATTGTTCCTTTTCTTCCAACAAATTCTTAAGCTTCTGAATTTCATCAACAACTAGTTGCTTTTCCCTTTGTTGTAATTCCACCTTTTTAGAAAGTTTTTCAAACTCATTGTTGGCCTTTTGAGATGCAAGTTTAAATTCATCAATTTCATTCAGAAGGTTTTCTTTTTCTTCATTGAGTTCAGATATTTCATTTTCCAGTTCAGAAATTCTTCTACTTGAGGAAGTGTTATGCATGAAATTTTCAATTTTCTTCTTCAGATGCTTATTTTCTTTCCTTGTATCTGAATATTTTTCAACCAATTCAGCATATGCATCTTGCCAATCATCAATGGTATATTCCTCAAAAGAAGTGCTTACCTTTCCATCACTGCTGTTAGCCATGAAGCATATCTCCTCATTTCCCGAACTTGAGGACTTCTCTTCTTCATCCTCACTTAGATCATCATCTGACCAAGTTGCTACCATGGCTTTAGGCTTCTTCATCTTGTTGACCTTTTTGTACTTGTCCTTTTTGTTTTCCGAAAATTCTCCTTTCATATGTCCTGCTTTGTTGCACCTGTAGCAAATAATAATCTCATCAGTTTTTTGATTTCTATTAGAATTAGCATTTGAAAAAGAAATGTTCCTTTTGCCAGACGAAAATTTCTTCTTTCCAGTGAATCTTCCTTTTCTTGATTTTAGAAATTTTCTGAATTGCCTAGTCATGAGGGCAAGTTCATCCTCATTGGACTCAGACTCTTCAGAACTTGATTTTTCTTGACTTTTCTCTTTGTTACTTGATGAGGCTTTAAGTGCTACTGGTTTGGTCTTGAGTATATGCTCTTCATTTTTTTCAAATTTATTTCATATGTCATTAAAGATCCTATGAGTTCATCCAAAGAGATTTTGGACAAATCCTTAGAATCTTCAATCACAGTGGCCTTAGTATGCCAGATGGGAGAGAGAGTGCAAAATCTTTCTTACCAAATCAGCATCAGTGTATTCTTTACCTAGTGCTTCAGTCCATTGACAATTGTCATAAACCTAGCAAACATTTCAGAAATTGATTCATCAGATTTCATCATGAACAATTCATATTCAGAAACAAGTATGTTTGCTTTAGTTTCCCTAACTTGAGATGTTCCCTCATACATTAATTCAAGTTTATCCCACATCTCTTTAGCATATTTACACATGGGTATTCTTGAATATTCTTTAGGATAGACTGCACACTGAAGCATGTTCATAGCACTATAGTTAAGAGTGGCTCTCCTAATCTGTTCTCTAGTCCAAGTTTCCTCATCTCCTTGATTTTCATAAGGGTCCACTTCAACTATCCTCCAAATTTCATAATTTTGAGCCCTAAGAAAGACTTGCATGCGATTTTTCCAGTAAGAGTAATCAGACCCATTGAAAAATGGTGGTCTATTGATGGAATGGCCTTTAGCAAGAAATCCTCGAGAATCCATTAAGCAGATGAAATACAGTGATTGAAACACCCAAACAATTCAAGCAAGAGAGACACAAACACTCAAATCAGATCAACACAGATATGAACCCGCTCTGATACCAATTGTAGGATCGAATATGTGGAAGGAAAGATCTAGAAGGGGGGTTGAATAGATCTTACCCAATTAATGCGGAAGCTTGAGTAATTAAAATTACTTCTAATCAGAGATCTAATCACATAGACAATTTGTTTATCTGAAGAGTGAGTGTGTGTGGAAGAAATGTGAAGCAATTCAACAATTAGTGTGAGTTCGAAATCCTATGCAAGCATCTAGCGAGGACAAGCAGATCAAACCACTGCACAAGGATTTTTAGGTGGTTCGGAGATCACACCAGTGATTCCTACATCCACCCCTCACACAGTGAGGCTCCACTACTCAAAAGAGTACAACTCACACTGGAGCTTGACAACTCCAACACACTTGAGTTCAACAACTCACACACCAACTCTAGAGCACAACTGCTCTAGAAACTGAGCACACTTGCTCAAAAACACACAGAGTGTTCAACTCAACACAACTGAGCACTATAGCTCACAAACCACAAGCTAGATCAAGATCAATATAAATCAGATCCTCTAGCAATGATCTGATTCAAGATAGATTCATTCACAGAGACTTGTGCAACACTTTATGCACAATTCCCATGGATGATCAGAAGAACACTTTCAGAGTTAAGAGAATTAGATACATAGTATGTTCTTCAATGGAGATCCCTTGCAGAAGGTTGAATTGAGGAGATTTGTTGGTGCTTTGAGTCACTGGGCGATGCTCTGCTTCAATTGCTTCTGAGTCGCCTTCAGATGCTCCTCAAGTGCTGGCTTCTGCTGGATCTGCTCCTTTGAGAGATGCTTCAGCTCCTTCTCTGAAGCTCTCCTTCAATCTCTTGTGCTGTCAAGGGATGCAGATGGATCACCACAGCAACAACAGGTAGGAGCGGGAGATTCCTCTTCTTGCCGCCAAAGGCCTTGCGGAATATCTGGAGGTCTCCTTGGCTTGGGGCCGATTGGAGGGGTATTTATAACCCTACATGTCCAATGGTACCCTTGGAGTGTGTGGGCACATGATCCAAGATGGATTCCATTGAACCCTAGGCAGCCACGTGTCCATGTAAAACATAAGTTGAGATTTCAGCCAGAGTGTGTCGACTACCACCGAGTGTGTCGACACACTGTCCCAATTGTGCAAAACAGGTCTTCTGGATGCTGGGTCTAGTGTCGACACGACACGACTGTGTCGACACACTGTCCCAGTTAGACAATTGGTTCTCCTGGAAGCTGGGTCTAGTGTCGACACGACCATGGACTGTGTCGACACACTTGACCTGTTTTCATGAAAAATGTTCAGACTATGACCCAGTGTCGACACCATCAATGGGTGTGTCGACACTACCATGATAAAACCTATACATTCCTGAAATTTAACACATGAAACATTAGTACAAGGTATTATCATCAAGGTATGAAGTATAAGGTATTTGAAACATGCTTTTTGAACATTGTTATTACATAAATGATGTATGTAACATGTTCCACCCATTAAGCATTAAATCACAAAATGTCATCATCAAAACTATGAGGAGAAATACAGTAAAGCCACACTCAACCCAACATTCTCCCCCTTTTTGATGATGGCACACTTAAGTCAACATGAAATTTTGATTTTCTTAGAGGTGATTTAAGCATTCTTTCACAAATCCAAGCACATAGACTGAATGACCTGAACAATGAATTTCACAACTCATTAACTTCATCAAATCACAAAATGTCATCATCAACTTGAGGAGAAATACAGTAAAGCCCACTCAACCCAACAATATTCACACTAACGTTGACTGACAACAAGAGACAGTCCAGCGTCTTTATTCTAGCTACTTTTTGGCCGTGCAGGCCATGTCAGCTATTCTCTCACAACGTTGGACCTTATAGAGGCCAAAGGACACTTCAGAAGATCCTATCTCATTGCGTGCACAAATGGATAAAGGATTGTTGACTAGAAGCTCCAAGTGCCACTCAGTCTAACGTCCACTAAAAGCTAGAGGCAACGGATACTCAACGTTTAGATTTCAAATTGAAGATAATATATTGAAGAAAGTAGATCCAGAGGAAGAGATACATAGACAGAGACGATAGTCACAAAAATACTTTGATCATCAAGTCTTCTGCGCGTTCTAAAAAAGAGCAAGCCTCATTCCATTAGATTAGCTCTTGCTCTCTGCATTGTTTGTAGATCTTCGAGAGAGCTTGTTTGGTTCTGAGAGTCAGATTTTGTTTGTAGATCTCATTGCTCTCAGTCCCTAGCTTCAGATCTTGGCTTGTCAAAGCTTGATCTAGGGGCTTAATCTCCTGCTTACTTGTTTCTGTGCTTGTACCCTTCGTGTGTGAAGGAAGACCTGGTGGAATCCAGGGTCTGTGTTCCCTTCTGTTGTGAAGGAAGACCTGGTGGGGCATCCAGGGTGTTTGTATTTCCCTTCGTGTGAAGGAAGACCAGCTACAACTGGGTGTAAGGGTCCTTAAGGGGGACAGTACCCTTGGTAGTGAAATCCTGAGATATTGCTCAGGGACTGGACGTAGGACTCCTAAGGAGAGGAGATCTGAACCAGGATAATTCTTGTGTTGTGTGATTGCTCTCTGTGTGATTGTTGATTATTCTAACTATAACTAACATCCATTGAAGTGTATTTCTCTGTGAACATTTTTAGTGAACAGGTATTAGCTGATAAATTTTTAAAGACCCATTCACCCCCCCTCCGGGCTACCTAATTGGGCAACATGTCTTTGCATGATGTTCCAGCAACTATTATATTAGATAGAGACTCCAGCTGGTTCACTTTAGGTTTTTGGAAGAGTTTTCAACATACTATGGGTACAAAATTAAGTTTTAGCTCCGCTTATCACCGAAAAATAGATGAACAAATTAAATGGACAATTTACACCATTGACAATATGTTAAGGGCTTGTTGTTTGGAGTGAGGAGGCTCATAAGAGTAGTATCTTAGTATAGTGGAATTTGCCTATAATAATAGCTATCATTCTAGCATTAGAGTTCTCCTTTGTGGGATGTGATTTTTATCTTTAAAACATAGGTATATATCAATGTTTGAATGTTGGGCATATGCATGTAGCAAATCCAAGTCTCATTGGACTTGTTGATCACAAGTTGCCAATGGGAGATAAATTTATAATCAGGCAGCACAAATGTGCTAGTCACACATGTGACAATTTTGTTCTGCCTCCGAGCTGGGTTAAAGGGCTTAGGTCTATATGTGTATCGTTTGACTTCTCAAATGAATGGGTATCGGGTTGAGATCAAAGACCCACTGTTGCCTAAGCGCAACGGAGTTAATTACATCTCCTTTTTTGGGGGGAAAACTATTCATTAATCGCCAAAAGAAAGGCCCTATGGCCAAAATAAGAGACATCCGATAAAAGATATGCAAGAAGACATGAATTTGACTTTGAAGGTGAAATGCATAAACTATATCGTCGAGGGACGACATTTATTTGGTTTGAAGTTTTGAGATTGATTAAATTGTAGCATTTAGTTTGGAATTTCTAGATTTGATTTGATCTTGAAGCCTCTAAAGTTGTTCCATTTGATTTGGACTGGTTGGATTTGGTTTAGATTTGTTTTATTTAGATTCAAATTATTGGATTTGTTTTAAAGCTTGTTTGGATTATTTATTTATTTTATTTTGTTTTGTGATCATGAGGCCGCTAATCGATTGGAAAATAATGGAATTCCTAGAAATTGTAGGCAAGGATCCTTCTTGCACATGGAGTACATTAACAAATCGATGCTTATTGTGGATGCTCATACCAATGTAGAGCTTGCTCTTTGCAGCATTGAGCTAAAGGTTAGAAAGTTTGTAAAATAGTTGTAGCACATCATGGGAACAAGCAGTTCAACCAATGTGAGGCTTCATAAAAATCATCAAGTCATCAATAAGGACAAGGTGCGAGACATGTACATCTTTGCATGTTGGGACTTTAAGGAAACCTTCCCAGACCTTTTTGCTCAAGTAGAATTGATAAAAATCAACAAATTAAAGTAGAGCATCAAAAACCTGGAGGATTATTACAGCTCTTGCCCATTCCCCAATAGTAATGGGATAATATGGTTATGGATTTTATAGTTGGGCTACCTAAGACACCTCAAGGTCATAATGAAATTTGGGTAATTGTGGATAAATTGACCAATGTATGCTGATTGCTTGCAATCAAAATATCTTAGTCTGTCGATAAATTGGCTAGATTGTATGTGGAAGGAATTGTGCCTTTGCATGATATTCTAGCAACTATTATGTCAGATAGAGACTCCAAGTTCACTTTAGGTTTTTGGAAGAGTTTTCAACATGCTATGGGTACAAAATTAAGGTTTAGCTCCACTGATCACCCACAAATAGATGATAAATTAAAGGACAATTTACAGCATTGAGAATATGTTAAGGGCTTGTTGTTTGGAATGAGAAGGCTCATGAGAGTAACATCTTAGTATGATGGAGTTTGCCTATAATAATAGCTATCATTCTAGTATTGAAGTTGCTCCTTATAAAGTATTATATGGTAGGCCTTGCATTTTGTAAACATGAAAGTGACTCAAGATCGTCAAAGGAGTTATGCTAATTCACAAAGAAGTCCGTTGCATTTTGAAGTGTGTGAATATATGTTCTTGAAGGTTTCTCCTATAAAAGGAGCCATGAGGTTCAACAAAAAATGTAAGTTGAGTCTTCGGTACGTGGGACCATTCAGAATTATTGAGAAGGTTAGAGAGATGAGTTATAAAGTGGATTTACCTTCTGATTTTTTCATATGTGCATAATATGTTTCATGCTTCTATGTGGAGGAGAAATGTTCCAAATCCATCCCATATCATAGATATTTGATGGTTGACATTGCTCCAGATTTTTCCATGTTGGAGTATCCAGTACAACGAGTGGATAGAAAAGTGCAAAAATTAAGAAACAAGGAGATTGTGTTATTTAAGGTGATATGGGAGAACTATGTGAGAGGAGAAGCTACATGGAGATGGACAATGAAATGAAGATTGTATCCCTACTTGTTTGAGTAAGTTCCTAACCCATGTAAGTTTTGATGGAGTGTAGGTTAGCTAGTAGTTTTGTATTTGGTCCTTGTTATATATGTAGAGGTTCCACCCTAATTTTGAGGATGAAATTTCTTTCTAGATGGTTATAATGTGATGTTTTAGGTTTTTGGATCCTTTGTTATTGGGATTATCAAGTGTTGTGGCCTTTATTATAAGGCCTTATGCAAGTGTTCTAGCCAGCTCTAAGTGAGAATGGGAGTCGGGTTGAGAATGCAGGAGTTTTTGCTTGTTGGATGGAGACTTTGCAAATTCACAAATAAAAGTCGGCGCGAATTGAATTCTCCTAATTCACTCGCATCGATCGATGCAATAGGAGCGGAGAGTCAATTTTCATTTAAGTCTAGGAGTAGATTCTCATTTTGTCATGTGGAACGTCTTCGATGCAACAAAAATCTAGAATCAATGCTCATGTGTTCGGGAGTCGATTCTCTTGTGTCTAAGAGTCGATTTTTAAGGTCTCTTTGTTGCTCATGGGGAATCGGTGCGACTAGTGTCACACGTGTCATGTCCTCGCAACTTGGTTTAGTGTTTGACCAATTGTAGAAACATGTGTTGGTTGTGGTAACACGTGGTATGACACCTGGCATTATCGTATAATGCATGGCACTTAGGCTTTTAGTTGCGTAGGTCATGGTTCACATGTCTATGAGTTGCAACTGTCGGAGGTGCACGTCTTCGAACCTATAGTTTATAAAAGAAGGGGTGCAGGTAGAGAGAGAAGGTTTTGCTTCTCTACTCTGACATGCACCTAGATGCATCATCTCTAGCAATCTAGGTGTTTTGGAGGAGTTTTAGGACTGGATTCTTGGTGATCTTGACCCCTAGGATCTTGGGGATCTTCTTAAAGGCCCTAGGGGGGTGTTTGCTTCAAGTTTGGTATGGTGGTCTTCATGATTTCCTTGGTTTTTGTGGGATCTGGGTTCATATGATCTGCATTATGGTCTAGTGATAAGTTTGGAGTTTAATACATGCTACATTATGTTTGCTTTAATTCTTATGTTTCAAATTTTTGTAGAATTGCATGAAATTTGGATTAACGGTGTTGAGGATCATGTTGTAAGGCTTAAGTTGTGAATTCTCAACATGTTTTAATTCCTATAGAGTCCTTTTTCCATGTACAGTTACAACATATGGTGTTTATAACATGAGATGGGGTTTATGGGCTTGTTTTACAATTTTTGTCTCCTGCATTGAGACATGCAATTTCGTAGAGGTGCGCTTGTTAATGCACCAGAACCTCTACACATGACTAAGGTTTTCTAGTCGTACGTGTCTAGGGTGGCATGAGATAGTCATGTGCATTGTTGTTGCTGCGTCTAGTATCTATGTAGATAGTAAATGGTGTTTTTCACATATGGCAGTTTGGATTATTTATAATATGTTTTCTATGATTTCCTTATGTTCAATTTGTTTGTAGGAACCTTGGGTTAGTTGCCTTGCATTTTTCCCACTAGTCGGGAGCCCCAGTACTATACATGTGCATCTTCCACTATGTGTGCTAACGGAATTAGTCCTAGTGTCGTGTGCATTGTCAGGGTTTGGTGCCATCTCCTTGGACTCTCGTTGTGTGTGTCCTTGTTTGGGTAGGGAAAGATGGCCTAGGACAATATCTAGAGTCTTGTGTTGCTTGAGCACTCATAGTTGGGGAAGTGGATGCTACACAAATGTACAGGTAGGGCTTTAAACGGATCCAGATAATATCCAGATCTGATTCGAATTCGTATTCGATTATCTGAATATTATCCGATTAACAAATATCTGGCAGAGCGAATTTTGGATACAGATATTATCCAGATAATAAACGGAGCGGATACGGAAACGGGTGATCCGCTCCGTTTAAGATCCGCTCCGAAATAGAATTATTTTTTTACCATTATATTTTAGATCTAATGATTCGTATATAATATATCTAATACTAATCTTTTGTTTAGAGAATATATTGACATATATATATATATATATTTTTTATGATTTTTAGACCACTTAATATCTTTTATTAAGTTTATATTTTCGAAGCGGATAATATTCGTATCCTCTCCGAATCTAAAAATTATCCGATTAAATTATCCACTCCATATTCGAATTGTATTCGAAGTGGATACGAATTATCCGATTAACTATTCGGATCAGAACTGAAAAAATCATATCTGCTCAGTATCCACTCCGTTTACAGCCCTATGTACAGGTCCTTAACAAGTCCCTAGTTTACTTCTCACTTGCCTCGCTCCTTAGGCCGTAGAACCCAAATAAAATAGTCAAACATGGGACCACAGCCAACCAGGTTGTAGAAATGGTTGGTCGAGTAGTCTCTATTGCCTCTCTCCATCCGGGATGGAAAGCATGAAGTGGCAGTTGGAATGAGTTTCTAACTGTGAGACTAGTACTATACCACTTGTTTGGGCCTGCTCTGTGACCCGAGTGAACGTTCTACTTTCCAAGTCATAGTTTAGGTTATATGTTCCATTTAATTTTTAATAATTGTTGTACTTTAAATCAGCATGTTAGTATCTCAGATATTTGTTATTATTTTTTCCTTTCCTTTCAGCATGATATTAATCATTATTGATTACTTGTTTTATTTGCTTTAAGGGATTGCCATATTGAGCCAATGAACTTGTGAGGCTCATTCCCCAACTTCTATTTTTCAAACAGTAGTGATAAAGCTAGTACCCCGCCTCAGATGGGGCCATAGAAATGAGGGTGTTGTGGTCACTTCTAGCAGTACCTTTTCAATTTTGTACACCTCGATTTATGCCCCAAGCTGATGCATATATTTGACTTGCGGTTTTAATATGTTTTGAGACAATGTAATTTAATGTGCTTGTGTATATATTTTAGCTTGTGAACCTTTTATGCATAGCATGTTGAGCTTTATTTTCATGTATCCCCACTAGACCAACATTGTTTCCCTTTCTAATTTTTGGGCTATTGGGATGGCAGTGCCTAATT
Source organism: Colocasia esculenta (assembly GCA_014218235.1). NCBI lineage: Eukaryota > Viridiplantae > Streptophyta > Magnoliopsida > Alismatales > Araceae > Colocasia > Colocasia esculenta. Next base: position 113,517,252 of record CM024762.1, read on the forward strand.
GAGTCGTTAATGGGTTCAGGTGACAAGGGTTGTCATACTATTTGTCACTATCTCTAACCTATTTGTCACTGTTAGTAAACTATTTGTCACTATTTCTAACATATTTATTACCATCCATACGCTATTTGTCACCATTTCTAATTTATTTGTCACCAAAGTTACCTATTTGTTATTGTTAGTAAGCTATTTCTCACTGTCTCTAACCTATTTGTCACCATTAGTAAGTTATTTGTCATCGTTTCTAACCTATTTGTCACTAAAGTTACCTACTTGTCACCATTAGTAAGTTATTTGCCACTATTTCTAACCTATTTATCACTAAAGTTATATATTTGTCACCATTAGTAAGTTATTTCTCGTTGTTTCTAACTTATTTGTCACTAAATTTACTTATTTTGTCATCGTTATTAAGTTAATTGTCACTCTCTAACCTATTTGTCACCGTCAGTAGGCTATTTGTCACCATTGTTAACATATTTATCACTGAGGTTATCTATTTGTCACTTTTAGCAAGCTATTTTTCAATGTTTCTAACCTATTTGTCAATAAAGTTACCTACTTGTCACCATTAGTAAACTATTTCACTGTTTGTAACCTATTTGTCATTGTCAGTAAGTTTTTGTCACTGTTTCTAACTTATTTGTCAACGTTAGTAAGTTATTTGTCAATAAGTTTTTGTTATTTGTCACTCATTTTCTGTTATTTTTCATTTGATAGCCCCTAAAGTAGATAATGAATTGAATAATGAAAAGAGAGAACATGAAGGAATAGAACCTTTCAATGGCTTGATTTTCAAAATCATATCAGAAGCATAGAAATTCTATAACACTTACGCAAAATAGGTAGGATTCAGCATCATAATTTCATACTCTAGGCATAAGAATGACATGTGCATCTACAAGAGATTCAATTGTCATTGTATAGACATATCATTTTTGACATTATATTGATCAAATTTCATGTCACATAATAATGTCCCAAAGTGGCTCCCATCACTTAATCATATACATGATTTCTCTATTTTTCTAGATTTATAAGAATTTTAGGAATTTTTCTAGCACACGCTAGAGGAAAATTGAGTATGTCAAATTCATGTATGGGCACTTAGATGCCATTTCAAAACAATCCTCACGTCTGTCCTTATGGGCATCATTTTTCCTCCACGTCAGGTCTTTGGATGCGAATTTCATTTCTATAATTTGGTCGACGCTTTGACAATTTCTTTTCACAATTTTGAAAATAATTCTATTGCTTTATTTGGAAGATGTCTGATCTCTTGGACGCTAGTTTGAGTTGCCTTTTGTGATTTTGGAAATTTTCGCAGCAAGATTTGAATTCTAATAATGGCGAAATGTCTCCAAGATGCTATTTTAAATAGCGCCATCTTCTTCCAACACAAAGTCTTCAATAATATATTTCTCCCTTCCCTTGTTCTAGTAGGACTATAAGAAAGGACGTCATGTTGAACCACTCTTTATTACCTTCATATTTTGGTGCTAACAAAATTTATGATGTAACTTAAATTGAACATTTTGTTTCATCTGTGTCGCATCAATCTCATAGCAAAATGCTGAGTCTCACATTGATGCAATAAGGCGCACTAAAATGCTAAATCGATGTTCATTTAATATACATCAATTTCTATTCAAAGTGCCACATCAATTTCACTAACAACGATTTCATAAGTTACACAACGATTTGATCGTGTAATGATTCGTTAAGTGAAACATCAATTTTATCGTGCAATGATTTCATAAGTGAGAACAATGATTTGCTCTCATATCGATTTGGTTCTCATAAACGATTTCATAAGTGAGAACAACGTTTTACTCTCATATCGGTTTGGTTCTCATAAATGATTTCATAAGTGAGAACAACGATTTGCTCTCACATCGATTTGCCTTCTATAACGACTCGCTAAGGCTCATAACGATTTGATAAGTGAGCGCAACGATTTGCTCTCACATCGATTTGCCTTCTATAACGATTCGCTAAGGCTTTACAACGATTTGATAAGTTTCACATTGATTTGCTTGCCATAACGATTTGATCATCATAATGATTTCATAAGTAAGAAACAACGATTTGCTTCTTACATCGATTTGATAAGTCAAACATCTATTTGCTTATGATTGAACATCGATTTGGCCATCGATTTACCTATACTTATAACATCGATTTACTTTCACGTAAACATCGATTTTGTCCAAACATCGACTTCATGTAAACATCGATTTCCTTCAGATGTTTCAAATATGTTTGACGCCTAATGAAAAGTCAAATATCTTCTGACAAAAAGGCTGCATGCATATCTCATAGTCGTGTCAGAAAAAGATATGAACTACTATTTTCAGCATGTTAGCAGAAACACAGTAGCATGAACTGTTATCTTGTAAACACTCTTTTATGCTAACACTCTCTTCTATGCTTACAGACCTCGAAGACCACCAGAGTCTGATTGAGACAAATGAAGAGAAGATCAGCAACGTCTAGAAGAGCTCCAACGGATCCCTTCAACAGATCTATTCAAATTGCTCATATAAAAGAAGAAGCTTGGCTGAAGAACAAAGAGAGAGCTTTCCTGAAAATCTTTGAAGGAGTGTACAACCAGTGAGGAACCTCAACGCCACATACACTCAAAGAAAGAGAGAAAGAGCCTGAGCCAAGAAGAAGCAAGCAAAAGCGTCTCAAGTTTTTAAGCCTTCAAGCTTTCTTTTCTCTCTTCATTCTCCATGTGCTTATTGTAATTCTTGGGGAGGGTTTTTGCTAAGAGGTTTTGGGTAGAGGCCATTCTTATAGAACTCTCAGCACTGTTCTTTCTTTTATAAGAAAGACTTCTCGTCCAGCTGTAGGACTATATACAGTAGTTAACCCAGCTAGGGGTTAGTGTCTAGCAGAAACCGCACTGGGGTTTGTACCAGGAGGTTGGCTTCTTGACCTGTAAAAAAAGTGGGCTGCCTTCTTGCCCGGGAAAGAGAAAAGACCAGCTGGGGTGCTGGGTGTTGTATTGTCCTGAGGGGACTGTACCCTTGGTTAGTAAAATCCCAAGAGGTTGCTGGGGACTGGATGTAGGACTTCCATGTGAGAAGGGCCGACTAGGATAATTCCTTGTGTCATTTGTGTGATTGTTATTTGCTTCCGCACTGCTACTCTTTATCACACTAATCTAACCAAACCTCAAGTGTTAATTTTTTGTGTTTAAGTTTCTATTTCTATATTTCAGAAAAACCTATTCACCCCCCCCCCTCTAGGGTAGCTTGCTGCCTTACCAAAAGGGCCAACAAGTGGTATCATAGCGGGTCTCTGAACATCAAAGAAGATCCAACGATCTTAGAGCAAAGATCCATGGCAGCTCAAGGATATGCTGAAGGACAATCAGTCACCAGACCTCCATTCTTTGATGGAGAGGACTACAAATACTGGAAGATGAGGATGGAATGCTTCATTCGAGGCACAGACTTTGATCTGTGGCAGGTAATTGAGGTAGGTGACTTTGTTATTATTCCTGTTGAAGGCACTACTGCCATTACACCTGCTGATAAAAGTAAACTCTCTCTAAATTTTAAAGCAAAAAATTATTTATGCTGTGCTTTATCTAAAAAGGAATTTAGTAGAGTATCTGCATGCAAATCTGCTAAAGAAATTTGGGATAAACTGCAGATAACTTATGAAGGAACAGATAAAGTGAAACAAACTAGAATAGATATTCTTGTTTCACAATACGAACAATTTAAAATGCTTCCAAACAAAATATTACTATATGTATAATAGATTTTTCAAGCATAGTAGTGGTTTAAATTCTCTTGGTAAAACTCTTTCCAATGAAGAAACTGTTAGAAAGATACTTAGGTCTTTAACTGTTTCATAGACACCTAAAGTAACCACTATTGAAGAAGCCCATGACTTAACCAAATTGTCAATTGATAATTTAATAGGTTCTCTCATGACACATGAAATAAATATGGAGTGATTATCTGAAGTTCATCTAAGAAGAAATGTACTAATGCTCTTAAAGTGGTAGCTGCTCCTTCCACATCTTCTTCTAGCTCAAAATTGCAGGATCTGAAGACAGTGACGTAGATGAAGTACTGTCCAAGCTTCAGAAAATTCTCAAGAAGAAAAAAATTGGATCAAGAAGGATTCAAAAGAAAGAGAGAATAGAAGAAGAACCAGTCTGCTATGAATGCAGAAAACCTGGACATCTAAGACCAGGCTGTCCAAGATTCAAGAAGAATGGTCAAACCGAAAAATCCAAGAAGCAGCACAAGAAGTTCAAAAGAAAAGCCATGGCGGCTGCTTGGGAAAATGAAGAGGACATAAGCTCAGACTCATCAAGCTCAAGTTCAGAGAAAGATCAAGTAAATCTAGCCCTCATGGTAGGACTAGATGAGGTACATTCTGACTCATTTTTTAATTCATGCACAAATTCAGGGTCAGAATCTGAAGACTTGGAAGAAGTCTTAATGAACTTTATGATAAACACAAGGTTGTTGTAAAAGAATTGAAAAATTTTAATTCATGCACAAATTCAGGGTCAGAATCTGAAGACTTGGAAGAAGTCTTTAATGAACTTTATGATAAACACAAGGTTGTTGTAAAGAATTGAAAATATCAAGAACACCCTTACTTGTTTGGAAATACTAATTCTGATCTGAAATCTAAATGGAACAATTGGAAAAACAACTAAAGTCAGTAAAGATAATAATCATCTTTTAAATGAAAATTTCAAAAGTAAGAATAATGAGAAGTTAGAGTTAAAATAAAAATTAAAACTCTAACTGAAGAAATTCTGTATTTAAACAATCAGTTAAGAAATAACTCAAGGAAAAACATGCTTAGCCCTATGCTTAAAAGGGTCAAAATATGGAAATAATAAACAAGGGCTTGGATACATACCCCCAGAAAAGTAAAAACAAGCCACAATTCCAGTAAATATCCTTTACCAAAATTTGTAAAAGAAACTAACACACCTCAGAAAAAGAACCTGAATATCCAAGGTGCATCAAAATAAAAGGTTTCTAAACTAAAAAGTTTGCTCAAATCAAGGGCAATCAAAACTGCAAAATAAACTATATTCATTGTGCTCTCATTGTAATAACTTAGGACACACCGTAAATACCTGCACAACAAGGCACTTAGTTTGGATTCCTAAAGATTATCTCCATGCTTCTAACCATCAAGGACCCAAAAAGATTTGGGTACCTATTTCTGACTAAGTTGTGTGCAGGGTAGCCTTGGAGCATCAGGGTCAAGGATGCTCAGGCAAGGGAATGACTGCAGACTCTTCACTCAAATCATATCTGAAAGAAAGTAGTCACAGGATTGAATGTGTTTTATGTTGCTACTAACAATGTTTGCAAGTTTTTTTTATGTTAAAGCTCTATGCAGATAAAAATCTTGAAGACGTGACAAACAACATGACAATGTCGAGACCAATAAGATCTGACTTCCCTCACACTAAGGGGAGTCTCATCCAGGGGGAGCACACACTAAGGGGAGTCATTCATTAAATATCTATTGTTAACCCCTCAATGGTAATAAATTCTCAAAAAGGGAGAGAATGGATGGTAAGATCCTTCCTTTTTGGTTAGTGACAAAAAGGGAGAGTATGTATTTTTCTATGAATTTTCTGCATTTTCTAGCTTCATATATTTTGTCAGAAAATTCACATAAACTTTGGTCATCACCCAAATGGGGAGATTGTTGAAACCACTCTTTATTACCTTCATATTTTGGTGCTAACAAAATTTATGATGTAACTTAATGAACATTTTGTTTCATCTGTGTCGCATCAATCTCGTAGAAAATGTTGAGTCTCACATTGATGCAATAGGTGCACTAAAATGCTAAATCATGTTCATTTAATATACATGATTTTTATTCAAAGTGCACATCGATTTCACTAACAAAGATTTCATCAGTTACACAACGATTTGATCGTGTAAAGATTCGTTAAGTGAAACATCAATTTTATTGTGCATGATTTCATAAGTGAAACAACGATTTGCTCTCATATCGATTTGATTTCTCAAATGATTTCATAAGTTAGAACAACGATTTTCTCTCCCATCGATTTGCCTTCTATAACGACTCGCTAAGGCTCATAATGATTTGATAAGTGAGCACAACGATTTGCTCTCACATCGATTTGCCCCTTCTATAACGATTCGCTAAGGCTTCACAACGATTTGATAAGTTCACATTGATTTTCTTGCCATAACGATTTGATCATCAAAACGATTTCATAAGTAAGAAACAACGATTTTGCTTCTCACATCGATTTGATAAGTCAAACATCGATTTGCTTATGATTGAACATCATTTGGCCATCGTTTGCCTATAATTATAACATCGATTTGCTTTCACGTAAACATCGATTTTGTCTAAACATCGACTTCATGTAAACATCGATTTCCTTCAGATGTTTCAAATATGTTTGGCGCCTAATGAAAGTCAATATCTTCTGACAAAAGGCTGCATGCATATCTCAGAGTCATGTCAGAAAAAGATATGAACTACTATTTTCAGCATGTTAGCAGAAAAACAGTAGCATGCACTGTTATCTTGTAAACACTCTTTATGCTAACACTCTCTTCTATGCTTACAGACCTCGAAGACCACCAGAGTCTGATTAAGACAAATGAAGGAGAAACCAGCAACGTCTAGAAGAGCTCCAACGGATCCCTTCAACGGATCTATTCAATTGCTCATATAAAAGAAGAAGCTTGGCTGAAAACAGAGAGAGCTTTCTTGAAAATCTTTGAAGGAGTGTACAACCGTGAGGACCTCAACGCCACATACACTCAAGAAAGAGAGAAAGCGCCTGAGCCAAAGAAGAAGCAAGCCAAAGCGTCTCACGCTTTCAAGCTTCAAGCTTTCTTTTCTCTCTTCATTCTCCATGTGCTTATTGTAATTCTTGGGGAGAGTTTTTGCTGAGAGTTTTTGGGTAGAGGCCATTCTTGTAGAACTCTCAGCACTGTTTTTCTTTTATAAGAAAGACTTCTTGTCCAGCTGTAGCACTAATACAGTATTTAACCCAGCTAGGGGTTAGTGTCTAGCAGAACCGCACTGGGTTTGTACCAGGAGGTTGGCTTCTTGACCTGTAAAAGAAGTGGGCTGCCTTCTTGCCCGGGAAAGAGAAGAAGACCAGTTGGGGTGCTGGTTGTTGTATTGTCCTTGAGGGGGACTGTACCCTTGGTTAGTAAATCCAAAGAGGTTGCTTTGGGACTGGACGTAGGACTTCCATGTGGGAAGGGCCGAACCAGGATAAATTCCTTGTGTCATTTGTGTGATTATTTATTTGCTTCCGCACTGCTACTCTTTATCACACTAATCTAACCAAACTTCAAGTGTTAATTTTTCTGTGTTTAAGTTTCTATTTCAGATTTCAGAAAAACCTATTCACCCCCCCCCCCTTCTAGGGTAGCTTGCTGCCGTACCAAAAGGGCCAACACGTCAATCTCCTAATCCATGTCGTTTATGAGCCTAAGCTATGAATTCTCCACTATAAATATCCCCCCCCCCCCCAATCTCTCTTTGAAGGGCTAATGCGTCAATGCTCTTCTTGCTACCAGAGTGCATCGAGCTTACTGTGAGTTGAGAGGAGAGCTTCGCAAGGGGAGGCTACAAATTGTTGCACCAAAGGAGTCTTTGCCAAGCTCAAGCATTGCCTTCTTCCTCTTCCTTTTTTTTCCTTTTTCTTATTCTTCTCTTTTGTTAGTCTATTTGCATGCATCACACCTTCACTCACTACACAGTTAATTTGCCTCTCATCTTGAGGGCCTCTTCTTAGTTCTCTTTAGCACTCTTCCTCAACACACACGCCATGCTTCATACACACACCCACCCTTTGATCTATAAGGGTTTAAAAACCACCCACAAGGTGTGTTTTGTCATATGATTTGCTTGCTCATACACTTAAGAGTCGATACTACACTATTGGAATTCTAATACAGATCGCTCTTGTTGTCTCTTTGTTTTGCATGTCTTCTCCATTGACTCTCTGGTTGGTAGATGAAAAGCGAACCTAAAAATCCTTATCTCCAGTCAAGAGACACACACGATCACCCTTTCTTATTTCCTTTTGAGAACCGTGGTCTTTGGCGATCACACTCTGTATCTTGTAGACATACACTCATCCTTGTTTCCACCCATCCGTCTATCTCTATTTTTTATTTATTTCTTTTATTCTTTATGGTTTTAAACACATCCACAATCGTATTGTGAATCTAGAAGGGGCAAAATTGTAATAATCCATAAAGATTCATCTAAGATTGGCTAAGGCTTTGGTAAGAGTTAAACATACATAATCACAATCTTCATCCTACATCTACTATGTATTATAGATCCCATCGAAAAATTTGCATCCTAGAGAAAGCTAAAATTTTCATGTGTAGCGTTGTCATCTCCATATTCATCATAGTGTTGACCATGACAAAAAGGAAGGGAGCATTCGATAGTTAGAGTGGACAAAGAAGAATTGAGGTTTCTCGATAAAGAAAGACAAAGACAATTGAAGGACAGTGATGCAAAACAATGATAAGCCATTTTTAGACAATGCAAGCTAAGGATCTAACATTCTTTTATAGTATAGTTGTCAATGACAATGGCACTTTAAGAAACATGTTCTGAATTGATGGTAGATTAAGGACATCATGCACATACTTTATGAATGTGATTTGTTTCAATAAACATATTTCTGAATTGATGGTAGATTAAGGACATCATGCACATACTTTAAATGTGATTTGTTTCAATAAAACATATTTTCTGAACACATATCAAATGCCATTTGCACCATTGGTAGGAGTAAATCTTCATGGCCATACTATTCTTCTAGGTTGTGCTCCACTATGTAATGAAACGATTGATAGATTCATATGACTTTTGAATTGTTGGCTAGAAGCCAACGGTGGCATTCACCCCAAGGCAATCATCATAGATCAGGATAAGACTATCGAGGCAAAAGAAGAAGGTATATGAGAAAATTGGCCACATATGGATCTCCAATCCATATTTCATAAATGAGTTTGATAGTTGTATCTATGATGCAATCTCCACCCATGATTCTGAAGAAAAGTTGTAACGACCCCGAGAACCCGACCCTCGGCCCACGCTGAGGACCCGATTTTCGTGGTCGCCACCCACGGATCCGGAGACTCGGAAGGGCTATAATATAAATCTAACTGGATATGTGACGGAAGTAAACATCAACTGCTAAGCTAGAAGCGCACACGCAGAAACAAAAAGAAGAGCGAGACCGCTATGTACCGCTCTAAGTACAGTCCCAACACACGCACACTAATACAAGTAAAGGCAGGGGATAACAAATCCCTTAGGGGCATACCCCGAGGGTTTTGTACACTAAGAGGGGGAACCACTGCTAGCTACGGGGACCACGACTACCGCCCGTCTCCTCTGCCCGGTGCGCGCCCTGCCGCTGCTGAGAAGTCTCACCTGAGAAAATGAGGGATGAGCTTCACTACAGAAGCTCAGTAGGGACTACCAATCTCCTACTGCCTCTAACAGGCAGAAGAATATATATAACAATTAAATAACAGTAATTATATCTTCTACCTATGAACGGAAGTGCGGAAGCAAAGCTACTCTAGCACGGTACGGAAATACAACATGGTTGAAAACTCTATACGACTGCTCGTCGTGACCACCACACGGCTAGCAACACAAACAGGGGGTAACCCCGTCTGAACAAGGAACACTAGCTACGGAAAGTGCTACCACTAGTCAACCGGTCAGGTGCGTCCACTGACGTCTTATTCTCGACCCAAGTCCAAACCTCCACGTCTCGTCAGAGTGAGGCAGGACACAAAGCACACAATAGTAACCGCCATAGTCTGTCCAGACTACGGTCCCACGCCTGGCCTCTCCAAGTGGTTCCGGGGCCACAAGGAGCGAGGCAGTGAGAAGAAGGACTGACTAGACTGTGCCGGGAAGGACTCCAAATGACCTCGGCATCCCAGACCAACCACGAGAGCTCTGCAAACGACTCAACGCGGTTGTCCTAACCACCATTTTCCTCTCTTCTCCAGAGTCCGCCTACTCGGCTGCAAACTCGAGCACACTCGTAGCCCGGAGTACTCCCTCAACAGGCTCCCGAGGACGGGGGTCTCAGGCAACGGTAACAACCTCTCTAAGGGACAAGCCCTCAAGTGCCGAGCATCGGGCGAACAACTAGTGTAGGACCATACTAGGGAACTAGCATAGGTGCCACGGGTACAATAAGAAGCGGAAACAACGAAGACTTAACAAAGCACGGTACTTCGCAAGATCATAACATGTTTCTCGACTGTAGTCGCGACACATCGGGCCGTCGCGACCTTGTCGCGACGCCCTACCCTGTCGCGACACTGTCACGGTGGCCCAAGCCGACGCGACCAGGTCGCGATGCCCAAGAGCGACACGATCATGTCGCGACCGGCCAGGCCATCGCGATAAGATCGCGACCTCTATAATGGTCGCGTCTTCAGCCGAAGGGGGGTTCTTGAGTAGTCCTCCCAAGAACCACCCCAAAAACACGATATACACATTCCATAGGGGGAGGGGAGCATGTTCAACATGTATGATAGCCGTAAATCACCCAAAGCACCCTTAAAACCCCACAAACATGGATTCATGAGAATCTACGCTCGATGTAAACCTTACTCAAGCACAAGCATGATCCTCACACTCCCACAACCCCAAACCATGAGGAAACACCATCTCTAGGGGGAGGGGAGCATGCTTAGGGTGAGAGGATCAAGGGTCCCTACCTCCACAAGATGAGCCGACCCGTTGGGGCCTTCACGTAGGAATGACCACCTCCTCCTCACTCCAAGCACCACATCCCTTGCATGAACGGGACGACACCACCTCAGCACGAGCACCACGAGCACAAAGAACCACCAAAAAAATGCAAGGGAACTCGAGAGGGAAAGGAGAGGGAAGAAGGAGAAGAGAGAGGGCGAGAGGGGGAGAACGGGCGCGCCCTCGGTTTTAAACTGACGGCCCCCAAAATGCGACGGGTCAGCCTGGCGCGACAACACCGGTGTCGCGACGGCCACCCCCGACGTGACCCCAAAAGTGGTCAAACATCGAAGACCGAGAAAAGCAATTGCAACGGCTGACCAGGTTGCGTCAATGTTGTACGCACCTGCCACCTGACATGATCGTTCTGACAGATGGGACAGTGGTCATGTCTGTCAAAAAAGCAGTCGCGACGCCTCTAGAAGGCGGGACAAGAATGTGACACCCACCCTCGTCGTGACCATGTCACGGCGGCCAGGTGTGCCGCCATAGAAAACATGTCGCGACGGGCTACCCTGGCGCGACCATGTCGCGCCCAGGGTGCCTATCGTGACCCTGAGGATAGAGCCAAGGAGGGCCGGGTCTTACATCCCACCCGCCTTAAGAAATTTCATCCTCGAAATTAAAATAAACTTGGTCTCTAACCGAAAAGCAGTACAGGGAGAAATAACGTACTAATCAATCAAATAAATATGGGAACTACTCCCTCATCTCATCCTCATGCTCCCACATGGCCTCGTCACCAACACGGTTCTCCCAAATGACCTTGACCAGCGGAATCTGCTTTCGGTGCAACTGCTGCACTCTGCAGTCGACAACTCTGACCGGGTACTCTGGCACTGACAAGTCTGGCGCTACCTCAAGATGCGAGTAGTCCAACACGTGCGAAGGATCTGCGACGTACCTCCTGAGCTGCGAAACGTGGAAGACACTATGCACCCCTGCCAGCTCTGCCGGAAGACTCAACTTGTAAGCCACCTCGCCGATCCTCTCTGAGATAGGGAAAGGCCTAATGTACCTTGGACTGAGCTTTCCCTTCCTGCCAAACATCATAACTCCCTTGGTCGGCGAAACCCACAAGAAAACAAGGTCACCTACACTGAACTGCAACGGCCGTCTGCAGATATCTGCATAGCTCTTCTGCCTACTCTGCGTTGTCTGAAACCTCTGCCTGACAAGTCTGACTGTGTTTGCACACTGCTGCACCATCTATGGTCCCAAAAGTTGCCTCTCTCCGACCTCGAACCAGTGAAGCGGTGTCCTGCACGGGCGACCATACAAAGCCTCGTATGGTGCCATTCCAATGCTCGAGTGATAACTATTATTATATGCGAACTCTACCATCGGAAGGTGCGACTCCTGGCCGCCACTCCAGTCCAAACAGCACGCCCTCAACATATCCTCTAAAGTCTGAATGGTCCTCTCTGACTGCCCATCTGACTACGGATGATACGTTGTGCTCATCCTCAACTCTGTGCCAAGAGCCCTCTGCAGACTGCGCCAAAACCCTGACGTGAACCTCGGATCTCTATCGGAGACGATCGAAACTGGGGTTCCGTGCAACAGAACAACTCTATCCACATACAGCCTAGCTAACCTGTCCACTGACCAAGACATTCTGACTGGAAGAAACTGTGCCGACTTTGTCAAACAATCCACGATCACCCAGATACCATCATGTCTCTGCGGAGTACGGGGCAAACCAACCACAAAGTCCATGGTGATGTCGTCCCACTTCCACTCGGGAATGGGCAACGACTGCAGCTCACCACCAGGACGCTGATGCTCAGCCTTCACCTGCTGACAGGTAAGGCACCATGCAACAAACTCCGCCACGCCCCTCTTCATCCCTGACCACCAGAAGAACCTCCTCAAGCCATGGTACATCTTGGTGGAACCAGGATGAACAGCATACCTCGATCTATGAGCCTCTGACAAAAGAGCCTGGTGCACATCCTCGGGAACATATAGCCTGCCTCTGAATCTGACCTCACTATCCTCATCCAGCACAACATCTGGCATCTGTAAAATATCTGCTAACCCTGAGTCTGCTTGCTGCGCCTACAACACCTGCCTGTACACTGACGGACGAACTGACAAGCTGGTCATCACTGCTCGGTCTCTGCGCCTCGACGGGTAGAACACTCCCTGGGACAGCTCCTCAAACAACCTCCACTCTCTGACCATCATCAAACTAAAGCGAATGCACCTGCTCAAAGCATCGGCCACGACGTTAGCCCTTCCTGGGTGATAGGAGAGGGTAAGGTCGTAGTCCTTCAAATACTCCATCCATCTACGCTTCCTCGAGTTCAGATCCCTTTGAGTGAAAATGTACTGTAAACTCTGATGGTCGGTGAAGATCTCGAACGCCTCTCCATACAAATAGTGCCTCCACAACTTCAGAGTGAACACCACTGCTGCCAACTCTAAGTCGTGGGTAGGGTAGTTCTCCTCATGCTTCTTGAGCTGCCGAGAAGCATAGGCAACGACCCCACCATGCTACATCAGCATGGCACCCAACCCTGATCTCGACGCGTCGGTGTAGACCACGAAACCTCTACTGCCCGACGGCAAGACCAACACTGGCGCTAAAGTCAACCTCATCTTCAACTCTTGAAAACTCCGCTCACAGTCCTCTAACCAAACATACTTGATGTCCAGCCTCGTCAACTTGGTCAACGGCTCTGCAATCATGGCAAAATCCTGGATAAATCTCCTATAGTAACCTACCAGACCCAAAAAGCTACGAACCTCTGACATTGATGTGGGCTGCTCCCACGACAACATTGCCTCCACCTTGGAAGGGTCCACTGCTACACCAGAACTTGAGATCACATGCCCGAGAAAGTGCACCTCCCTCAGCCAAAATTTGCACTTGTCGAACTTGGCGTACAGTTGGTGACTCCATAGGGTCTCTAGCACGATCCTCAGATGCTCCTCGTGCTCCTCCTCAGAAGCCGAGTAGACCAAGATGTCATCCACAAAGATGACCACAAACCGATCTAAGTACTTGTGCATCAAATCCATGAATGCTGCAGGTGCGTTCGTCAGCCTAAACGGCATCACGACGAACTCAAAGTGACCGTATCTGGAACGGAAAGCTGTCAGGCCAACATCTGACTCTCTGATCCTCAACTTATACTAACTGAACCTCAAGTCAATCTTCGAGAACACTCTGGCTGACTGCAACTGGTCGAACAAATCATCGATCCTCAGCAACGGACTTATTCTTCATTGTAACCTAGTTCAGCTGTCGATAATCGATGCACAAACGCAGACTACCATCCTTCTTCCTCACGAACAGAACAGGCGCTCCCCACGGCGAACGACTCAGACGAATAAAGCCCAGCTCAAGCAACTCCTGCAACTGGCACTTCAACTCGCGCAACTCTATCGGAGCCATCCGGTAAGGTGCCTTAGACAAAGGCATCGTACCGGGCAAAAGCTCAATGGAGAACTCTACCTCTTGCTCAGGCGGCAAACCAGGTAGATCCTCCGAGAAAACATCAGAGAACTCACAAACAACAGGCACGTCAAAAACTGACGATCCGCTATGTTCCAAGGAACAAACAGAATCCAGGTAAGCCACACAGCCATCCCGGATCAAACTACGAGCTCTACAGAAGGAAATAAAAGGCCGACGGGTAGACCAGATACCTCAAAAGCAAAGAACGGGTGCTCCAGGTATCTCAAACCAAACGGTCTTCCGCTGACAATCAACCACAGCTGAGTGAGCCTCCAACCAGTCCATGCCCAAGATGACGTCTAAGTCACGAAGCTGCAACGCGTACAACCTGGCAAGCAACTGGTGTCCCTAGACCTCAACTGTGACGCCCTCCAGGTAACCGAAAAAAATGCATGAAATCATCGGACGGGAGATCAACCATCACATCACACTACCTCTCAGGTGTGTGACGAACCAGAGACTCGTAAAACTCCTCGGAGAGCAAAATAAAGAGGAGAAGCACCGGGGTAACAAAACACGAGCAGCTCACCAGGATAGGCAGGGTCACTATAACTAGGTTCGACGCCTCGGCCTGCTCCCTGTGAGTGCATCACACGACCATGACCACCGCTACACACTGCGGCGCTTGCTGGGGCTGCTCCGCTGCAGCGGGGCTGCTTAGTGATGGCTGGAAAACTTTTGTCGCTGCTGATACGGTTGGAACTGGTGAGGCGGGTGTGTAGACACCCATTTTGCCCCTACTGTAGACACCCATTTCTGGCCCATAAGTCGAGCAAAATCCCTTGTCGTATCATTGACGCCCCACGTTGGCTCATCATCGTCAAGCTGGCTTTCTCCGATCATGACATCATTCCCATTAGTTCATCGCCCTGGAGGACTCTTCCTGGTCAAATCAATCTCTTTCCCACTAAAAGCTCTCTGAGTATAAGTCCGATGTTTCATCCTGAAGGCTGTGCATGGCTATTGGACACATTTTATGGTCAAAATGCAGAAAAATACCAAAGACGACAGGCCATGTGTCGCTTTCTTGAAAACGACATACCCCATGTCGCATTGATATTCCACATTTTAAATCCCTCAGAAAATCAAAATAACTCAAGTTCACCTTCCATATGAGGAAGGCGACATGTCGAGGTGGCCTTCAGGAAAGCGACAAGATGGCTGTCGCATTCTGGGCCTTAAACAGGAACTCAATCCGAGGCTAATTTGGACCCATGCTATTGATGGTAATTGCTTCTTTTGGACGTCCAAATCAAGTCCAAATCCTCTCAAATTCGGAGCAGACCTTCCTAACATGTTCCTTTCCGAGTTCCAATGCCCTTGCACAGCCATACTTGCCCAGAGTCGGACTCTTGCCCATTATTCCTCTCAGACCCGAGTTGGGAATAATCACCCATAAGTACCTCGTCTCTGCATCTTTAGGGCAAGGCCGGATTCATTAGTTCGCAGAGCAAGAGAGCTTTCTCTTCCACGAAGAGAGTTTCTTCTCCAGACGACTCAGAAGAGCCCTCCAGGGCGTTTTCCCAGCGGCTATCCAATTCTCTCTCCCTTTCTTCTTTATTTCATCAATTTCATTAGAACATGAACACACACCCATCCTTAGCACCCCCCAGGGGTTAAAAGCCCCAATCCTGTGAGTTCCCCCCATAATATTCATGTACATGCACTTTTCATTGAATAATCTATTGCACACGAATTCTATTGGGTTTTCCCTTGTGTTTAAATCATCTTGGCAGGTGTTTGAAGGTTAGAACGAAGTGAGGCTCCTGCCCCTTGGCCGCTGAGGAGCAGGAAGACGAGAATCCACATCTCGTCCCTCTGAAGAGAAGGCGACAAGCCACTGTCGCGTTCAAGAAGGCGCCTTAGCCTCTGTCGCGTTCAGAAAAGGAAAGCGACACCGCATCTGTCGCTTTGTCAGGTACTCCTTCTACTTCACCTTTCTTTTCCAAGGTAGTCAGCCCTCCACGTCTACATCTACGAGGCGATTACTCTGGTGGCGATCACGGTATTTTCCTAATCTCTACACCTCACAATCTATTTCAAAGGGTTCCCGATTACACCTTTTGGCGATCACACGGTGGGACACTTGTGCCCATCACGCTCGTTCTTCCTTCCCCCTGCCGTCCTTGTCATCTAACGTGTTTGTTGTGGTCAGTTTTTTTTCTTTGTTTAGTTCTTTTCCTTAAAGTTTGTTAGTGCTCTGCTGGTCTGGGTGAGAAGGCGACATCCGGCACGTCGCCATCAGGGTAGCGACGCGGATACGTCGCGATCAGGTTAGTATACAGTTTACCTTGCCCTTGTTTTTTCTCGATCTGTGTTCTGTGAAGAAGGCGACGCGGGCAGTGTCGCAATCAGGGAGGCGACTGGACCATCGTCGCTATCAGGTACGCAGTCTGTCCTTACACTTGTTTCCTTTGGTTGAGTATTGTTCGGCCTGTGAAGAAAGCGACGGGGTGGTTGTCGCTACACAGAAGGCGACGGGGTGCTAGTCGCATTCAGGTCAGTACCCCTGGTCCATTGACTTTTCTTGCAAATTTGGGTTTGCTTTCACATACTCCATCCAATTTCATCATATCATGCCTTTTCCATGTTCTTGAGAGATTGCCAGTCTTGTATTTTATAGGATTGATTGATTTTCGTGCATAATTAGGATTTAATCACTTTCTGTCCACTGCGAGAAGGAACGACAGGCCTTGTGTCGCGATCTTGGTCGCGACATCATGCTTGTCGCCTTCTTCCTCTGAGGGTGATTAGTCCTAATTCTCGTTGTGTTAGCACTAGGATTAGAATTTTGCATGCACTCCGGTGCACATAGGACTTGCATACATCTTTCCATGTTCGTAGCATAGGTTTCCTCCTCGGCGACGTTCGCTCTCTCGGCCACATACTCCTTGTGTCCGACTAGAGCACTCGCTCGAGGGCCTCCGTAAGTCCCGCTGACCGTGGATTCCCACACGTCGCCGGGCTGGTTGTACCCTTCGCCACCTAGGATCGAGTCTAGATTCATTGGTGAGGTAGAGAGAACCCTAGTCCTACCCGAAGTTGGAAGCCTTCTCCCATTTAGGAAACCCTTCCTCATTTGGAGAGAACTTGCTAAAAGTCAAAATCACTAAAAGCAAACCTGAACCAAATAAAAGAAACCATCATCATTGCCAACTGCTTGCTTTGGGTGAGACGTTTTCTCTTTCCTTTTGTCTGCATAGGATTGTTTGTTTAGGAAATAAAGAGTCTGTCTAGGTTAGGGCATCCTCTCGAAGTCTGGAAAGGTTCTTCCCATCTCTCTTTCCGAGCATGGAGTCTTTCTTGAACCCAATCTACAATAATGAGAATCCCGACACTGCCCTCCAGAATTCCCGGATTACGAAGAGTCCCTCCCCCATGATCTCTTTGACGAGGTGACCCACCTTGGGTCGCTACCGTCCATACCTCTGAGGGTCGCCGTCGCGACGAGGCAGCCCGTCTCGGACAACCCACCCCTTCTCAGTCGGACGATCAAGCCGCTCAGCTCCTGCGTCTAATTGCACAGCTTGATCAGTCTCAAATTCAAACTCTCATGATGGCTCTCAAAGGAAAGGCCGCCTCCTCACCCTCACCCAGAGCGGGCGCATCACGCCCTGCAGCAGCTACCTCCGGCCCCCCGTCTCCATGGGACAAGCCGACAAAACCCCCATCCGGCCGCGAACTATCCGTTCACGCCCTTCGAGTCTGAGCACTACATTCCCCGTGAATCGAGGCCCCGGTCTCCACCTTATCAGCCCGTACTCTCCCCCCCATCGTCCGAGCCCTCGCGCCAGGCCCACCTCTCATGCCTCATCTATGTATGCGCAGCCATCCCCCGCACCGGACATGATGTCCGAGTGGGCTTCCATCAAGAAGGAGTCCAAGAGCTCCGCAAGCAGTCGCCCTAGGCAGCACCACGATGTGCACATGCCTAATTTCAATGGTCTGTGGTTCCCCTCTCCCATCCGAGCTGCCAAAGTACCAAAATACAATGGCTCAGGCAATCCATATATCCACATCAAGGACTTCATCTATGAGTCCGCGCCTTTAACCAGCATGACGCCTCTTATGGCATATCTCTTCCGCCGGTCGCTGGACGGGCACGCTCTGGATTGGTTCTATTCCCTGTTACCCGAGGACGCTGAAGACTTCGCTGTGGTGAAGTCTAAGTTCCTCGAGCATTCCAGATAGAGTCGGCCCTGAATATTCACTCACAGATCTCATGGCCGAAAAGATGAAGCCTGATGAGTTTTCGCCACATACGCCGATGGTGGAGACAAATTGGCCACCAAGTTCCGGGTACCTTCCAGAAGGGGAAGGTGAAGATCATCATTGCTAATGCCCACACTGCTTTTAGAAACATTCTGGCGATGAATGACATCACCACCATGCATCAACTCTACAGCCGGGCCCGGTTCTCAGACCCAGCTCAAAGACTCCCCGATCCACTCCATGTTCGAACCCCAGAAGCCTAGGTTCCAAAGAAAGCCTCAGGTCCAGTTACCGAGGGCGTCCAGGTGAACGAGCAAGTGAGCGCGTTCACCCTGCCGGTCAGACCAAAACCGCCAACCATACAATGCCCAGGGTCAAACCCTACCCAGCCCCCCAGGGGCAGCAACAACGCCAATACAATCAAGTGCCGCCTCCTGATGGCTCTCAACAAAGGCGTCCATGGGCCCTAGAGGCTCACATCCACCGTTGCCGGAGACACTCTCCGACATATTCTTGCCTTGCTCTCCACAGACGCCATTAGGCTCCCTCCTGATAGACCTCTGAACCCAAGTGTAGACCAACCCGATACTGTGTCTTCCATAGGCAGCCTGGCCATACCATCGATCAGTGCTTCACATTTAAGGACTTGGTGTACGACTTGCATGAGCATAAAAGGTTAGACTGGACAGCCCTCCGGCAGTGATCGAGACATAAAGAAAGGCAGAGACAACACCAACACAAGGCAGCAGCGCCAACCACCCCCTCCACAACAACAACACCGCAACATCAGCAGCCACTGCAGGACCTCGGATGTCGCACAACCCCTTACCTAACCACCACCAGCTCCGACCCCATACCACCACACCTGCCCAGGTAAACCCCATCGTCCCACCCACCCTCCTCCGAAAGAAACTGGACGTACGATGATGAGCTGACGTTCAGCAGATGATGGCCATTAACCAGTATCCTATCCAATCCCAAACAATACAATTACATACAGCCTACACGGCTCCCAATCACCCTCCTATAGTTTCCATGGCCAACGCCGTCATACTGCCCCCGCCAGTCAGCATCCCAGTCGCTAGTCACCCATCATCTTACCTTCACTCCGCCTGTCTCCATCCCTTTACCCCCTATCATACCTGCTCCCTCACCATCATCCTACCACCACTGGGCCGGACCAACCCTTCGCCGCAACATTATCCTCCGCTAGACAGCCACCCACCAATCCGACCACCCTACGGAGCGGGCGGCTTTCTTCGCCGCCCGTACCAACCTATCTCCCCACCCCCCTTCCACAAACCCCCACAGGTCCTGCAGCCCGCCACAGCAACAGCAACTCAGCAGCAAGCACAAGTGAGGGGTTGATTGAGCCACTGCCCGGGAACCCACTATGACATCCTCAAGCACCTGGACCACGTGCCAGCCAAGATCTCCATTCTGGAGTTGATAAAGAGGTCTAAGAGCACCAGAAGCCTTGAGGAATTTCCTGCAGAAGGTGTAGTAAATGAAGACATGATGGCAGACAAGCTACCTATTGCCCTGGCCATGGTGACTCGCGGGCCGGCAATCACATTTGCAGAAAGCGAATTAGCACCCCCAGAAGCCAGGAGGCTCCCCCTCTGTGTCACTCTAGTCATCAACCATATAGCAGTGGGAGCGGCACTGGTCGATACGGGGGCCATCCATAAATGTCTGCCCGCTAAGCACCCTGAGAGCCTGTGATTATCAGAAGGCATGCTAAGGCCGACACCCACCACCATTGCCGCATATGACAATTCCAGAAGATCCTGCCACGGCATGGTGACTGTGCAAGCCGAACTGGGACCCCTCGCCGTCACAGTGGACTTCTACGTCCTAGATATCGATCCCATGTTCAAGGCAATCCTGGGACGTCCGTGGTTAGAGTCACTAGGGGTGTGCCATCTACCGCACATCAATGCTTAAAGTTCCCTTTCCAAGGGCGAATTATCAAAGTCAAGAGCATAGCCACCGCCCACTCTGTAGATGCTCTCCACGATACCCACCTCCCAGCTGTGGCCAGCCAATAAACCCATCGTCTCAGTGCTAGACATCAACTACCCCTGGAGCTACACGTTCCAGTCCCAACGAGAGGTCAACCTAGCCCAGGTCAATGCGGTAAAAAGAAAAGAGCCACTAAGCACGTCGGGGGTGGCAAATTATGATGAAGTTGGGGTATGAAAAGGCAAGGGCCTAGGGGCAGAGCTACAAGGTATAGACCCATCCCCGACATCGTCATGAAAGCCGATGGGGCTTAGGATATAGGGAGAAATCCAAACCATGGTCATCCAGCACATCCACTCTCAAGGCCGACCGAGAGCCACTCACCTGGACACTCTGGTGTCACTTCATCAGGGGGCCTACCCAACCTGGATACAACACCGTGGTAGTCGAGGCAGAACTCTCACAGCACGAGGTGCATGGCCGGAACTTCTCTCGGCACATGGCCCCGTTGCTGACCTATAGAGCCCTAGAAGCCCTCCGTCTGACCAGGAGGAGAAGATCGAAGACCCAGAGGCTGAGTGGTATAGATGGTTCGACATAGAAGACATCACCATCGCCTTCAGCCGACTGTTCTGGGAAGAGGAAGAGAACTGGCCACCAGCTGCGGAAGAATTGCTAGATCCACCTGCTGCTATCACATCCAAAAGGCAGCTCATGAGCGATGCCTCAGACATAGGAGAGCCGGACATCCCCTACGAGGAGGGGAACACTGTTGATGAACTCTGGAGAGGCACCTGCTTAGCCATCCACCCGCCCTCCTGGAGTCCCTCCTTCCCAGCCTAGTCCCATCCTCCCCTCCTTTGCTGATCCAGCTGACTCCCCAGCTCCTCACAGCGGCGCACAGCCTCCTCACACCCCAGCTCCCACCGGCTGTCTTCTCCGCTCTTCAAGCTGATCTAGGTGACCACGAGGTCACCCTCTCCTGTTGCATGCTCTCCTCCGATCTCCAAAAAAAAACGTCCACTTTCAAATGCACGTTGAGGTCGAGGAGCCGGCATACGTCCTGCACTCTGCTGATCAGGGACACCCCTCGACTGAGGGTCCCCCTTCTGCTCCTTCATTAGGAGCCATTCTCTTCGAGGACACCATGTCCTCCCCCAGTCCTGTAGAATCGTCTAGTCTAGGAGAGTCTAGGGTAGGTGAGTCTAGAGTAGATAGGCCTAGGATAGAGAGTCAGGTCAGCCCGCCATCCGCCAGTTCCAAGCACCGTCCTAGGAAGCAGCGGGGAAAAGCTATTCCCCGGCGATATCTTCAAGAGCTAGCTCGGCGGTGTCAAGTGCTACTGTTGGTAGAGGAGTTCACGAGAGAAGCGCTGGTATTCGAAGAGGTGTTTGAGCAGGACGGGGTGTTCATAGACAACGGGTTTGGTGTCTATGAATAATGAATGATGAGGACCCAATCGATGAAGAGGATGCGAAGTAGATGACGCTGCCAAAAATATGCCAGTGGAGTAAGGAGGTTCGACGAGCCTACAATGGCAGTGGATGAATCTACCAAGGAAGTCAACCTCGGAACAGAAGAAGATCCCAGGATTGTGATTATCTCAGCAAATCTCCCTCCTGATGAAGAAGAGGAACTGGTGCAAATCCTAAGGGAGTACAAGGACTCATTCGCCTGGTCTTATGAGGACATGCCTGGCCTAGACCCCTCTCTAGTGGAGCACCGATTAGTGCTGAAAGAAGGGGCAAAGGCAATCAAGCAGAAACTCCGAAGGTTCCACCCACTCACAGCCCTGAAGATGAAGGACGAAGTAGATAAACTCCATAAGGCTAGATTCATCAGGGTAGTACTTTATCCGAACTGGGTGGCCAATATAGTCCATGTCATGAAGAAAGACGGCAAAGTCAGAATCTGCATCGACTTCAGGGATTTGAATAAGGCATGTCCAAAGGCGACTTCCCGCTTCCTCATCTTGATGTGCTAATCGACAACACTGCTGGGTATGAGACCCTCTCATTCATGAATGGGTACTCAGGCTACAACCAGATCTGTCTCGCTCCTGAAGATCAAGAAAAGACATCCTTCACCAAGCCCTGGGAACATACTGCTACGTAGTCATGCCATTTGGGCTGAAGAATGCTGGTGCTACCTACCAGAGGGCGATGATGGCCATATTCCACGATATGATCCATGTCTATGTTGAGGTCTATGTGGATGACATCTTGGTGAAGTCAAGGACCAGGAGAGAACACCCCGAGATCCTAGCCAAGGTGCTGCAGAGAGCTAGGGAGTATCAGCTGAAGATGAATCCAAAGAAGTGTGTGTTCGGGGTATCATCAGGAAAGCTGCTAGGCTTCATAGTCAGTAAGCGGGGCATTGAGATCGATCCTAACAAGGCCAAGGCAATAGCAGAGATGCCTCCTCCGAAGAATATCGCACAATTAAGAGGGCTGATCGGGCGTTTGCAATTCATCAGAAGATTTATCTCCCAGCATTCGCAAAGATGCCGCCCATTTTATGATCTCTTGAAAGGAGGGGCAAAATTCGAATGGAATGACAAATGCCAACATCCTTTGATGAGCTGAAGAGCTATCTCATGAATCCCCCAGTCTTACAGCCTCCTGTACCCGGAAAGCCGCTAATCCTATATCTCTCAGTCATTGAGGACTCCCTAGGAGCTGTCCTGGCACAACGTGACGAGTCTGGGAAAGAAAGGGCAGCATACTACCTCTCTAGGCTCTTCAACCCCGCTGAATCCAAGCTCACCACCGTGGACAAAACTTGTGCCGCACTCATGTGGGTAGTCCAAAAACTCAAGCACTACTTCTTAGCCCACGAGGTCAAGCTGATCTCAAGGATGGATCCACTCCGTTATCTTCTTGAAAAGCCCGTCCTTTCTGATCGGCTGGCACGCTGACAAAGTTTCCTCTCCCAATTTGACATATCCTTTGTGGTCCAAAAGGCCGTCAAGGGGTATGCCATCGCCGAGCATCTAGCCCATCTCCCGCTCCCTCACAGCGACTCCCTCCGAGAGGGATTCCCCGATGAGGAAATCTCAGTCATAATCAAAGACCCCTTCTAGTCCCTTCATTTCGATGGTGCGCTCAACTCTCAGGGACGGGGCATTGGAGCCATGCTGCTTACCCCGGAAGGTATCACCATCCCCTTTGCATATCAATTCACCTTCCCCGCTACCAACAATATGTAGAGTATGAGGCTCTCCTTGCTGGTCTCAAGCATGCTTATCTGCTGGGGGCATCACACCTCAGAATTATAGGAGACTCTCAGCTCATCCTGCGGCAGGTGCTCTCAACTTACCGCACTCGTGACCCAAAGCTCAAGCCATATCAAGACCTGGTCACGTTGTTGGCAAGGCAGTTCCGTAAGCTTATCTATATCCACACTCCTCGTTCTCAAAATATCCTGGCTGACGCACTGGCGTCGCTAGCCTCATCTCTATCCTTCCCTCTGAGTCGCCGGACTGAGACAATCATCGTCCAGCATCTCGATGTCCCATCCACCAAGACCCTTGGTTTAGCGACCTTAGGGCAACCTTAGAAGAAAGGGCTAGGAAGAAAGGAGTGCAGCAAGTTATGTTAACTGAGCTCGAGGAGATCTTGAATGAAGAAGAACTGCCATGGTATTTTGAGATAGAACAGTACTGCAGGGATGGAACATATCCTGAAGGGGCAAGCGCAGAGGACCGCAGGGCCATCAGAAGAGCCGCCTTAAGGTACACAGTTGTCGGAGAAGTTCTGTACAGAGAGCCCTTAATGGAGTCCTTTTAAGGTGCCTTACCGATGACGAAGCTTGGAAGGTGGTGGAAGGGGCCCATGCTAGTGAATGCGGAGGGCACATCAACAGTCAGATGCTAGCAAAGAAGATCATTAGGCAGGGCTATTACTGGCCAACCCTAGAAGAAGACTGTACCATCTACGTCCGTAGGTGTGTTAAGTGTCAACTCCATGCCGATAAGATCCATGCCCCTTCCTCCTCACTACACCCACTCTCTACACCATGGCCAATCTCCATGTGGGCTTTCGACATTGTCGGTCCTCTTGGTGATTCTAATGCTCAAACCAAACAAAAGTCATTTATCCTAACTGCGACTGAGTATTACACCAAGTGGGCGGAAGCTGAAGCCTTCACAGAAATCAAAGCATCCACGGTGTGCCGCTTCATCATGAGAAACATCATCTCGCGGTTCAGAGTACCAAGCAGCATCGTCACGGACAATGGGCCACAATTCATCGCACAAGAGCTCCAGGACCTCTGTAAGAAATATAACATCATGCTGCATCATTCATCACCGTATTACCCACAAGGCAATGGCCAAGCTGAAGCAACTAACAAAACCCTTCTTAAAATCCTAAAGAAAACCTGTGAGTCGCATAAATTTGCCGACTGGCCAGAGAAGCTAATAGAGGCTCTATGGGCCTACCGCACCTCCGTCCGCACTCCCACGGGACAAACCCCGTACGCTCTCACCTACGGGATGGAGGCGGTAGTTCCATATGAGATCCTAATTCCTTCACTAAGAGTCCAACTAGACAAGGAACTTAATCTTGATGAACGTCGAGAGGCGTTACTAGTCCAATTGGAACTCTTAGATGAAAGGCGGCTTATGGCGGCCGACCATGTGCTTTCCTACCAAAGGTGAATCTCAAGGTCTTTTCAAAAGAAGGTAATTGAACGAAAATTCCAAGAGGGTGATATGGTCTTGAAACGCATCTTTATCAAGCCCGGAGGTCCTAGGTCCAAACTGCAACCCAACTGGGAGGGTCCGTACGTTGTGAGGGAGGTCTACCCTGAAAATGCATATCGCTTAATCAATGCTGAGGGCGTCGAGTTATCACATCCGTGGAACGGGTTGTACCTCAAACGTTTCTATCCTTAGGACTATAGGTGTGAGGCTGCAACACCTAGATCGGGGAGTAGCCCCATGATGGGAGTCTAAGATACCTCTCTAATCGCCTAAGGGCTGCTCTAAGTTAGGATTAACACACACGCACACGGCAAGCCCGGATAACTACACTCGGTAGGTGCTGCAATTGTGCGAGCCCTACTCTAGCGATGCATCGGTCATTCTCTCCTAATCAGTCGAAGTGTAAGGGCAAAAGGGTCGTAAGGGTGAGGTCTCCAACCTGCAGTATACCCCGACGAGAGGAAGTCTCAAACAGGGACGGTCAAAATGACAAAAGGGCAAAGAAGCAAGAAATGAAAAGAAAAGAAAATCCATAATACAATAGGGGCAAGGCAAAGAGTGGTAAAGTCCCCGCGGGACACTAATGAGCCCGGTCGTACGCATGCCCCAAAGCAAGGCAAGTCCATAACAAAAGACCATAAAGTCCCTCCACAACAGACCCGATCTCCGAATGGTATGCTGTAGGAAGTAGCCGAACCCAACGCCCTCATACCCACATAGGACTTTCCTTAAAATAATCTTATGTTTCTCCCTATAAGGCTGATTCACCTCTAGGGTGGGGCTTAATTAGTCACAGCATCAACCAAGCGTAGGTTTTCCGAGGCGTTGCCACCCCTTACGCACGTCCTAACTTAGAAAGCCCTGTGGCGAGAATCGGAGGTGATCAAGATTCCTAACCAGCGGCTCGAATCGGTTTAAGTGTTGTAGCCCGAAGATGCGAGTACCTTCCGTCTCGCGTGTCTTATTTTAGGAAGGGCCAACGCCGGCTTTAGGCGCTAACAAAAACCCCAAAAAAATCAAATATTCCCAAAACTCCAAAAAAATCAAATATTTCCAAAACTCAAAAAAATCAGATATTTCCAAAACTCCAAAAAATCAGATATTTCCAAAACTCCAAAAAAATCAAATATTTCCAAAACGCCAAACAAAATCAAATATTCTCCAAAACTCCAAAAAAATCAAAAATTTCCAAAACTCTAAAAACCAAATATTCCAAAAAATCTCAAAACATTAAATGATTCCAAGCCGTTTGCATACATGCATTTCATTTGTTTATTCGCATCTTTTGCCTATTTAATAAGGCTTAGCCCCTTGACAAATTATCAAGGTCGCTCACTCGTCGCATTTTTAAGGCAAGGGGCTAAGCCTAAGATAGATCTGACTTGTTTCGTGGTTGTCTAAGTGTGCAGGACGGAAAGAAAGCGGCACTCGTATCTCACTCGTCACTCTCACTCAGTCACAAACCATAAAAACACAAGAGTTCCATTTGATTCCATTCTATTCATATCATGTACAAAAGAAAAGAGCAAAAAAGTACAAACCCTCAGCCGCTCTCCCCGTACCCTCAGGCGGGCGGGAAGACGGAGGGGCCATCACCCTAGGGCCTGTCTCACTACCCTTTGGCGCCCTCTCGCGTTGTCGCCGCTCCTCCTCGTTCCTCCGCCGTCTGGAGGAACCCGTCAGATAATGCCCAGCGGACCCGCTCGGGATACCGCTCCGGCTGGTCGCTGATCGGCTGCGCCCGACCAACGCTAGGGCCCTCTCTAGCCCCCTCATCTCGGATCGCAGCATGTCGCTGCGATGCCGCTCCTCTCCAAGCTGGGTGCGGAGGTCCCCAGCCTCGGCGCCCAGTCGTGCCGCCTCCTCCGCCTCCTGGCGCCAACACGTCGCCTCCACCGCCTCCTACTGCCAGCGGGCCGTCGCCTCCGCCTCCTGGCGCCACCGCGCCACCTCTGCTGCCTCGGGGCGTAGGCGCAGCTCCGCCATCTCCGTCTCTAGCGTCGTCGTCCGCGCCAGGGCAGTCCTCAGCTCCTGCTCCTGTAATATCAGAGAATCTTATCAGAAATCACGAAAGGAGCAAAAGTCTAGGGGCATCTAAGTAAGAACCCTACCCGCTCCCGCAACTGGACGAGGCGTCCTCCGCTCGGGTCACCGCCGCGGCAAGCTGCCCCTCCAGCACGGAACGGCCAGGGTCCTCTTGAGAAGAGGAGGCGCCGCCCACCATCTGTCGGGCCCCATCTAGCTCTGCCCGCTGCAAAAGGAAACAACGAGGGTCAGTCAACCAACACTAGAAGCAAAGGGTAAAAGCAAAGTAGAAACTCACCAGCTGGTCCACCACCGCCTGGAGGTCGTCGCGCTGCTGGATGGTGGAGTGGAGGATGCCCTCAAGCGAGGTGATCCGCCCCTCAAGGTCAAGCTACAAACACAAGTCAAGTCAGTCGCACAATCCAATCAGGAATCTAGAAGAAGACTGAAAGCAGTAAAGACTCACCGGTCGTCGGGACCCCTTGTACACCTGGGCCCCGTACTTCCGGGCGTATGCCCGGAAGTAGTCCTCATCGCTGGTGGCCTCGGAGACCACCTCCGTCCCTCGTCGCTCCCAGTCGTCCAGCTGCTCCCGGACCCGGACCGTCCAGTCCGTGACCTACTGGATCCCACGGAAGCTCCGGCCTGGCCTCTCCTAAGATCGCTATCGGGACGGGAACTCCACCGCCGCCTGGTGGAGTCCCAGAGTACGTGCCACCAGCCGATGGTGGAGCGGAACCACCGTGTTGAAGCAATGCAGCCAAATGTCCCTACCGAAGTAGGGACGGCCTCGCTCCACCCACGGCTGGGCGGCGTCACTCTCCCTGACATAGGGGGTCCACTGTACCTGCACACCCAAAAGCCAAAACTCTGCCAGTCAACCATCAAATAGGCAAAGTAAAGAGGGCAAGGTTAGAAGCACTTACATGTCTAAAAGGAGCAGTGTCTAGCGCATCGTGAATCATGGTCACCTGGAGCCGCAGGGACCGCTCATCTCGGCAAAACCGCCAGCGCTGTAAGAGCGGTACAGCGCTGCGTCGCCTCGCCACCCCGCGGCCTAGGGAGGGGAGGTGGTAGTAAGCCCACACCTGCAAGAGCAACACAAGTCAGTACCACAGTCAATAAACAACCAGGAAAAGCAGCAAAGGGCAAGGATAGAAACGTACCTGTAGGAGTGGGAAGAAGCCCGCGACACCCGTCTCCCTGCTAGAGGTGCGCAGACTGTCGAAGAGGTGGGCCAGGAGGGCCGCACCCCATGCGTAATTGCCCACGCTGGATAGATCCTTCAGCAGGGGCAAGCAACGGCAGCCCACCGGGTCCCCTTTGGTCCCCAGGACCAGCTTCCCAATCACCAGCGTCAGGAACCGTCGTAAGTCTCTGTCAGCTACCTCTCCCTCCTCCTCCGCCATCGCCGCTCTGGCGTCATTTGTCATTCGCTCCATGTGCTCCGCCTGTCCCTCGCCCGTCTGGCGGCGTGCACTCGCCACCCCAGGCTGGCCTGCAGCGCCGTCCGCTGCACTAGCGAGGACCTCTCTCCCCTCACCTCCAGTCCCAGTAGCCTCTCCACCGGCTCTTGATAGCTGGTATAGGTGGTCCCAGTCACCGCCTGGCCATCCACGCGCAGGCCGGTGATCCGCACTATGTCTTCCAACGTAGGGACCATGTGTCCCCATGGGAAGAGGAAGGCGTGGCACTCTGGGTCCCACCTCTCCTTCAGCGCCTAGATGAGTGCCACATCCGGCGCTAACTCCTCCAATCTCAAGAACGGCCCGAAGCCCATTCCCTCCAGTCGGCGTACCTGGAAGTCCGGAAGGCCGTCATAGATCGCCCGGATCACTGCCCATCCGAGCCGGGACCGCAACTCAGTCTGCAAGGCAAACACCAGAAGGGGTCAGAAATCAGAAAAAAAGGGCCAAAACACTCTCTGCCCTGTTAAAGCGACAAGTTACCTGTCGCTTTCTGAAGACGACAGACCCCCTGTTGCTTTAAGCCCTCATTGCGACAGGCCCCCTGTCGCCTTCTATAAGGTGACATGGGGGCTGTCGCCTTCTGTCTGACAATACGACAGGGGGCCTGTCGCATTATCAGAGCCGACCCAAAACGGAAATCCTCCCGTTTTCCGGCCGTCCCCGGGGAAAATCGCCCTACACACGTGTTCTATACCCTCCCCCACACCCACATTCAAGGTTTAAGGCTCCGAAAACCTACCTTTTTGGGCCCAACCGGCTCGTCATCGTCTCCCACCGCTGGCGCGACTTCTTCCTCCATCGGGGCGACCGGGGGAGAATCTTGGGCCGCTGTCGACGTCTCTTCACCCGCTTGTCTCCGCCGGATCGTCCTCTTCCGACGTCTACTACCGTCCTCACCTCCTTGGTGTCCATCGCCTTCCATCGCCGTTTTCCGAAAAGAAGAGAAAGGGAAGAAGATGAGGAAAGGGAAGGGGGAGGCGCCGGCCGGGGCTTGCCGGAGATGGGGGCTCGCCGGAGGAAGAGAGGATGAAAGGGGGGGGGCCTCGGTTTGGCTCGCCGGAGGAGAGAAAGGGAAAGAGGAGAGAGAGAGAGGGAGAAGAAAAGAAGGAAGAGGGAGAGGCGCGTATCGGTTTTCAAAACCGCCTCGGGGGGCTGTGAAGGCGACACAGGCCCCGTCGCCTTCTTATATGAGCATTGCGACACAGGTTTTGTCGCCTTTACTTTAGTCATTGCGACACAGGATCTGTCGCCTTCAAGGTAGCGACATACCCTATGTCGCCTTCTTTAGCCAGTGCATCAAAATGCCCAAAATTCAATTCTCATTGCAGAAAATCAATCCTTACATCAAATAAAAGCCATCAACTCAAAAGTCTCAGTCCCACTTCATCAAACTCAACTCATCAGGTCCCATCAAAGCGTCAAAAGTACAATCACATCTCTCTCTCCGGCTCACGGTCCGCTAGTGGCCGAAGCTTCTCGTGTTCCCGGAGGTACGCCCGGTACGTCTCCTGGTCCTCGTCAAGTCTCGGTGGGAGCGTGTGCATGGCACACGCCCTCCACAGGGCCAGTGCGCTCCGCACAGCCTGCTCATCCTCCGGGGTCCCCAAGCGCCGTCTCTTCACAGGAGGAAGGTGTGATGGTGGCAGTACTCTCGTTCTTGGCTTTCCGATCTGCAAGTAGCACCGCTGCGGGTTGTAGAGAACGGTTGCCATGTTTCCTATCAGCTGCAAGTCCAAGCCGCGTCCGAGTGGTAGCTGGATCTCCGCTCCGCGCAGCGCCGCTACATCCAAAGCAAAGTGCTCCACCAGCAGGGTGCTGAAGTAGAGGCGCCACGCACCCTTCGTCTTCTTGTCGGCCGTCCTGCATAAAACTTTGTCCGAAAATTTGGCCGCGCCGCCAATGAAGTTCAATGGATGGCACCCGAAGATCCGACAGTCGGTGGTGGGGTTATCAACAGGTCTAAACTTTATCCTCACACCCAACCAACACTCTAGAAGGATCATAGAACCATAAAGGAAACCACCCGTGGAAGCTGAAGTGAGACCCGAGTAGAGGTAGGCCAAGACCGCGTGTGAAAGAGAAAGTCCCCGCCATACCCCACTAATCGCACTAAGGCTCGCATGATCTATAAGGTGATCCCCGGACGGAAAGAGGACTACACCACATAGGCATATGGCCACGGCCTTTGCAATTTCCCGATGGTCCGTATTCTTGTTCTTGCATTGGGATATGACCCACTTAGACAATGGAACCAAGTGTATGGATTGTGGGCTAATCATGGTATGGATATCCCCCGGGTCGGTCATAAACTCCCCTAGGATGAGCTTTGGGTTAATGGGTTCGACGGTATAGCTTACGTTGTGCTCGTCCCCCGGTTTAGTTTTAGAGAGAGCTAGAAAGGCCTCGACCTCCTCTAGAAGGACGGTCGCCTCGAACTTGGGAAAAATGAAGGTATGAGTTTGTGGGTGCCATAACTCTATCAAAGCCGTGATGCTATGCCAATCGAAAGAAATTTTATGGTAATTGTGGGCCGCTATCAATACTCCACCCAATCCCCACTCTCTCAAGAACCTAATGACAAACATGGGTAAGGACTTGATCATTGGGGTGATCCAAGTGAGATTAGAATAGCGGCGGGACCCCGGGAAGAGCTAGAAGAGGAGGAAAAAAAAAAGGGCAAAAAAGAAAAGGGGAAGATCAAGAACACCAAAATCAAAAGATAAATTCGGAGTTCAAAATTCATGAAAATTGAAAACACCAAAACTCACCGCTCTCACTTCCTCGCTCCGGCTCAAGTGATTGGGGATGTCCGTCACCCTCAGGAGCGCTTCATACGCCGTCCGAGCACGCTTCGGACCTTCATAAGCCATCTCCCCGTCCATGGAAGCAAGAAGAGCTCTCCTCATACCCATAGAAGCTTGCAAAGCTTGAAGAAAAAAGAGAGAAGAGAGAACTCCGAATTTGGCCTCTCATCCCCTTTATTTATAGAGCTATAATACTCCTATTCCTGCTAGGAAAGGGTAGGGGAGTCCCATTAGGAGTAGGACCTTGAGTGGGAGGCATTAGGAATCCAAGTAGGGGTCAAAACCAAATCATATGATGAAGGATTTTGAGCTCGGGCTGAGAAAACTGAGAAAGTGACATATCGACCTGTCGCCTTCAATGTGGCGACAGGCCTTATGTCGCCTTCTTCATTCAAGGGTCGCGACAAGCCCTATGTCGCCTTCTGATCAGTCTGTGCTGTCTTGCTTACTTCTTTGTGACTGTTCAGGATATTTGCACATATGCTTTGATGTCATTGTTTGGTGCATTGTATCATGTCTATTTTATTGCTTTGATTATTAAAAATCCATAAAAATCCAGAAAATCCAGAAAATCAAAAAGAGACGTCCGTCAGGTAAGTCAGGTAAGTATTTCTAACCCTAATCCCTTCGCATTACTATATGATATCTATACTATTATATCAGCTCAAGGACTGGCTGGTTCCCAGTGTGTTCCAGGATCTGAGTTCCCCTTCATCAAAATAAGGATGATCTAAGTACACACTGCTAATCGCTGGATAGGCCGTTGGGTGATATGACTCGGGGACGACAGATTCTATCGCACGTCGGGGATGCGAAGTGTCTTGACCCTTGCTTATATTGTCTAGCAATATTATCTTTGAATATTTGTTATTTTCTCTCTTTCTTTGCATTCGCTTTTATGATTTCCTTTTTCTTTAGCCCAGCATGCATCATGTAGGAATGTTGAGCTTCACAAATCATGATTCGTCAAAGTCAGCTTCTCAATGATGTCTCAATCCAAATCCTTATTTCCAGACAAGAATTCCATTCTGAATTTGAAAGTTTTCCTCGAGCTTGTGCTTGGTCCAGTTTACCAGTGATGGTTCCTATGAAGGATTCCTCTCACCTCCATTCATTATAACAAGTCATCCCTTTATTCCCGATCCGCTCATTAGTCGTGACCCGCTCGAAGGCCAGAGTCGAATCGACCCGCCGGGCAGCCCCTATCCCCTAATGAACGAAACCTACACGCTAAAGATAGCCAGGGTACCTCTTGAATCAGGAGGTTGATCATTCTTTTCTTTTGATTTTCATTCGTCCCAGTAGGAACCATCCTCGCACTCTATTCCCAGCCATGTTCGAAGTTAGCCGGATAATTCTTACTGCTTGTTTGTCCAGAATGGGTGTCTCTTTACCTTGATGCCCGCTCTTCAGCTCATTCCGCTTCACTCCGCTACATCGCCATTTCACACCGCTTTCGCTCCATTTCCGCTCCACTCCCTTGCAAAGCAGGCATCAAGGAGGGGCAATCTATAGACACCCGTTTCTGGCCCATAAGTCGAGCAAAATCCCTTGTCGTATCATTGACGCCCCACGTTGGCTCATCATCGTCAAGCTGGCTTTCTCCGATCATGACATCATTCCCATTAGTTCATCGCCCTGGAAGACTCTTCCTGGTCAAATCAATCTCTTCCCACTAAAAGCTCTCTGAGTATAAGTCCAATGTTTCATCCTGAAGGCTGTGCATGGCTATTGGACACATTTTATGGTCAAAATGCAGAAAATACTAGAAGACGACAGGCCATGTGTCGCTTTCTTGAAAACGACATACCCCATGTCGCATTGATAATTCCACATTTTAAATCCCACAGAAAATTGAAAATAACTCAAGTTCACCTTCCATATGAGGAAGGCGACATGTCGAGGTGGCGCCTTCAGGAAAGCGACAAGATGGCTGTCGCATTCTGGGCCTTAAGGAAACTCAATCCGAGGCTAATTTGGACCCATGCTATTGATGGTAATTGCTTCTTTTGGACATCCAAATCAAGTCCAAATCCTCTCAAATTCGGAGCAGGCCTTCCTAACATGATCCTTTCCGAGTTCCAATGGCCCTTGCACAGCCATACTTGCCCACAGTCGGACTCTTGCCCATTATTCCTCTCAGACCCGAGTTGGGAATAACCACCCATAAGTACCTCATCTCTGCATCTTTTAGGACAAGGCCGGATTCATTAGTTCGCAGAGAAAGAGAGCTTTCTCTTCCACGAAGAGAGTTTCTTCTCCAGACGACTCAGAAGAGCCCTCCAGGGCATTTTCCCAGCGGCTATCCAATTCTCTCTCCCTTTTCTTCTTTCTTTCATCAATTTCATGCATGCATAGTTCATTTTTTCTTCTAGTTTAGCATTAGAACACGAAACACACACCCATCCTTAGCACCCCCAGGGGTTAAAAGCCCCAATCCTGTGAGTTCCCCCCATAATAGTTCATGTACATGCACTTTTCATTGAATAGATCTATTGCACACGAATTCTAATGGGTTTTCTTGTGTTTAAATCATCTTGGCAGGTGTTTGAAGGTTAGAACGAAGTGAGGCTCCTGTCCCTTGGCTGGCTGAGGAGCAGGAAGATGAGAATCCACATCTCTGTCCCTCTGAAGAGAAGGCGACAAGGCCACTGTCGCGTTCAAGAAGGCGCCTTAGCCTCTGTCGCGTTCAGGAAAAAGGAAAGCGACACCGCATCTGTCACTTTGTCAGGTACTCCTTCTACTTCACCTTTCTTTTCCAAGGTAGTCAGCCCTCCACGTCTACATCTACGAGGCGATTACTCTGGTGGCGATCACGGTATTTTCCTAATCTCTACACCTTCACAATCTATTTCAAAAGGGGATACAAATCTCGTGATTACACCTACTACTGCTACTGAGGAGGGTACTGGTACTGCGGTAGCTGCTGCGCGTACTGCACTGGCTGCTGTGGCTGCTGGACTTGCCCCATCGGGCAATCCCTCCTGAAGTGCCTGGCAAACCACAACTGTAGCAAACTGCCTCCTGCCTGCCCTGCTCAGCTCCCTACTGGACTGACTGCTCCGCAAACCTCAACTGACGCCTATGATGCCGGCTCCGTCGACCCCCACGAGTTGACAACTGCCTGAACTTCGAGCGAATCCTGGAGCTGTCGGAACTACCCGAGCTTGAAGAAGAAGAAGTCGCGCTACCGCGACTACTTGCAGAATGCTAGTACAGCGAGGACCTAGAAGAGGCTCCTCCCTGCTGCTGCTGCTACTGCTGCTGCTAAGGCTGCCAGGTCTCCCTCTCCAAGGCGGTTGCCATAGCCACGACCTCTCCTAAGGCAGTACACATGTGAGCTGTCATTCTCCACCTCAAGTCTAACCTCAGTCCTACAATGAATCTCTCTGCACAAGCCTGCTCGCTGCCTGCAACATGTGGAACATGCCTCAACAACCGGACGAACCTCTGGTGGTACTGAGTAATTGTGAAATCGCCTTGCACCAACTCGTGAAACTGGTCTCATCTCTCACGTCGAGCGTAGTCGGGGAAGTACTCGCCGTGAAAGACCTCTAAAAACCGCTACCAAGTGATCTAATCCAAACGATGCCCCTGGAAGTGAGTCTGCCGCTGAACTCTCCACCACTCATGGGCTGCTCCCTTGAGCTTATACACCGCCAATCTGACCTGGTCCTCCTCGGCGTACTCCATGGTCTCAAACGTGCGCTCCAACTCATGCGTCCAACTCTCTGCCTTGTCTAGATCATACTCACCAAAGAACATCGGTGGTCGGAGATGCAAGAACCTCTCCAAGAGGGTGGTCCTGTCCTCAGTGACAGCCATCCTCCTCCGACCGGCTCGACTACTCCCAGTACCCGACGCCTGCTAAACTGCTGGCTGCTCCACCTCTGGATCTGCTTGCTGCTCCGGTACCACTGGGGGAGGTACTAGAGGTTTGTTGCCCAGTTGACGAGCCCAGAGGGGGGGGTGAATGGGTCTTTTAAAAATAATCTAGAAGATACCTGTAACTAAAAACATTCACACAAACGTTCTTCGAAGTAGGTTAGTGACTGTTAGTTTAAATATCAAACACACAAAGAAGACAATCACACAACACAAGGTTTATCCTGGTTCAGACCTCCTTTCCTTAGGAGTCCTACGTCCAGTCCCTGAGTAACAACTCAGGATTCCACTACTAGGGTACAGTCCCCCTAAGGACGCTACAACACCTAGCTCAGCTGGTCTTCCTCCACACCCGAAGGGAATAGAAACACCCTGGATACCCCACAAGGTCTTCCTTCACAACCGAAGGGAACAACACCCTGGATACCACACCAGGTCTTCCTTCACAACCGAAGGGAATAACACCCTGGATACCACCAGGTCTTCCTTCACAACCGAAGGGAACAACACCCTGGATACCACCAGGTCTTCCTTCACACCCGAAGGGAACAACACAAAGAGAATGAATGAAATTCAAGCCCCTAGATCAAGCTTTTGACAAGCAAGGATCTGAAGCAACTAGAATTGAGAGGAAGAGATTTAAGCTAAGCACACTCTCAGAACTACACAGGCTCTCTCAAGATTTTCACAAACTGGTGGAGAGCAAAAGAGCAAAAGCTAAAGGAATAAGGTTCTTAGCTCTGGACTTTCTTCAGAAGAATTTGAATGCTTGAATACTCGTTGTAGTTTACTTTTGTTCTTGTGACTTGTATTTATATCTTTAATTTGAAATCTAGACGTTGAAGTGTCCGTTGTCTCTCTTTTGAGTAGTCGTTAGACTGAATGACATCTGGAGTCTTGGAAGCTTCCAGTCACAGTCTTTTGATCACTTGAGCACGCAAAGAGATGAGATCTTCAGAAATATCCTTTGGCTTCTATTTTGTTTAACGTTGTACCATGAAGCTAGATCAGAGGTCTGCACAAATGTCAATCTCAAATAGCAGACAGCTAAGTTGTCTCTGATGTCAGTCAACGTCAGTAGCAATAGACATGAAAATAGTAATGCCAAATAGCTTAAGTCTAAAAGACGTAATCAGAGTAGGCACGATAAAGGATGATATAGTCTGCATTCATGCAGAGATACGTTCAGATCTCATAAATGCAAAAGCGTCAGAGAGATGTCTACGTGGACTTTGACTAGTCAACGCTTTTAAGATGAATAAGATATCAAGATATGAAATCGATGGCTATATGATTTATGAAATCGTTATGAATAAGTCAGGTTTGACCAAGTCGTTATGAGACATAACAAATCGTTACGAGTTCTAAAGAAATCGTTATGAATACTTATAGAATCGTTACGGCGAGCAAGTCGTTGCGAGTTCTAAAGAAATCGTTATGAATACTTATAAAATCGTTACGGCGAGCAAGTCGTTGTGAGTTCTAAAGAAATCGTTATGAATACTTATAGAATCGTTACGGCTAGCAAGTCGCTGCGAGTTCTAAAGAAATCATTATGAATACTTATTGAATCGTTACGGCGAGCAAGTCGTTGCGAGTTCTAAAGAAATCGTTATGAATACTTATAGAATCGTTACGGCGAGCAAGTCGTTGCGAGTTTTAAAGAAATCGTTATGAATACTTATAGAATCGTTACGGCTAACAAGTCGTTGCGAGTTCTAAAGAAATCGTTATGAATACTTATAGAATCGTTACGGCGAGCAAGTCGTTGCGAGTTCTAAAGAAATCGTTATGGTCACTTATAGAGTCGTTACGACAGGCAAGTCTTTACGAGCTCTAAAGAAATCGTTACGGTAACTTATAGAGTCGTTGTGACGAGCAAGTCGTTACGGGCTCTAAAGAAATCGTTACGGTAACTTATAGAGTCGTTGTGACGAGCAAGTCGTTACGGGCTCTAAAGAAATCGTTACGGTAACTTATAGAGTCGTTGTGACATCAACTTGTTTGAAACAACATGACTTTTCAGTCTTATAAGGAAATCGTTGCGATCACTTATAGAATCGTTGCGGCTTCGATTTGTTTGAAACAACATGACTTTTCAGCCAGAAAGGAAATCATTATGATAATTCTATTGAAATCGATATGCTTATAAAGAAATCGTTATGGCCTTCAATAGAAGTCGATATGAACTTAGAGAAATGCCATGTTGAAAAGATTAAAGCTTCAGAGAAGTAATGCATACCTTTTGTTGGCTTGTTTGACCTTGGTATTTTTCCTGTACTTAAGAGTTATGAAATATTCATTAGATATAATTGATAAGCTCTTGTTTGGTTTTGTTAATCATCAAAAAAGAATATATATAAATGTAATTAATTAAAATTACATGGGGACAGACTGATCATCAATCTCCCCCTTTTTGGTGATGACAAAACTGAACAATAAGCATGGATGAAAAAATATCTGAAGTTAGTCTGAAGGTATGACATGCTAATTTTCTTTTCAAAAAAATTTGTATTTCAGACATGTTAATTTTCTCCCCCTTTTTGTCATTGAGCAAAAAGACAATCTTCGACAAAGAAAGAAGAGAGAAAGAGAATAGGATTACACAAAGAAGGTCATTTCATTAACTTTGTGGGGGTACTGGTAAATAGAAGGCAGGAGACAGAAGAGAGGCAAAATGAGAGATGGTTTCCCATGCCTGTGCTTCCTGCTCTTCAAAATGAGTTTTGAAGACTCCAAAGGATACAGAGTAGGATGGTCCCATGGTGGAAGCCATCCTTTTGAGATGAAGATCTAGGTGCTGATAGAGAAGATCAACATATGCATTCTTGTCCATGTTTATCTTGAGAAATCAACGAGTCCCAAAGCTGGCACAGGTGAGGAATTGGTCCATGGTCACAGGATAGTGATTGTGGTTATCTCTGAGAGCCTTGTGCATAGCCACATACACTTTGTATCATTCCTCCCAGACCTTGAAGGGGTCATCAACAAGATGAATGGAGTTCATATCTAGGAAAGTAGCTGGAGAAATGGCTGGTTTGCCTTCTCTGGCCTGAGCTTCATTGATTTCAAACAGCTGCTGAGCTGACAGGGGGTAGAACTTGGACCATTCAGAAGATGCCAGCCTGTCACATTCAGACAGAATAGGGGCTAGAACTTCAGCACTTACATGCCCCTGGTGATATTCCCTAAACAGGAATCTAGGAAAAGCAACCATGCAGCCTTTCTGTACTTTAATTCTGCCCATTACTCTGGCAAAACGTTCAAAGATGATGGATCCTACAGAGGACTCCATAACTAGAAAGTGAATTTGAGGAAGGGCTATCTCTTCAGGTACTTGGAGGGTAGCAAAATCTACCTGAACATCTGAAGTTTGAGAGATATCCGGAGTCAGAGCTGAAATGGCCCTTTTGAACTGACTGAGCTGAACCTCTGGAAGTCTATGAATATATCTGTAGTTGTTGAATAGCATGAGGTGCCTAATTATTTTGATTTCCTTTTGAATATAGGGTGCCCAAAGTTCCCTATGATAGATCCTGAACCACTCTGATAAGGTCAGGGAGTGGTCCCTTGAAGGGAATCTAGCAGATTTGGCAAGAATGAATTTCTTTAGGAGATCCTTGTGACCTTTGCCCCACTGCTCTTCAGTTTTGGATTGGGCAAGAGAGAAGATTTTAGATTTTTCGGATTTCGAAAGAGAAGTGTAGGGTAGAGTGGTGTTCAAATGATCTGTGAGATCAAGAAAGGGAAGGTTAATGATGGTTGCAAAAACAACTTTGGAAAGGTATTCCCTATACAGTGGGTTATGTTTGTTGTCCACTGTGAGAGAAAACCATAAAGGTGGGTATTTGGGTTCAGAGGAAAGGGAGGAAGTAGAAGTGAGTTTCCTCTTCTTGGGGGCAGGACTGGAAGGGTCTGCCCTGTGAATGTGTTCACCAACCTTCAACACAGACCTGAGGATCCCTTCCTCAAACTCATCATTTATTTGTTCCATAAAGGGAGAGTTAAGTTGGGCTCTTTCAGGTATGATAGTGATGAAAGAGGGTGGAGGAGTAGGATGAAGAAAAGAGTGGGAAGTAGTAGGGAGGTCATCAACTGGTCCAAGGGAGGGACCAGAGGAGGAGGAGGATGCTCCAGCTGAGGATGCTGGAGGGGCCTCATGTATAGGAGAAGGAGAAGGAATGGAAGTAGAGGAGGCAGGAGATGAGGTGGACTGAAATGGTGTAGGAGAATAAATTAGTCTAGATTGAGGCTTCTTGAATGTTTGAGGAGCAGGAGGTGCTGTAGGAGCTGAGGGTGGAGTTGGAGGAATAGGTGTGTGAGAGGGAGAAGAGGGAGCTGGGGGCTTGGGTGCCAAGAACTCTTCTGCCTCTATCTGCACAGACTCACTCTCCAATGGCCCTGATGGCCCTGACCCTTGCTCAGATGGCCCTGGAGGCCCTTCAACCTGATCAGCAGGCCCTGTTGGCCCTACCTCTTCTGGTGCAGCTACTGCTTCTGGTGCTGCTACTGCTTCAGGTGCTGGCCCTGATGGCCCAGACACATTTTCTCCAGGCTCCTGAGCTTCTGGAGGAGGAGGAGCTTGAACTCCAACTGCCTTGATAATATCCGAGAGCATGCCTTTCATGCTACTCATCTCCTTATTAAACCATTTCATAGCATTTCTGATTTGACCTAACTCTTTGTTGGCTGAAGCTTGGCTCAGAAATATAGAATTTACATCTGACTAGAGAGTACATAACAGCTCACCTTGCACATTTATCCTTTCAATCATTGGCTTCAGATTTATAACTATTTTCTGTTTGACCTGCCTCTCAAAAGGTGTATCAGCCAGGAGAGGAACTTCAGAGGCAACTTCTTTTCCTTTCGTATTGCCTTCTTTTGCTGGAGGAGGTTGATCATCATCTGAGCTCGAAGAGCTTGCAATCTCTCCTTCTCTGTCATCCAAATTTGGAGAATCTCTATGCCTTTCCTCCTGACCATCAACAACTGGAGTTGTTTCTGCTGAACCTTCTTTTGATAGCTCCCCCTCAATAGGAGCATCTTCTTCAATTGATACTTGCTCCCCCTGAATGGGAGCATCTGCCATCACAGAGTCACCCTGAGCAGCTGGGTGCTCTAGCTCTACTGGAACATCTTCCATTAGTTCATCAATGTGGCCTGATGCCACAGCCTCTTCAGCAACTCTGCCACTAGTTTCTGGAGCACTAGAGGTGAAAGGAATCGAATCAATAATGTCTGAAAGAATAGATGCAACGACAGTTGAGGGTAGTGGGTCCTCAACTGGAATAATGTCCTCTGGGAGAATATCCTCAATTCTCTTCTCTGCAAAATTTAGAGCTAATTCTTCTGGAAATTCTGAATCTGCTACTGATTCTCTTTCTTCTTCTACTACAATTTCAGGCTGAACTTCTGCTATAGAGGGGCCTGATGATTTTGTTGTTCCAACTGCTGGAGCTGAAACTGACTCCACTGGCAATTCTGGAATCATATCCGCTGATCCCATCTCCTGATGAACAACTGAGGTGTCGTCGATGATGGTTTCGCCTTCAGCAACTGAAGCCTTGAACCAGACACCATTTTCCACAGAGAAGCCACTCTTCTTTAGGTTCCTGGACCTGATTGCTTGGCCCATTTCTCTACAACTGCCCCAGAAAGATCAACACCAAAGTGTTTGATGATCTTGGTAAGTAGATGGGCATATGGCAGGGACACATTTAACTTACTCTTGGTGTCCCAAATCTGATCTCTGGCAAATTTCATTCTTTCCATCATCACTGCGGCCATATTTATCTCCTTATTTTGAATGGCCCAGTACATCATATCAGAGTCGGCCTTTATGCAAGAAGAAAAAGTTGCACTTCTGGGAACTAAGATTTGACAGACAATAAAATGAAGGAGGCAGTTGAAAGCAGATAGTTGATTTATATCAAGCTTGTCGTCCCTTAGCTTGAAGCCCGGCCCTACAATTCCCAAACCTTTCACTTGGGCATCCACAGTGTGAACCCCACTAAACCCGGAAGTCTTCACATCAAACAACATCTTCAGCAACTCAGGGTCCATTCTAATCAGGGTTCCCTTTACTGAAGAAACTAGGGACCCATCTTCCTCTGTTCTCATACACACAAAGAAAGCTTTTACCAGGTCCGGATAACTGACCTCCGAAAAGGTGGTGACTCCCGTCCACTGCATTTGATTGATCAAGTCTGCCACGCTGCTCATTCCATTTTTCCTCAGATTAGCAACATCGACTTCTTTATCGCCACAGAGCTTCGTCTTCACAAAGGTAAACCTCTCCTACTGCTCAGGAGTGAGAAACTCGGCGTTGTAGCCACCCAAACTGCCGGCAATGACTGGTGCGGCCATGGATTCAGGTGGGAAAGTCTCTGGAGGGTTGAAACGGAAGGAGAGGAGAAGGAATCCTCAAGAAATTTTGCGGGAAGGAGGAGGAAGGTTCAAATTTGCAGAGGTTTGAGATATGAGTTGTTAGGGCATCAGCTCATGCGACAGGATGAAAAGGGGAAAGGTAGACGATGAGATACGAATCGTTCTGTCATTGATTTTATGAATAAATTAATGCCTTGTGGAAAGTGAGGCGCCAAAAGGCGGCAGAAGAAGACAAAAGAGTTTGACTATTCAAACCGACTTCAATGAGAGAGCGGTTACAAAGGATAATTTGAATTTCTTTTGCTTAAAGCCATGGAGGAAAAAAATTGCTTAATTCTGAAATTTAATGTGCCAGTTGTAAACAAAAACTTTTTCACAAATTGCACATGTCTAATTCCCTTCTAAGAGATGTGAATCTCTCCTCGGGTAAGGCTTTTGTGAAAATGTCTGCTAACTGACCATTTGTATCAATAAAAGATATTTCAATATTACCATTTGCTACATGATCACGAATAAAATGATATCTAATCTCAATATGCTTGGTCCTTGAATGTTGAACTGGATTCTTGGTGAGATTTATGGCACTGGTGTTGTCGCACAACAGTGGGATGGATTTGATGTTTAATCCGAAATCTTCAAGTTGTTGCTTTATCCATAAGAGTTGTGTACAGCAATTTCCAGCAGCTACGTACTCAGCTTCAGCAGTAGATAGTGCTACTAAATTTTGTTTCTTTGAAGACCAAGATATTAAACATCCTGCAAGAAATTGACAACAACCACTGGTGCTTTTTCTATCTAATTTGCATCCAGCATAGTCAGCATCAGAGTAACCTACTAAGTTAATTTCACAATGTTTTGGATATCATAGACCTAAGTCATGAGATCTTGCTAAATATCTAAATATTCTTTTCACAGAAATTAAGTGTGATTCTTTAGGATCTGCTTGATACCTAGCTCACATGCATACACTAAATAAAATATCAGGTCTACTAGCTGTTAAATAAAGGAGTAAACCTATCATACCTCTGTAGATCTTTTGATCTACTTTCTTACCATCCTTGTCACTGACCATACTTGGTTTCTCTTGAATTGATTTAATTCATCTTGCATGGCTACTATCCAAGATTCATCAGAAAGAGCTTCATTGACTGTCCTAGGCTCTATTTGAGAAACAAAAGCTAGGTAATCACAAGGAATAACATTACCTCTTGTTCTTACCCCTATGGATGGATCACCAATAATATTCTCAAGTGGGTGATCTTTCTTGTATCTCCACTCCTTTGGAATATTTTCATGAGTAAGTTCTTCTTGTTGAAGGTCTTCCAGAGGTGGATCATCCTTGTCCTCAATTGATGAGTCTTTTAGTTTCTTGGACAGTTCATCTGTTTCCTCATTATCACTATCTACTTCCTTTCTCAAGGAAGGGTTAGTTTCATCAAAAATAACATGTACAGATTGTTCAATCAATAAAGTACGTTTGTTAAATACTCTATAGCCTTTGGGTTTAGAGGTGTACCCCATAAAGATGCCTTCATCTGATTTGGCATCCAACTTACCAATGTCCCTTTTTCTATTGTTGTGAATGAAGCAAGGACATCCAAAAGTCCTGAAGTGGCTGATCTTTGGCTTCTTCCCTTTGAATAGTTCATATGTAGTCTTCTTCAAGATTGGCCTGATCATTACTCGGTTGATAATGTAGCTTGTTGTGTTGACTGCTTCAGCCCAGAAGTATCTTGGCAGATCATATTCTGAGAGCATAGTTCTTGCCATATCTAATAGGGTTCTATTCTTTCTTTCAGCGATACCATTTTGCTGAGGTGTTCTTGGTGCTGAGAAATTATGCTCAATTCCCTGATCATCACAGAATCTAGCAAACTTTTCATTCTGAAATTCACCACCATGATTTGATCGGATAGACACAATGCTGAACTTCTGATCTTTCTGAACTTTCTTACTGAAGCTGACGAAGTTTTCAAAGGTGTCATCTTTATGCTCTAGGAATGATACCCACGTGAATCTTGAGTAGTCATCAACTATGACAAATCCAAAATTCTTTCCTCCAAGACTGGTAGTCCTCATTGGCCCAAATAGATCCATATGAAGGAGCTCTAAGGGTTTTGAGGTGGTCACCACCGTCTTTGACTTGAAGGAGCCTTTGGTGTGCTTTCCCTTAGCACAAGGTTTACATACACCATCCAATTTTGTACTAACCTTAGGTAGACCTTCCACAAGATTCTTCTTCAGCAGTTTTTCTCATGCCATCTATGCTGCAATGTCCTAGCCGTCTGTGCCATAATTCAGTAGATTTATCTTTATTTGCTGCCAGACAAACATTCTGAACCTTGAGTTCTTCAAGATAGAGCACATACATATTCTTTTCTCTATTAGCTTCAAAGATGACTGCTCCATCCTTCAGTATGCTGCACTTTGACTCTTGAAACTTGATCTGATGGCCTCTGTCACACAGCTGGCTGATGCTAATGAGATTGTGCTTCAATCCCTTGACTAATAACACATCTTCTATGACTGTTT
Source organism: Colocasia esculenta (assembly GCA_014218235.1). Lineage (NCBI taxonomy): Eukaryota > Viridiplantae > Streptophyta > Magnoliopsida > Alismatales > Araceae > Colocasia > Colocasia esculenta. The sequence continues at coordinate 113,561,505 of CM024762.1, forward strand.
TTCCTTTGTTATTCACAGAGCCACTGCCTATCACTGTTCCTTTCCCATTATCTCCATAAGTGACTGTTCCTTCTTCAGCTTGGAGATGAGAGAATAGCTTCTGGTTTCCTGACATGTGCCTTGAGCACCCGCTATCCAAATACCATTTGGATGCTTGAGAGATGTCCTTATCTTCAGTATTTGCCATGAAGGCCAAGTTGGCTTTTTCTTCATCACTGCAGGAGCTTGACTCACTGTCTGAGTCGCTACTGTTTTCCCATGCTGCTGCCATCGCTTTCTTTTTGTACTTTCTGAACTTCTTGGAGCTATCTTTCTTCCTGAACTCCGGCTTCTTAAATTTTGGACACTCAGCTTTAATGTGTCATGGCTTCTTACATTCATAACAGATGGGTTCTCCTTTCTTCACTTCTTTTCCATCTGGCTTCTTGAAGTCCTTGTTCCTTTTAAAGTGACTTCTACCAGATTGGAATTTCTTCTTTTTAGCCAAAATTCGCTGCAATTTTCTAGACAGCATTGCTTCCTCATTCTCGATGTCTGTATCACTTTCACTTTTAGCTGAACTTGCATCTGGTGAATCTTCTTCAGCTTTTAAGGCGTTGGAGTGCTTCTTTCTGCTAGAGGACTCTCCTAGCCTTTCCATGTTGATCTCATGGGCCATGAGGGACCCAATGAGCTTTTCTACAGACATTCTCTTCAGGTCATTTGCTTCTTCTATTGCTGTGACCTTTGGGGTCCATGAGGACGGTAAGGATCTAAGTATTTTCCTCACCATGTCTCCAATCTCATAGGTTTTCCCCAGACTAGCTAGTCCATTTGTGATGTCAGTGAACCGACTAAACATTTGAGTTATGGATTCACCTAACTGCATCTGAAATCTCTCATACTGAGTGACAAAAATGTCGATTCTTGTCTCCTTTACCTTATTTGTGTCTTCATATGTGATCCTGAGCTTTTCCCACATTTCCATTGAGGATTTGCAAGCTGAAACTCTGTTGAATTCCTTCTAACTTAGAGCACAGCATAGGATGCTTTTTGCTTTGCAATTCAGGGAGATCTTCTTTCTGTCATCATCTGTCCATTGTGCTTTCTCATTTGTGACTACCAGATCACATGCTTCCACTATGGACCAAATTTGATAGTCGTGGCCTTGTAGAAAGTATTCCATTCTGGTCTTCTAGTAAGGATAATCTTCACCATCGAAGAGAGGAGGTCGGTTGACAGACTGACCTTCAAAGTTACCTTGGGCTGCCATGGATCTTTACTCTTCAGATCGTTGGATCATTTTTCTTTGTCAAAGAGACTCGCTCTGATACCACTTGTTGCCCAATTGACGAGCCCAGAGGGGGGGTGAATGGGTCTTTTAAAAATAATCTAGAAGATACCTGTAACTAAAAACATTCACACAAACATTCTTCGAAGTAGGTTAGTGACTGTTAGTTTAAATATCAAACACACAAAGAAGACAATCACACAACACAAGGTTTATCCTGGTTCGGACCTCCTTTCCTTAGGAGTCCTACGTCCAGTCCCTGAGTAACAACTCAGGATTCCACTACTAGGGTACAGTCCCCCTAAGGACGCTACAACACCTAGCTCAGCTGGTCTTCCTCCACACCCGAAGGGAATAGCAACACCCTGGATACCCCACAAGGTCTTCCTTCACAACCGAAGGGAACAACACCCTGGATACCACACCAGGTCTTCCTTCACAACCGAAGGGAATAACACCCTGGATACCACCAGGTCTTCCTTCACAACCGAAGGGAACAACACCCTGGATACCACCAGGTCTTCCTTCACACCAGAAGGGAACAACACAAAGAGAATGAATGAAATTCAAGCCCCTAGATCAAGCTTTTGACAAGCAAGGATCTGAAGCAACTAGAACTGAGAGGAAGAGATTTAAGCTAAGCACACTCTCAGAACTACACAGGCTCTCTCAAGATTTTCACAAACTGGTGGAGAGCAAAAGAGCAAAAGCTAAAGGAATAAGGTTCTTGGCTCTGGACTTTCTTCAGAAGAATTTGAATGCTTGAATACTCATTGTAGTTTACTTTTGTTCTTGTGACTTGTATTTATATCTTCAATTTGAAATCTAGACGTTGAAGTGTCTGTTGTCTCTCTTTTGAGTAGTCGTTAGACTAAATGACATCTGGAGTCTTGGAAGCTTCCAGTCACAGTCTTTTGATCACTTGAGCACGCAAAGAGATGAGATCTTCAGAAATATCCTTTGGCTTCTATTTTGTTTAACGTTGTACCATGAAGCTAGATCAGAGGTCTGCATAAATGTCAATCTCAAATAGCAGACAGCTAAGCTGTCTCTGATGTCAGTCAACGTCAGTAGCAATAGACATGAAAATAGTAATGCCAAATAGCTTAAGTCTAAAAGACGTAATCAGAGTAGGCACGATAAAGGATGATATAGTCTGCATGCATGCAGAGATACGTTCAGATCTCATAAATGCAAAAGTGTCAGAGAGATGTCTACGTGGACTTTGACTAGTCAACGCTTTTAAAATGAATAAGATATCAAGATATGAAATCGATGGCCATATGACTTATGAAATCGTTATGAATAAGTCAGGTTTGACCAAGTCGTTAGGAGACATAACAAATCGTTTCGAGTTCTAAAGAAATCGTTATGAATACTTATAGAATCGTTACGGCGAGCAAGTCGTTGCGAGTTCTAAAGAAATCTTTATGAATACTTATAGAATCGTTACGGCGAGTAAGTCGTTGTGAGTTCTAAAGAAATGTTATGAATACTTATAGAATCATTACGGCTAGCAAGTCGTTGCGAGTTCTAAAGAAATCGTTATGAATACTTATAGAATCGTTACGGCGAGCAAGTCGTTGCGAGTTCTAAAGAAATCGTTATGAATACTTATAGAATCGTTACGGCGAGCAAGTCGTTGCGAGTTCTAAAGAAATCATTATGAATACTTATAGAATCATTACGGCTAGCAAGTCGTTGCGAGTTCTAAAGAAATCGTTATGAATACTTATAGAATCATTACAGCGAGCAAATCGTTGCGAGTTCTAAAGAAATCGTTATGGTCACTTATAGAGTCGTTGTGACAGGCAAGTCGTTACGAGCTCTAAAGAAATCGTTACGGTAACTTATAGAGTCGTTGTGACGAGCAAGTCGTTACGGGCTCTAAAGAAATCGTTACGGTAACTTATAGAGTCGTTGTGACGAGCAAGTCGTTACGGGCTCTAAAGAAATCGTTACGGTAACTTATAAAGTCGTTGTGACATCGACTTGTTTGAAACAACATGACTTTTTAGTCTTATAAGGAAATCGTTGCGATCACTTATAGAATCGTTACGGCATCGATTTGTTTGAAACAACATGACTTTTCAGCCAGAAAGGAAATCGTTATGATAATTCTATTGAAATCGATATGCTTATAAAGAAATCGTTATGGCCTTCAATAGAAGTCGATATGAACTTAGAGAAATGCCATGTTGAAAAAATTAAAGCTTCAGAGAAGTAATGCATACCTTTTGTTGGCTTGTTTGACCTTGGTATTTTTCTTGTACTTAAGAGTTATGAAATATTCATTAGATATAATTGATAAGCTCTTATTTGGTTTTGTTAATCATCAAAAAAGAATATATATATAAATGTAATTAATTAAAATTACATGGGGACAGACTGATCATCAAGGTTGTCCTCCCGTTGCTGCCTGCCCAGGCTGCCATGCTCGCTGGTACAAGTTCCTAAAGAACTGCTCTGGCAGGAGAAACCAATCAGCGTACTGCTGCGGCTGGGGCTGGTACTCTTGCTGCTACTGCCCGTCTGTTGCTGCTGCTACCGATGCACCCTGAGGATGTGTCACTGACTCTCTACTGACACCTCCTCCTGGACCTGCCCCTGCGCAAGCATATCAGACTCATCCTGCTACTCAATCAGCTCTCTGGCCTGCCTACACCTACGCGGAGCCATATCCTGCACGGCACACAACCAACAAGGTTAACAGTACCAACTCGGGCGGCTAGCAGTGTACTTGTACTATTGTTGGGACTTCCCGTTGCAGTTTAAATCCACTACAAGTCCTGTTAGACTCTCGCTCTGATACCAACTGTAATGACCCCGAGAACCCGACCCTCAGCCCACATCGAGGACCCGATTTTCGCGGTCGCCACCCACGGATCCGGAGACTCGGAAGAGCTATAATAAAAATCTAACATGATATGTAACGAAAGTAAACGTCAACTGCTAAGCTAGAAGCGTACACGCGGAAACAGAAAGAAGAGCGAGACCACTGTGTACCGCTTTAAGTACAGTCCCAACACATGCACACTAGTACAAGTAAAGGCAGAGGATAACAAATCCCTTAGGGGCATACCCCGAGAGTGACGTACACTGAGAGGGGGAACCACTACTAGCTACGGGGACTATGACTACCGCCCCGTCTCCTCCGCCTGGCGCGTCCCCTGCCGCTGCTGAGAAGTCTCACCTGAGAAAAGGAGGGATGAACTTCACAACAGAAGCTCATTAGGGACTACCAATCTCTTACTCGCTCTAACAGGTAGAAGAATATATATAACAATTAAATAACATCAATTATATCTTCTACCTATGAACGGAAGTGCGGAAGCAAAGCTACACTAGCACGGTACGGAAATACAACACGGTCAGAAACTCCGTACGACTGCTCGTCGTGACCACCACACGGCTAGCAACACAGACAGGGGATAACCCCGCTTGGACAAGGAACACTAGCTACGGAAAGCGCTACCACTAGTCAACTGGTCAGGTGCATCCACTGACGTCTTATCCTTGACCCAGGTCCAAACCTCCATGTCTCGTCAGAGTGAAGCAGGACACAAAGCACATAACAGTAACCGCCGTAGTCTGGCCAGACTACGGTCCCACGCCTGGCCTCTCCAAGTGGTTATGGGGCCACAAGGAGCGAGGCATTGAGAAGAAGGACTGACTGGGCTATGCCGGGAAGGACTCCAAACGACCTCAACAACCCAGACCAACCATGAGAGCTCTGCAAATGACTCAACGCCGCTGTCCTAACCACCATTTTCCCCCCTGCTCCAGAGTCCGCCTACTCGGCTGCCAACTCGAGCACGCTCGTACCCTGGAGTACTCCCTCAACAGGCTCCAGAGGACGGGGGTCCCAGGCAACGGTAACAACCTCTCTACGGGACAAGCACTCAAGTGCCGAGCACTGGGCGAATGACTAGTGTAGGACAATACTAGGGAACTAGCACAGGTGCCACGGGTACAATAAGAAGTAGAAACAGTGAAGACTTAACAAAGCATGGTACTTCGCAAGATCATAACCTGTCTCTCGGTTGTAGTTGCGACACATCGGGCCATCGCGACCTTGTCACAACGCCCTACCCTATTGCGACACTGTCGCAGCAGCCCAAGCCGGCGCGACCAGGTCGTGATGCCCAAGAGCGACGCGATCATGTCGCGACTGGCTAGGCTGTCGCGACAAGATCGTGACCTCTATAATGGTCGCGTCTTCAGCCGAAGGGGGGTTCTGGAGCAGTCCTCCCAAGAACCACCCCAAAAACATGATATACACATTCCATAGGGGGAGGGGAGCATGTTCAACATGTCTGAAAGCTGTAAATCACCCAAAGCACCCTTAAAACTCCACAAACATGGATTCATGAGAATCTACGCTCGATGGAAACCTCACTCAAGCACGAGCATGATCTTCACACTCCCACAACCCCAAACCACAAGGAACCACCATCTCCAGGGGGAGGGGAGCATGCTTAGGGCGAGAGGATCAAGGGTCCCTACCTCCACAAGAAGAGCCAACCCGTTGGGGCCTTCACGTAGGAATGACCACCTCCTCCTTGCTCCAAGCACCACGACCACGTCCCCTGCACGAACGGGACGACACCACCTCAGCATGAGCACTACGAGCACGAAGAACCACCGAGAAAATGCAAGGGAGCTCAAGAGGGAAAGGAGAGGGAAGAAGGAGAAGAGAGAGGGCGAGAGGGGGAGAATGGGGTGCACCCTCAGTTTTAAACCGAAGGCCCCCATAAATGTGACGGGTCGGCCCAGCGTGACAACACTGGTGTCGCAATGCCCCAAGGCGTCGCGGCCATGTCACAACGGCCACCCCCGGTGCGACCCCAAAAGCGGTCAAACCTCGAAGACCGGGAAAAGCAAACGCGACGACTGACCAGGTCGCGTCAATGTTGTATGCACCTGCCACCCGACACAACCGTTCTGACAGATGGGATAGTGGTTACGTCTGTCAGAAAAGCAGTCACGAGGCCTCCAGAAGGCGCGACAAGAACCTGACACCCACCCACGTCACGACCATGTCGCGACGGACAGGTGTGCCACCATAGAAAACATGTCACGACGGGCTCCCCTGGCGCGACCGTGTCGTGCCCAGGGTGCCTGCCGTGACCCTGAGGACAGGGCCAAGGGCCCAGGAGGGCCAGATCTTACAAAAGTGGGACCACTTAATGATTAAGTATGAAATTGTAAAGGACAACGAGTAGTTGCTAAGATTGTATGAATGTCATAGAAAGTGGGCGCCTACCTTCTTGAAGGGCACATTTTTTACGTAGTTCATTACTTCCGTATTTGACATACATTCACATTGGTTATATCTCTTATTTTGACATTATTTTTTTGTTTTTATAAGAATGTCTACCTCTCAACGTAGTGAGAGTATAAACCATTTTTTCAACTGATACTTCACAACCAAAACTACTTTGTCTGAGTTTGTTTTGAAGTACACTCTAGCACTTGAAAGAGGGTTTGATGTAGAAAACTAAGTAGACTTGAAATCCTTAGATATGGAAACATACTTGAAGACTTTCTCCCTCTTTGAGAAATAATCTGCTACCATATATATTAGGCCTATATTTCAGAAATTCTAGCAAGAATTGATAGAGGGTGTTGCTTGTCAGCTACAACAAATTAGTGAGGATGAATGTTCTTTAACATTATGAGTCAAGTCTTTTGAACGTGTCAAATTCAAAGGTATGGGTAGAGAAATGCAAAAGTGTATACAGTCAAGTACCAAAAACAAGGGAAAAAAAGTGTAATGCTCTTGCAAGTGATTTCAATTTAAGGGGTACCTATGCCGACATGTGTTACTAGCATTGCAATATCTAGTATTTGTTGTATTGTAGAGAAATACTTCTTGCAAAGGTGATGCAAAGATATACAGTATAGACATACATGTCAAACATTTGATGTTCAAGACAAAGACACGAATCTTCATCATCACGGTACACAACATTAATTTACAAACTCATGAAGGTGGCTTAGGTGGCCTCTTGCTCAGAGGAAGCTTATGATATTGCAGTTGTCGAAATTCCTCAAATTTATAGAAAGGTAATCGAGTCCATTAAAGGGTTGTTAGTGCAGTCAAAGACAAGAACAATAGATGCTTTTCAACCAAATTATTCATGTCCAAGATCCACCAAAAGTGTCAACAAAAGGAAGAAAATATGAGAAGTCGATACCATCTATCCTAAAGAAAATAAGAAAATTGAGCAGAGCTTCAAAGAAGAGCACTCAACCACCCAATGTCACAACTTATGATATAGCTTGTGAAGTATCATTCTTTGCAACACAATGACAAAACCATATTTGGTAATGTCTTTTTTTTATTAAAGGGATTACTTGTTATATTTTTGTTTGATTTAGTCCAAAAAAGGCTGATTTTGTGTGTAAGTATCTATTTGTCACAAGTACATAGCTATTTGTCACTGGAACGGACTTATTTGTCACCGCATATGAGCTATTTATCATCTATAGAGTAAGCTCGCATAGTTTGATTTTAAAAGAAAATTAAGGTTCGGTTAAAAACTTATTTGTCACAGTTACAGAGCTGTTTGTCACCAAAACTAGGCTATTTGTCACCCAAAATGACCTATTTGTCACTGTTACACTACACAGTGTTTCGTTTTTAAAGAAAAAGAATATTCAACCATAAAACCTATTTGTCATAGTTACATAGTTATTTGTCACCAAAACATGCATATTTGTCATGTAGAGTCCTATTTGTCACCAATATAGTAAGGCCACACTGTGTGATTTTAAAAGACAAAATAAGTTCATTCATAGAACCTATTTGTCATAGTTATGGAGTTATTTGTCACCAGAACTAGACTATTTGTCACCATCAATTTGCTATTTATCACCCGTTGGCAATGCTGCGCTGCTTGGCTTTAAATGAAAAATAGAATTGAGTTTCACATAAATGCACTAACGAAATTGAGTCTCAAAGAAATAGAAGAAATCAAGTCACAGAAACATATGCTTAAAATCAAGTCTCCAAGAAATGACAAAATGAAATCCAATCCCAGAGAAACGACAAATAGCCCAATTCCTGTGACAAATACCCCATTACTGGTGACAAATAGGCCAATTATTGTGACAAATAGCTTTGTAACTATGACAAATAGGTTTTATGACAAAGTCTTCTTTTTTCTTTTAAAACCAAAGAGTGGGCTTACTGTACTAGTGATAAATAGCCCATTAGTGATGACAAATAGGCCTATTACGGTGACAAATAACTTTGTAACTATGACAAATAGGTTTTATGACCAAATCTTCATTTTCTTTTAAAACCAAATAGTGAAGCATTATAGTACAAGTTTCAAATATCTCATTAGTGGTGACAAAAAGACCCATTCTGATGACAAATAACTTTGTTACTGTGCCAAATAAGTTTTATGACTGAATCTTCTTTTCCTTTTAAAACTAAATAGTGTGGCCTTATAGTACCAATTACAAATAGTATGTTAGTGACAACAAATAGGCCGATTCCAATGACATATAACTTTGTAACTGTGATAAATAGGTTTTATGATTGAATCTTCTTTTTATTTTAAAATCAAAGAGTGCAACGTTACACTACCAGTGACAAATAGCCAATATGTGCTGACAAATAGGTTCATTCTAGTGACAAATAGCTTTATAACTTTAACAAATATGAGTTATGACTGAATCTTCTTTTCTTTTAAAACCAAACTCTAACAAATTACTATATTGGATGACAAATAGCTGGTCTATGTTGACAAATATACTTGTAACTGTGACAAATAGGGTTGTAATTGTGACAAACATGTGTTAATGGCTAAATCTTCTTCTTATTTTACAACAAAATAGTTTTTTTTTTTTACATAATAAGCACAGAAGCACACACACATAAGCACAATATCCAAATGGAGAAAATATTATGCATTATTTCCAAATACTAAAGGTCTGGTCATAAAATGAGCTCTAGACATGTTACAATCATCCTTGATAAAAGTCCACCCTGGAAAGCCCTTCTTGACTAAGGCCTCAATGTATTTCACTACATAAATTGCACAATTAAAATTATTCTCTTGGTGGGGGCATTCGATATCAATCACCAATTTCCACTTGTTCACTTCATGGAATGTCCCATATTCCTTCAACATTCGCCTAACAACTATGGCCTGAAAATAGATTGAATTTACCAACAATGCTTTGAAAATAGATTAATAAAAATGCTAAAGGGAAATGGTTGAGAAACTCACCCTTTTTTTTTTGCAATGGCCTTATGGATGGCCACACTGGTCAAAGAATTGTATGCCACGAATATCATATTCTCCATGTCAATAGCAAATAGATGACAATGATTCAATGGGCAAAACACGAAGAATATGAACTTGGTCTTCTGAAGTTTTTACAATTCTTTGTTTTCAATGCAACATTTGCAACAATTCTAATGCCTTATTTTCATTAGAGACTAACTACCCATTAATATGATTTACCATAGTGGTGGTAACGCAAACACACATGTGATACATGTTCTTGACATTCTATCTTGAATGCAGGAGGTAAATCAAATCATCAATAATCTACATGTGGTCCACAATCAATACAAACAAAGTGGCTATTACATGGAATTTAACTAACAAACTTAACACAAAAATCTACTATATCATCAGTCATCTAACTGTGAAGTAGATTCATCACATGCAACTTTCAGATCACCATACCATTGCTAAATTCAAAAATTGATGCACTACATAAAAAGGAAAAGATCATAATAAAGTAGCCCAAAAGGGACTCGTATTGTCTTTTTGAAAGTAGTAATAGTCAAGCAACTTACTCAATGTCCAGTTGAATAGGATGCAATGAATTTGTTGATAGTGGTGGTGTCCCTTTGGTTCAGCCAATCTTTGCAAATCCAATCGGTCTTTAAAGTTCGTTGACCGAACCCCTTGTGTGTTCAACCACCTAGTTTGTGTACCAATATAGAAACATTAGAAGAATGGATTAATAGTTCAATTAATGAAATATAAACTTAGCACTGTTTTGCCTTTCTCAGACTTCTTAGTCCATGGTGTCTTTGTTTTTCTAATGAGCTTCTCAACCCGTTCATAAGGGGACTGTTCATAGGCACCAGGATGTCAGTCTACACGCTCCTTATTACCCTAACCATTGAGCTTGGAACAATAGCTTGGGCTTCCATAGTGACGGTTCTTGATCATCATTTGTCATCGGAGGCTGAATGTTGGCAATAATGATGTCCAGAAGAGGATACATCGGCATCTCAAAATTAATTTCCCCCCTTAGTTGTAGTTTGTAGGGGTTGCCCCAAGTGCATCAGCTATCCCAGCTAGCCCTTCTTCCTGGATCAATGGTTCTTCCCTAATATAATGTACATTATTATTTCATCTAATTGTCAATTTTGAGTCTTCAAGCAGGTAGCCACATGCCTCTATCTAGCATCCTGTGTTTTCTTTGATGCAGCAATTTCATGGAGAAGGGATAAGGAAGCAAATGATGAAGAAATCTCATTTATTTGTTCTCGTTGGTTACTTGACCGCCCACCATATATATTTTCCCATTCAGTAGGCTCAACTTTTAGGTTCTCAACACCTAAAAAAAAATGTTGCCCAGTTAGGTAGCCAGAAGGGGGGGTGAATGGGTCTTTAAAATTTATCAATTAATTAATACTGTTCACTAAAAATGTTCACAAAAAAATACACTTTGAAGATTGTTAGTGTTAGTAAAGAGAAACAACAAACACATGAAGACAATCACACAACACCAGATGTATCCTAGTTCGGACCTCCTCTCCACAGGAGTCCTACGTCCAGTCCCTAAGCAACAACTCAGGATTTCACTAACTAGGGTACAGTCCCCCTATGGACACTACAACACCCAGCCCAGCTGGTCTTCTCTTCACAGCCCGAAGAGGAACAACACCCTGGATACCCCACCAGGTCTTCCTTACACACGAAAACAGCAGGAGATTAAGCCCCCTAGACAAGCACAACAAGATCTGAAGCAAAGGACTGAGAGCTTAAGGAGCTCACTCAGATCCAGACAAGCTCTCTCTCAAAAATCTACAAACAATACAGAGAGCAAAGAAGAGCTAATCTAATGGAATGAGGCTTGGCTCTTTCTTGAGAACTCGCAGAAGACTTGATGATCAGAGTGTTTTTGTATGACTATCGTTCTCTGTCTATGTATATCTCTTCTGGAGCTCCTTTCTTCAATATATAGCTTCAATTTGAAATCTAGACGTTGAAGTATCCGTTGCCTCTAGCTTTTGGTGGACATTAGACTGAGTGGCATTTGGAAGCTTCCAGTCAACAGTCCTTTATCCATTTGTGCACGCAAAAGATAGGATCTTCTGAAGTGTCCTTTGGCTTCTACAAGGTCCAACGTTGTATTACGAATGTTTCAGAGACCTACATACATTAAATGCTAGAACAGTAGACAGCTAGGCTGTCTCTTGTTGTCAGTCAACGTTGTGTGAATATTCACCAAAATAGTAATGTCATTTTTCTGTTCTAAAGATGCATATGGAATAGACACGATAATGGATGATATCGTCTGTATGCATGCAGAGATACGTTCAGTCTTCATTAAATGCACAGATGACAGAAGAATATGTGCGAAGACTTTGACTATTCATCCGTTGAAAGGATAAGCCATATGTCAAGTTGATTAATATAAAATCGATGCATTTATGACTTATGAAATCGTTATGCAACCAAACAGCAAATCGTTGTGAGATATGAAAGAATCATTGTGATCATTGAGGAAATCATTATGATTACTTAAGAAGTCGATGTGCAAAGCAAATCGTTATAATATCTGAAGCAATCGTTGCGATAAGCAAATCGTTATGATAACTAAAGGAATCGTTATGATAGAAAATCGTTATGATAACTAAAGGAATCGTTATGATAGAAAATCGTTATGATAACTAAAGGAATCGTTATGATATCAAATCGTTATGATAACTAAAGGAATCGTTATGATAGCAAATCGTTATGATCACTAAGGGAATCGTTACGAAAGCAAGTCGTTACGATGACTAAAGGAATCGTTACGAGAGCAAGTCGTTACGATGACTAAAGGAATCGTTACGAAAGTAAGTCGTTACGATGACTAAAGGAATCGTTATGAAAGCAAGTCGTTACGATGACTAAAGGAATCGTTACGAGAGCAAGTCGTTACGATGACTAAAGGAATCATTACGAGAGCAAGTCGTTATGATGACTAAAGGAATCATTACGAGAGCAAGTCATTGTAGGAACAATTTCTTTTGAAATCAGAATAAGTTTCAATCTATGAAGAAATCGTTAAGGTACTTATGAAACGGTTATGAAGAAATCGTTACAGTTCTACTGTAATCGTTATGATCTATATGATCTATAAAAGAAACCGATGTGTACTTAGAATATGATGTTGTAGATACAATGTAAAGATGCTTACCTGGCTTATTTTCCTTTGGTATTAATTCCTATGCTTAAGACTTGTAGAAAATAGGTTAGTGACCTTTAATTAAGGGTTTGATAATTATCACAATAATATGGTTTTGTTAATCACCAGAATAGAAATGTAATTACTTTTAATTTCATGGGGATAGACTGTTCATCAATCTCCCCCTTTTTGGTGATGACAAAACTTTAAGAAATTAACAAACTTTGGCAAATAGCACAGATAAATAGATCTCCATATGTATTTCAGAGCTGCAATAATTCTCCCCCTTTTTGTCATTAGCAAAAAGATGCAAAGAAAAGACAAAGAAGAAGAGAAAACAATTGAACGAGTCAGGAAAGACTATTTGTATTCATTCATTCTGGGAAGGTACAAGGAGATAAAAGGCAGGAGAGAGGAGGGAGGCAAAATGAGAACTGATTTCCCATGCCTATTCTTCCTGCTTTTCAAAAACTTGACGAAATACACCAGGGGAAAGAGTGTACTTGGGTCCCATGGAGGGAGCCATTCTTTTCAAATGGAGAGCCACTGCTCATCAAGGAGATTGGCATAGGCTTCTCTGCTAAGGGAGATTCTTTTGAAGGATACTGATCCAAAACTAGCTCGAGCAAGAAATTGATCAACTGAAATGGGATAGAAGTTCTGCTTGGCTTTCAGCTCTTGACAAAGGGCTACATAGACTTTATATCGCTCAACCCAAATTCGGAAGGGATCCTGGACGAGGTGAATAGAGTTCATGTCTAAAAATGTAGCTGCAAAAACTAGAGAGTGACCTTCCCTGACTTGAGATTCATTAAGCTCTGACAGCTGTTGAGCAGAGAGAGGGTAAAATCTGGCCCAGTCTGAAGGTGTCAACCTCTCACATTCTGACAGAATAGGAGCTAGAATCTCAGCACTGACATGGCCTTGGTGGTATTCTCTGAAGAGAAATCTATGAAATGCCACTTGGAAACCCTTCTGTACCTTGATTCTGCCCATTACTCTGGCAAAATGTTCAAAGATGATAGACCCAACAGAAGAGTCCATGACCAGAGAGTGAATAGGTGGAAGCAAGATTTCCTCTGGCACCTGAAGGGTGGCAAAGTCTACTTGGACAGCTTCAGTGTGGGCGTCGACTGAACCAAGTGCATTTATGTCCTGCTTAAATTGGCTGAATTGGACCTCAGGGAGTCGATGGACATATCTATAGTTATTGAAGAGTTGGAAATGCCTGGCCATCTTGATCTCCTTCTGAATGAATGGGGCCAACAATGCTTGTGATGAATTTGGAACCATTCTGAGAGAGTCAGGGAATGGTCCCTTGGAGGGAATCTAGCAGACTTAGCCAGAAGAAATTTATTGTACAGCTCTCTGTGCCCCCTAGCCCATTGCTCTTCAGTCTTGGAATGAGCAATAGAGAAGATTTTGGATTTTTCTGATTTGGTTAGAGAGGTGTAGGGTAGAATAACATTCAAGTGGTCTGAAAGGTTAAGAAAAGGAAGGTTGATAATAGTAGCAAAAACAACCTTCTGAAGATATTCTCTGTACAGAGGTTTATTTCTGTTGTCTTCTGTGAGAGAAAACCACAGAGGGGGATAGCGAGGTTCAGATGAAAGAGAGGAGAATTTCCTCTTCTTAGGAGCAGAACTAGAAGAGTTTGCCCTATGGATATGATCCCTAACCTTCAGTACAGACCGGAGGATGACTTCTTCAAACTCATCCTTGACTTTCCCAAGATAGGGAGATTCAAGTTGAGCACCCTCAGGAATTATAGTAATGAAAGAGGGTGGAGGAGAAGGATGCAAAAGGGAGTGTGAGGTAGTAGGCGGGATATCTGATGGTCCTGAGGATGGTGGACCAGAAGAAGAGGAGGCTCCAGTTGATGAGGAGTCTGGAGGAACCTCAAAAACAGGTGGAGGTGGAGAAATGGGTGTTGAAGATGCAGGAGATGAAGTGGATTGTAAAGGAAAAGGTGTAGGTGATGAGATGGTTCTGGGTTGTGGTTTTTTGAAGGTTTGAGGTGCAGGTGGAGCTGTGGATGATGAAGGTGGTGATGGAGGTACTGGGGTCTGAGTGGAGGAAGGAGCTGGGGGCTCAGGAGCTACAGCTTTTGCTTCTTCAGCTACTTGCTGCATAGATTCTGACTCCAAAGGCCCTGATGGCCCTGACACCTTCTCAGCTGACCCTGAAGGCCCTTGCACTTGCTCAACTGGCCCTGATGGCCCTGAACCACTGACCTCTGCTTGTGAACTAGCTGCTGCCGGCCCTGATGGCCCTGCCACTTGCTCATCTGGCCCAAATGGCCTTGGAACATCTTCTTCACTTCTTTGAGCAGCAGGGGGTGGAGGAGGAGGAGCTTGGGCTCCAACTGCCTTCAAAATCTCTGAAAGCATGGACTTCATACTTCCCATTTCTTTGTTGAACCATTTCATGGCATTTCTTACTTGAGATATCTCTTTGGTGACTGATGTCTGGCTCATAAAGATGGAATTTACATCAGATTGCAATGAGCACAGGATCTCCCCTTGAGCATCCAATCTTTCTATGACAGGCTTCAAATTGATAATGACTCTTTGCCTCATCTGTCTCTGATAAGGAGTGTCAGCTAGAGAGGGACATCTGGAACTTCTACTGCTTTCCCTTTCTCCTGGGCCTTGTCCACTAGAGGCTACTGATCTTGGTCATCCTCAGAATCTGAGGAACTGGCAGTCTCACCTTCTCTGAACTAGTTCTCTGGGGGATTTTCATTTCCCTCCCCCTGAGTCTCACTACCCTTCTCAACTTCAGCTTCTTCTTCAGCATGCACACTTTCCATGGGAACTTCAGTTTGTGCTGCTACTGCTGCTTCTTCTTCTTGAACTGGGAGGACTTCTGAATGAATTTCAGTGTGGCCTGATGCCACAGCACTGACTCCCTGGATCTCCTCTGCCACTGACTGCTCCCCCTCAATGGGAGCATCTTCCATTACAACATCCTCTTGAGTTTGGACTTGCTCCTGCTGGCTTGGAGCTTCTTCCATAACTACATCTTCTATGTGGACCTCTGCCACAGATTTTGCTATACTTGGCTCATGTGCAACTGGCTCCCCCTAAGAGATGGAGTACAGTGCATCCCTAAGTAGACTGCCTACTTGGGAAGATGGAAGAGGAACCTCTGAGAATTGGCCAATGGGCTCAATGTCTTCAGGAGGAATGTCCTCAATCCTTCTACTGGATTCATCAACAACTGCTGCTTCTGGTGTTGGTGCTGCTGGTTCTTCAACTGCTGGAGCTGCTGGTACCGCTTGAACTACCTCTGCTGCTACTGATTCTGCCACTGCTGCTGCTTCTGCTACAGGTTCATGGTCTTCTTGGGTTTCACTAAGGATGGCTTCACCCTCAACAGCCCCGGTTTTAGACCGTACACCATTGACTACATAAAAACCACTTTTTCTCAAATTTCTAGACCTAATAGCTTGGCCCATCCTTTCAAATACATCACCCACTACACTTATCCCAAAATGATGAAAGATTCTAGTCAGGAGATGGGCATAAGGTAGGGAGATATTCAATTTGCTCTTAATGTCCCACACTTGGGATCTTGCAAACCTCATTCTCTCAATTATCAACTCTGCAGTGTTAATCTCCTGATTCTGGATAGCCCAGAACATCAGGTCTGAATCAGCCTTGGTGCATGAAGAAAAAGTTGCACTCCTTGGCACGATGATTTGACAGATTATGAAATGCAAAAGCCTGTTAAAGGCACTGAGCTGGTTAATATCCAGCTTTCCATCCTTCAGCCTATACTTCGGGCCTATTATTCCAAAACCCTTGACATGAGTGTCCACAGTGTGGACTCCACTGCGACCGGAAGTAGAAACTTCAAACAGAGATGCTAACAATTCCCTGGTGATCCTGATTTGGGTTCCCTTGACCACAGAAGTCAGAGTCCCATCCTCCTCTGTCTTCAGACAGACATAGAAAGCCTTGACAAGATCTGGATAACTTACATCAGAAAGGGTTGCAATCTTCGTCCATTTCAGCCTCTGTAGAGCTTCAACCAAACTGCCCATTTCGTTCTTCTCCAAGTCTGCTAAATCCATTGCCTTGTGCCCGCAAAGCTTTGCCTTGACTGAAGCGAACCTGGCTTGCTCTTCTGCGGTGAGGAATGCAGCTCCGTAACCCCCAACACTGCCGAAAACAGGTTAAGAAGCCATGGAATCAAGCAAGAAGAGGTTCTGGAGGTCTGGAAGGGTGGTTGAAGGAGAAACCCTCAAGAAGTTTCTGGCGGGAGAGGTTGAAGGCTTCAAATCTGGTGGAAGTCGATGCCGGGGGCGAAGGGTTATCGCCTCAGGCAAGAGAACGAAAGAGATAAAGAGGGGAGATGAATCATTCTCATACCGGTTACGGGATTTATGAAATAGAGGATAAATGCCCCCTTTTTGAAGAGGTGCGCCTTTATGGCAGAAAACGACAAACTCCGGTTTGAAAGAAATAAAGAATTACATAAAACGAACCGACAGGAGTATTTACACAAGAAGGATAAATGAGAAGTAATTGAGATAATTTTTGCTCACTTCAAGGAGAATAATTAATCGGGCTCCGAAATTTAATATTTCAGTACTTAACAGATAAATCTATCACAATTTACATATGCCTAATTCCCTTCTGAGAGAAGTGAACCTCTCTTCGGGTAAGGCTTTTGTGAACATATCTGCCAACTGATTATTTGTGTCAATAAAAGATATTTCAATATTACCATTAGCTACATGATCACGAATAAAATGATATCTAACCTCAATGTGTTTGGTTCTTCAGTGCTGTACTAGATTCTTGGTTAAGTTTATGGCACTTGTGTTGTCACATAACAGTGGAACTGACTTGATGTGCATTTCGTAGTCCTCAAGTTGTTGCTTTATCCATAGGAGTTGTGTATAGTAACTTTCAGCAGCCACGTACTCAGCTTCAGCTGTTGAGAGTGCTACTGAATTCTGTTTCTTGGAGGACCAGGATATCAAGCATCCTGCAAGAAATTGACAACAGCCACTGGTGCTTTTTCTATCTAGTTTGCATCCAACATAGTCAGCATCAGAGTACCCTACTAAATTTACTTCACATGATTTTGGATACCAGATACCTAGATCATGAGTTCTAGATAAATATCTGAAAATTCTTTTAACACTAATTAAATGAGATTCTCTAGGGTCTACTTGATATCTAGCACACATGCATACACTAAATAGTATATCAGGTCTACTGGCAGTTAAGTAAAGTAGAGAACCTATCATACCTCTATAGATCTTTTGATCTACTTTCTTACAATCTTTGTCACTGTCCATTCTTATTGAAGTGCTCATTGGTGTTGACAGTGGCTTGGAATTTTCGAATCCAAACTTCTTCAAGAGCTCCTTGGTGTATTTAGCTTGACAGATGTGGGTGCCATCTCCTCCTTGCTTGATTTGTAATCCAAGGAAGTAGTTCAGCTCCCCCATCATGCTCATCTCAAATTCTCCCTACATAAGCTTCTCAAAGTACTTGCAAAGAGATTCATCAGTAGATCCAAAAATTATGTCATCTACATAAATTTGTACAAGTAGTATGTGCTTGACCTTTGACTTTATAAATAAGGTGCTATCTACTTGTCCTCTAATGAAACCATGATCTAATAAAAAAGAACTAAGCCTTTCATACCAGGCTCTAGGTGCTTGCTTTAAACCATATAATGCCTTATGAAGTTTAAAAACATGATTTGGAAATTCTGAATCATCAAAACCCGGGGGTTGTTCTACATAAACTTCTTCTTTAATAAAACCATTTAAAAATGCAGATTTGACATCCATTTGAAATAATTTCAAATCTAGAGTAGATGCATATGCAAGTAAAATCTTAATAGCCTCAAGTCTAGCTACAGGTGCATAGGTTTCATCGAAATCTATGCCTTCCTCTTGGGAATAGCCTTGAGCTACCAATCTGGCATTATTTCTTAAGATCACACTAGCTTCATCCAATTTATTTCTGAACACCCATTTGGTGCAAATAATTAGATGACTTGATAGTCTAGGAACAAGTGACCATACATGGTTTCTCTTGAACTGATTCAGTTCATCTTGCATGGCTAGAATCCAAGACTCATTAGTAAGAGCTTCATTGACTGTCCTAGGCTCTATTTGAGAAACAAATGCTAGGTAATCACAAGGGATTATATTACCTCTTGTTCTTACCCCTACAGATGGATCACCAATAATATTTTCAGGTGGGTGATCTTTCTTGTATCTCCACTCCTTCGGAAGATTTTCATGTTCAATGTCTGTTTGCTGCAAGTCTTTCATAGGTGGATCTTCCTTGTCCTAATTGATGTGTTCTTTAATTTCTTAGACAAGTCATCTGCATCATCAATGTCGCTCTCTGCTTCCTTTCTCAAGGAATGGTTAGTTTCATCAAAAATAATATGTACAGACTGTTCAATCAATAAGGTGCATTTATTAAACACTTTATAACCTTTAGGTTTAGTAGCATACCCCATGAAGATGTCTTCATCTGATTTGGCATCAAACTTACCAATGTCTCTTTTGCCGTTGTTGTGAATGAAGCATGGACATCCAAAGGTTCTGAAGTGACTGATCTTTGGCTTCTTTCCCTTGAACAACTCATATGCAGTCTTCTTCAAGATGGGTCTGATCATTATTCTATTAATGATATAGCTTGCTGTGTTTACTGCTTCAGCCCAGAAATACCTTGGTAAATCATATTCTGACAGCATTGTTCTTGCCATATCCAATAAAGTTTTATTCTTCCTCTCAGCAACTCCATTTTGCTGTGGTGTCCTTGGTGCTGAGAAGTTATGCTCAATCCCTTGGTCATCACAGAATTTTGCAAATTTTTCATTTTGAAACTCTCCTCCATGATCTGACCAGATTCCAATAATGCAAAACTTCTTGTCTTTCTGTACTCTTCTGCTGAAGCTTACAAAACTATCAAAGGTATCATCTTTATGCTCAAAGAAGGAAACCCATGTGAATCTGAAATAATCATCCACAATAACAAATCCAAAATTCTTTCCTCCAAGACTAGTGGTCCTCATTGGCCCAAATAAATCCATGTGAAGGAGTTCTAAGGGTTTAGAGGTGGTTATCACAGTCTTTGACTTGAAGGAACTCTTAGTGTGCTTCCCTTTTGCACACGGTCTGCAGATACCATCCAATTTATTACTAACCTTTGGCAGACCTTCCACAAGACTTCTCTTTCTGAGCTTATTCATGCCATCCAAACTGCAGTGGCCCAATCTTCTGTGCCACAGCTCAGTTGACTGCTCTTTGCTGGCCGCTAAATAAACATCTTGATCCTTGAGTTCTTCAAGATAGAGCACATACAGGTTCTTTTCTCTATTAGCTTCGAAGATTACTGCTCCATCCTTCAGGATACTGCACTTGGACTCTTGGAACTTGATTTGATGACCTTTGTCACAAAGCTGGCTGATGCTTATGAGGTTGTGCTTTAGCCCTTTGACACACAGTACATCTTCAATAATTGTTTTCCCTTTGTTGCTCACAGAACCACTGCCTATCACTGTTCCTTTTCCATTATCTCCATAGGTGACTGTTCCTTCTTCAGCTTGGAGATGAGTGAACAGCTTCCTGTTCCCTGACATATGCCTTGAGCACCCGCTGTCCAGGTACCACTTTGATGCTCGAAGGCTTCCCTGAAAAGGAGACATTATGTTTTAGGTACCCAAGTTCTTTTGGGTCCTTGTTGGTTAGTGTCAACAGATTCCTTTTTAATTATACATTTCTTATGTCTAGTTGGACATGTTAATTTTATATGCCCTAACTTATTGCAATGGCTACAGCAGGACGTTGTTGTTACTCTTTCAATATATTTGAAATTGGCTTTGTATGATGTATCTTGTTCAGGTGTAAACTTCGGAGTTGGATATATTTTAGGTTGAATTATTGTTTCTTCATTTTCTGGTGGTGTATATCCTAAACCATGTTTCTTCTTTCCTAGACGTCTAGCACCTTTTAATGTTAAGTAGTTCTTACCATTTGTAAATTTCTCCAATGTGCTTGACAGTTTGTCATTTTCTTCATTTAAAGTTTTAATTTCTTTTCTCAGTTCATCTGAACTCTCCTATTTTTCTAATCTGATTATTTGTTTATTTTTATCTTTTAGGTCTTCACATAATAGTTCATTTCTTCTTTTAAGTTCAGTTATTTGTTTTTCTAATTCTTCATTTTCTATTTTTCGATCTGAATTAGTGTTTCTAAACATGCAGTATTTTTCTTACTAACTTTTAACAGTTTTGTTACTTCCCTATATTTACAGTATAATTCGTTGAAAGCTTCTTCAAGATTATCAGAATTAGAATCATTGCAAGAATCAAAAGATGAATCAGAAGTTACCTTCTCTTCAATGTTTGCCATAAAAGCCAAGTTGGCTTCTTCTTCTTCACTGTTTGAGCTTGACTCACTGTCTGAGTCACTGCTGTTGCTCCATGCTGCTGCCATAGCCTTTTTCTTATGCCTCCTGAATTTCTTGGAGCTTCCTCTCTTTCTGAATTCAGACTTCTTGAGCTTTGGACATTCTGTTTTGATATGTCCTAGCTTTTTGCACTCGTAGCATATGGGCTCGCCCTTTTTCTGATCCTTTCCATCTGGTTTCTTGAAGTCCTTATTTTTCTTGAAGTGTCTTCTACCAGATTGGAACTTCTTCTTCTTGGCTAGAATGCGCTGCAGTCTTCTTGATAGCATGGCTTCTTCATCTTCGCAATCATTTGAGCTTTCATCTTCGGCTGATGACTCATCTGATCTGTCTTCTTCTGCTTTAAGAGCATTTGAATGTTTCTTTCTGCTTGAGGACTCTCCTAGTCTTTCCATATTTATCTCGTGGGCCATAAGGGACCCAATGAGCTTTTCCAAAGACATCCTCTTTAGATCATTAGCTTCCTCAATGGCTGTTACCTTAGGAGTCCATGTAGATGGAAGAGATCTAAGGATTTTTCTGACCATATCTCCAATCTCATAGGTCTTCCCAAGTCCTGCTAATCCATTTGTAATGTCTGTGAATCTACTGAACATTTGAGTTATGGACTCTCCTGGCTGCATCTAGAACCTCTCATATTGGGTTACCAGAATATCTATTCTGGTTTCCTTAACCTTGTATGTGCCTTCATAAGTGATTCTCAATTTTCCCACATCTCCATTGCGGATTTGCAAGCTGATACTCTATTGAATTCTTTCTTGCTGAGAGCACAGCACAGAATGCTTTGGCCTTACAGTTTGAAGAAAATTCTTCCTGTCATCATCTGTCCACTGAGCCTTTTCGTTGGTGACTAGGAGATCGCCTTCTTCAACTATGGACCATATCTGATAGTCATGACCTTGTAGAAAATACTCCATTCTTGTTTTCCAGTAAGCATAGTCTTCTCCATCGAACAATGGTGGTCGGTTGACAGACTGACCTTCATTGCGACCTTGGGCTGCCATGGATCTTTACTCTTTAGATCATTGGATCTTCTTCTTTGTCAAAGAGACTTGCTCTGATACCACTTGTTTCCCAGTTAGGTAGCCCAGAAGGGGGGGTGATTGGGTCTTTAAAATTTATCAATTAATACATGTTCGCTAAAAACGTTCACAAAGAAATACACTTTGAAGATTGTTAGTGTTAGTAAAGAGAAACAACAAACACATGAAGACAATCACACAACACCAGATGTATCCTGCTTCGGACCTCCTCTCCACAAGAGTCCTACGTTCAGTCCCTGAGCAACAACTCAGGATTTCACTAACTAGGGTACAGTCCCCCTATGGACACTACAACACCAGCCCAGCTGGTCTTCTCTTCACAGCCCGAAGAGGAACAACTGAAGGATCGAAATAAATGTGTGGAAAAGATCTAGAAGGGGGGGGATGAATAGATCTTAGCCACTTTTGCGGAAGCTTAAATAATTTTAAAACTATTTAGAATCAGAGGCAATAATATCAGTGAAAAGCTGCTGATCTGATTAGATTGGAGTGAGTTGAAAAACTTAGATGAGAATCAAGTTGATTAAGTGAATTAGAAACGAGTCCTATGCAAGCATCTAGCGGATGAACCAGTCAAACCACAGAACACAAATGCACAAGGATTTTTAGGTGGTTCGGAAATCACCCATGTGATTCCTACATCCACCCCTCACAACCCGTGAGGATTCACTAACACAACTGGGTAACACACCCACTGGAGCCTGACAACTCCAACACTGAAGAGCTTACAACTCACACCACTTCTAGAGCAAGACTACTCTAGAACAACTGAGCAAGACTGCTCAACACACACTTGAGTTTGACAACTCAACACTGAGCGCACCGGCTCACAACAATCTGAGCACAAGGCTCACACATAGACTTGCTAGACACCAACTTAAGACAAGATCTCCTAGCAACAGATCTAGTCGAAATTTGAGAACACTAATGAGAATTATGCAGAAGCACTTGCATAATCTCAAGAGATATCTCAGAAGAACAAAGTAAAGTAAAAAGGTATTGAATGACTTCGTTCTTCAAGTGTACTCCCTTGTAGAAGCTTGAATTGGGAAGAAGCTTGTAAACATGAAGTCCAAGACGATGCTCTGCAATCTGGGAGGTTGGACCTTCCTTGAATTCTTCTCCAACGATGGCTTCTACCTGATCTACTTCCTTGAGATGCTTCAGAGGCTTCTTTAAAGATCAAACCACAATTCTCACACCTTGAATTGGTGAGAAGAGGTGTTCAGGAGACTCCAGGAAGCAGAGGAGGGAGACACGAACTCTTATGGCCGCCAGGAATTTTTCAGGAGGCTCTAAGAGGTTAGTTGGGTCTCTCTCTTTGAAGGGAGGCCAAAAGGAGCCTTTTATACCCTTAGGATTCCAAAGATACCCTTTTGGGGTACAAGGGCACGCTTCCCTAGGAAGATTCTGATCGCCCTAGAAGGACACGTGGCAGCCATCAGCTCTTAGGATGAAAAGTTTCCGTAGTGTGTCGACCTGCCCTGGTGGTTGTGTCGACACACTGTTCCAAAGATAGAAGAATCTGTTCTGGGAGAAAGGTCCCGTGTCGACCTGCTCTCTGAGCTGTGTCGACCTGTCGTCCCAATTCCTCAAACTGGCTGTTCTGGGAACTGGGTCTAGTGTCGACCTGCCCTGGGAGTGTGTCGACCTGCTGTCCCAATTCCTCAAACTGGCTGTTCTGGGAACTGGGTCTAGTGTCGACCTGCCCTGGGAGTGTGTCGACCTGCTCCCAATTCCTCAAACTGGCTGTTCTGGGAACTGGGTCTAGTGTCAACCTGCCCTGGGAGTGTGTCGACCTGGGTACCCTTGATCTCTGGAAAACTGCCACTCGTGTCGACACACTCTTGACATGTGTCGACACACTCTTGACATTTTTGCACAATTTCTCTTTGAGTCTGTGTTGATGTGTCGACACCATTGATGGGTGTGTCGACACATCTTTTGCATAAAAAGTTTGTACCTGAAAAATAAACACATATATCATTAGTTAAATGATTTATCATTACCACAAATGATAAATGTGGTTTGAAAAATGCTTTTTGAGCATGACTTTCAGGTATGATGCTTTTGACATGTTCCAATTAAATTGCTTTAAGAACACTTCTTGTCATCATCAAAATAGGAGGGAAATGATATGAATTAGACATTCAACCCAACAATCTCCCCCTTTTTGATGATGGCAACATTAAATCCATATTTGAATGTGGTTTTGATGAAGTGTGATTTTTAAGCAATTTTTATTGATTAAGTTTTTGTTTTTCTTTTGTTCATACTTGTCAATGTCCTTTTGATATTGTTCAGTAACAATTGATGATATTTTTGTGAGATACAACGTTACTTGAAATTAGAAGATTTGTGCACACAAGTCAACAATTGAACAAGTATTCACACACAAATACAAAAATTTGTATTGAAGCCAAACAACCATTTCATGTCATTCATTTCATTCAAAAGATCATTACAATTCATTCAATCTTCTCCCCCTTTGACATTATCAAAAAAATGTACATTAGGTAGAAGATGGAGGAGGAGGAGGAATTGGAGCTAGAAGCATCTCAATATCTGACAATCTCTTATCCATTGACTTCATGCTTGACTTTATCTGTTCATGGATAGTTGTCAGCCGAGTGTGAAGATAATGCTCCATTCTATCAGAATGTTCTATCAAGGTGCTGAGTTCTTTTCAATTCATCTGAAACATGTTGAGAACTTGATGACCCAGCTGACCAACCAGGTCTTTGCATGATTTTGAACTCCTTGGTCAAATCTGTGAGCTGCTTGTCAATGTGCTCATTGAAATTTCTCATACTTTCCAAATCATCCACAAAATGAGCAAATGATAGTCTGGTGCTGGAAATCTCATGCAATGTTTGATTGGTGTTGAAGACATCTGCTTGGGAATTGGCCAAAATTCCCTGAAGAACTTTCTCTAA
Source organism: Colocasia esculenta (assembly GCA_014218235.1). Lineage (NCBI taxonomy): Eukaryota > Viridiplantae > Streptophyta > Magnoliopsida > Alismatales > Araceae > Colocasia > Colocasia esculenta. The sequence goes on from CM024762.1 coordinate 113,586,643, forward strand.
CTTGTCCTGATGTTCTTTTAGCTCAATATAGGAATCTCCCAGAGTTCCTATGAGTCTGTTAAATCGCTGAGCTGCATAATCAGAAGCTGCCTTCTGCTCAATAAATTTGGCAGAAACTGTGTTTTCCAGTCTTTGAATCCGTAGCTCAAAAGATGAGGACATGGATTGAAGTGAGGAGTTGAAGGATTCAAATTTGTCATTTAGGAAAGATATCAATTCTGGTGGAACAGGAGGCCCACCAGAAGATGTGGATGGTTGGAATGAGGGTTGTGGAGAAAAAGGAGGAAGCTGAGGTGAGAGAGGATCATGAAAAGGACTGACATTTTCATTAAGAGCTTGATCCTCATGCATAGGAGGCTGATCCTCTTGACTTAGGGGCTGGTCCCCTTCAGCTGGAGGCTGTTCCTCCTGTACTTGGGGCTGATCCCCTGGAGCCTGAGGCTGGTCCTCCTGAGGTTGGGGCTGTTCCCCTTGGTCTTGAGGCTGTTCCTCTTGAACTGGAGGAGCCTCAACCACAGCTGGTCCTCTTCTAATTTGATTTCCCTCTAATCTAAATCCCATGAACTTCTGGATATTCTTGAATGTATAGATATTTGACTTGGGAATGGACTGGGATTTTTCAGATTCCAATGGCACACCAAAGTGCTTGAACACTGAGGTCAGATGTGCTCCATAAGGAAGTGATCTCTTCAAGTCTGTTCTTGTAGTTTCAGAAATGATTTGATAAAGAATCACATGAAGGTTGACCTTGATATCTTTGACCATGCAATAGAGTATGAATCTCTGGATATCTGTCAGTCTATCTCGCCCACCACCTTGAGGGGTAACTATGGTTGTCAAGATGTGGTGAATTACCCTTAACACAGGTGGAAATGAGTTGGCATTAAACCTTGTCACATAGGTTTGTTTGGCATCTGATGGATCTGCAGGATGGCCTGTCAAGATTGAGTAGGCTTCATGTAAGTCAAATTCAAATTCATGGTAGTCAGCCCCCTCATCTGGCACTTTGAAAATGGAGGCTGCTACATCAGTTGGCATGTCTATCTCTATCCCCTTGACTTTGGATTTAAAACCTTCTTCTGTGCAGGTGAGGTTTTTGTAGAACTCTCTAACTAACCTTGGATAGCAGACTTGAAATTCAGAAATGAAAGGAATCCAAGATTGAAAGGAGAAATAGGTTTGAATTTCAGGGAGAGAGTCTGCTAATTGGGTGTCAGAAAGGTCAAGAATTCTAGGCTTCAAAATCAGTTTGGCAGCACTGACGGATTCTGAGGGTATATCCTCTTGAGACTCAGTAGAGGAAGACGAAGATGATTCCTCATGATGGTCAGAGGAATCGCCCGAAATATCTGATCTAGGGTTTGAACTTTGTCTACCTCTGCCAGCATTGGAGGTCCTACCTCTCTTTGAAGCTCTGAGAGGTGCAGAAGAGGATCCTGGAAGCTCTGCAGGATCATTTCTTCGCTTGGTTCTTCTTTCAATCTGTTCAACTGGAACCTGTGCCGGAACCTGCCTTGAAGAAGCCTGAGACCTTGCGCCACGGCGGGGACCCAACTTGCGGACCATGGTGCAAGGAAGGAGTGGAATGTCAGAGAGGAGATGGAAGATTGGTGAGGTGATTGAAGATTAGAGAGATGGTGAAAATTTCTTGCCGGAATGGTGAGAGTTTGGCCGTCGGGTCGACCTGATGCTCAAAAAGGGATGCAGAGGTACACTGCCCCGCAGGAACAACAAGGGTTTAAGGTGAACCCGAAAGATTTGAAAAGTTCTGGCAAGAAGGCAGTGTCGACACATGAGGAAGGGTGTGTCGACCTGACTGGAATTATGTGTCGACACGAGAGAGGATTGTGTCGACACAGCCTTTGAGAGAAATGAGAATTTTTGAGAGGAAATTTTTGAGAAATTTGGGGACATCTTTATAATGATAAATAATGAGAGGAATTATCATTTGAAGGATTTTTAAGAGGCCTAAAAATTCATTTGCTGTATTTTACAAAAATTCATTACAGTTCAAGTATTTCATACAATTTCCAACAGGATATTAGCATTCCAAGACTTGAATCAACAAAATGATAAATTGAGGGATATAATGTATCTTACAATCAACCAAAATCTGCCATGTTTCTCAATTTTCAAGAGTTAAAGATATCATCTAGACTAAACACAGTTGTGTTGAAAGTAAAACACAAACTTAAAGAACAACTTGATGAAGGAGGAAGATGATTCTTTCTAAACAAATCTCCAATAATTTTCATATTTTTGTTCTTTTAACAAACTATCAAATGATGTAAATCTCTTTCACTCAAGTACTAGTGCTTTTTACACACCATAGTCCCTGGATACTCAAGATGTAGTCATTGTCAAGTCTCAAAGGGGTAAATGATGACTTTTTGACATGAAAATATACGTTTTTTAGACGCCAATATTTCCAGTTACTCAGTCATCATCAAAAAGCATAGCACATAATTGCTTAAATTTTGAGGTTATTTTCAATTTGGATCCCCTTTGAACAGAGTTAACAAGAATGCCTCATGACATGCATAGCACTTCATTCATTGTGAAGGTGTGCAGTTTCTCAGCACAGATGTCATTGCTCTGTTGAATTTTACAAGATTTTGGAGAGTTTGTAGGATAGAATTCAAATACATCCAGCCATCAGTTGCAAACAAGGTAATGTTTTAAGTTCAAGACACAATTGTAATTTAGTTTAGGAAGAGATCTGAGTTTCTGTGGATTGAGAGACATAGTGGAAAGTTGATTAGTAAAAAATATAATGTATCACTCAAGGTTCACTTTGAGACTCTAGAATTTAGAATGAGGACATCATGCAAGGAATTGATGAAATGCAAGAAGGGTTCTGAAATTTGCAAAAAGATGACTTGTGAATTTTCTAGCTCCCCCTGAGATGATGATTTCAATCATTTTTCATCAAAATAAAGATATGCATTTTTTTTTTTTTTGAAATCAGAAAGAATGTTTCTTTTTGGATAACAAAGATTTCTTCTCAACAATTGTATATTCATTTCTTGGTACTTGGCGGAGACATATACTCTCGCATAGTGAAAGTGTCCAGACAAGCATAACCTGTCCTTCTCCAAGTCACCATTTGATATACCAAGAGATTTCAATACAATAAGAGTTGAAGAATTCATTATCAGAAAGAAATGAAGGTTAAAACTGTGCAAGTTTTGAAATCAGAAAAGACATTCTCTTTGAACAATAAAAGCTCCCCCTCAACTATTGCATATTGACTTCTTAGTACTTGGCGGAGATATGTTCTCACGCATAGTGAAAGTGTCTAGACAAGCATAGCCTGTCCTTCTCCAAATCACTATTTGATATACCAAGAAGTTTCAACACAATCAGAAGTGAAGAATTTATTGTAAAAAGGGAAATGGAATTGGAATAGAGAGAGATATGAGCAATGTAGCTTGAGGAAGCAAGGAGTTATGAAATACAAAGAACTCCCCCTTAGACAAAGCATCATTCAACCCAAACTTTAAGAGAGATCAGAAGGATGGACATTTACAAAGACCAAGTTCTCTCCTTAAAGATGAGAATCTATTTTCAGGAAGGGGTTTTGTGAATATGTCTGCAATTTGTTTTTCAGTTACAATAAAATGGAGTTCAAAAGATTTCTTGGCAACCTCATCTCTCAAGAAATGATGCCTGATTTCAATGTGTTTTGTTCTAGAATGCTGAATGGGGTTTTTAGAAAGATTGATTGCACTTGTGTTATCACATAGGATGGGTACACACCCTAAATCTTGGTTGTAATCAAGAAGTTGATGTTTCACCCAGAGAATCTGAGTTCCACATCTACCTGCTGCAACATATTCAGCTTCTGCTGTTGACAGAGCCACTGAATGTTGCTTCTTAGAAGCCCAAGAAATAAGGCACCCACCTAGAAATACACACAAGCCACTTGTGCTTTTTCTATCTAACTTACACCCAGCATAATCAGCATCACAATAGGCAAACAATTCTAACTTGCAACCAGCAGGATACCAAATTCCTAAGTCACATGTTCCAACAAGATATTTAAAAATTCTTTTCACAGCAAGCATATGACTTTCTTTAGGATTTGATTGGAATCTAGCACATAAGCACACACAAAACTGAATGTCAGGTCTAGAAGTAGTAAGGTAGAGCAGAGAGCCAATCATACCTCTGTAGGTCTTTGGATCTACTGACTTACCAGATGGGTCTTCTTCTAGCTTAGCATTTATTGCAATGGGTGTGCTTGAATGTTTAAGGTTCTGATAGTCAAACCTTTTCAGTAGCTCCTTGACATATTTGGTTTGACTGATGAAGATACCTTCATTCGTTTGGTTAACCTGCAACCCCAAAAAGAATGTTAAGTCTCCCATTAAGCTCATTTCAAATTCATTCTGCATTTGATTTGAAAATTCAGTGCAAAGGCCTTTATTGGTGGAGCCAAAAATTATGTCATCAACATAAATTTGGACCACAATTATTTGATTTTTTACTGTTTTAGTGAACAATGTTTGATCAACATTACCTCTAGAATATCCTTTTTCAAGTAAAAAGGAACTCAAACGATCATACCAAGCTCTTGGAGCTTGTTTAAGACCATAGAGTGCCTTATTAAGCTTGAAAACATGGTTAGGATATTTTTCATTATCAAATCCAGGAGGTTGTTCAACAAACACATTTTCCTTTATATATCCATTTAGAAATGCACTTTTAACATCCATTTGAAAGACTTTGAATTTCATGGAGGATGCAAAAGCAAGGAAAATTCTCACAGCTTCTAGTCTAGCTACAGGGGCATAAGATTCTTCAAAGTCAATTCCAAATTCTTGGTTATACCCCTTTGCAACTAGCCTAGCTTTGTTTCTTATTACTTGACCAGCTTCATTCAATTTATTTCTGAAAACCCATCTAGTGCCAATCACTGTTTGGTCACTAGGTCTAGGCACTAATTCCCACACTTGATTTCTTTCAAATTGATGAAGTTCATCATGCATAGCATTAATCCAATCAGAACTGGATAAGGCTTCATCAATTGACTTGGGTTCAATTTGGGAAATTAGAGCTAGTGAGTCTTCTTCAATGTTTTGCAAAAAGGATGATCTGGTCCTAACTCTATCATTTAGATTGCCAACTACACTATCTAATGGGTGATCTCTTAGAAATCGAGGTTCAGAAATTACCTGTTGAGAGGTACCCACTTCTGAATCAGTATTACCTGAACCATTTGGAGATTGTGAGTTGTTGTTCAGGTTTTCTTCAATGTTATTACTCTCCTCAACGGTTGGTGAAGAATCCACAATGAGGTCATCCTCTTCATTGTCTTGTTTTTCCCTGCAAGATTTAGAATCATTAGTGGAAAAGGAGTTTTCATTAAAAATAACATGTGGAGATTCTTCAATAGATTTGGTTTTTATTATGTACACTTTGAAGGCCCTTGACACTTCAGAATAGCCAAGGAAGATAGCTTCCTGACTCTTAGCATCAAACTTGTCAAGGTTTTCTTTGTTATTATTGTGAACATAGCATTTGCACCCAAAGACTTTAAAATAGGAAACAGTTGGCTTTTTGTTTTTCAATAATTCATAGGGGGTTTTCTTGATTTTTGGTCTGACCAATGCTCTATTGAGTATGTGATTTGCTGTGTTCACAGCTTCAGCCCAGAAGGATTTGGGTAAATTACTCTCAAGAAGCATGGTTCTAGCCATTTCCACAAGAGTTCTGTTCTTTCTTTCCACAACTCCATTTTGTTCTGGAGTTCTTGGTGAAGAAAACTTGTGGAATATCTGAAATTCAGCACAAAAATCAGAAAAGGATGTGTTTTCAAATTCACCCCCATGATCAGTTAAGATGTTTTTGATTTTATATGGATAAGTGGTTAAGACAGTGGTACAAAAGTTCCTGAATTCAAGGCATGCATCACTTTTGTGAGATAGAAAAATAACCCAGGTAAATCTAGTAAAGTCATCAATGATTACAAATCCATATCTTTTGCCACTCAAGCTTAGAACTCTTGTTGGCCCAAAGAGGTCCATGTGAAGAAGTTCTAGTGGCTTAGATGTGAGTACATCATTGAAGACTTTAAAGGATTTTCTAGTTTGTTTTCCTTTAGCACAGATCCCACAAATTTGACCTTCAACACTAGAAAAGGATTCAGGAAGACCTTTAACCAAATTCAATCTTAACAACTTATTCATTGTTCTGAAGCTTGCATGGCCAAGTCTTTTGTGCCAAGTCCATGCAATTTCATCTTTATTTGCAACAAAACAAAGATTTTCAGAAAAGTTTTTATTAAGGTTGATCATGTAGACATTGTTTTCTCTTTTTCCAAAGAATTTGATTTTATCAGTTGATGAATCTATTATCTTGCAAAAATCAGATTCAAACACAACTTTGTGACCTTTGTCACATAGTTGGCTGATACTGAGCAAATTATAGTCAAGTCCATCAACTAACAAGACATTATCTACAGAGTTTGAAGAAGTTTGACCAACCTTACCAGATCCAATGATCTTTCCTTTATTTTTACCTCCAAAGGTGACTGACCCTCCCTCCTTTTCAAGCAGGAATGAGAATTTGGCTCTATCTCCAGTCATATGTCGTGAACACCCACTGTCAAGAAACCATACATTTGTGTTGGGTGCACGACTTCCCTGCAACAAGATCAGTGGAGAGAAGATTTTGGTACCCAAACAGAGTTGGGACCATCAGAATGATTTAACATAGACAGCAAATCCTTTCTCACCCAAATTTGATTTGTTTTAGATTTTTGTTTTGTTACTTTGGTGTTTTCAGCATTTTTCTGTTTGTTCTTTCTTTTAGGAATGAAAGCACCAAGATCTTTGTTTTTGGTAGGAGGGGAGTTTTTCATTTGAAAATTTGAGTTCATAGAAGGAGGTGGAATCCATGGATTGTGTTGGTACATCCAGAAATTTGGATAAGGGTATTGAGGATAATGCCAACAGGGATTTTCATACCATTGGTTCCAAGGATTAATCCAATTTTCTTGAGGAGCTGTCTTGGAGGTCCAAGGTTTTTCATGGATCATTTCTTTTCCCTTTTTCTTATTTCTCAGATTTTTATTTGAATTTTTAGTTGAGTTTATTATGGTTTTTGGTGTTGAACAGGTCGACCTGTCAGGGGACTGTGTCGACCTGACAGTCTTCTTTTGTTTTTGAATTTTTGATTTGTTTTGAGTTTTGTTTGGGTTTTTGTTTGGGGTTTTGTTTGCTGTCTGTTGGATTTCAGTGTTTTCCAGATTGGGACCTTTAACAAAGTTGATTAATGGTGCTTTTCCCTTTTTCTCACCAGATTTATCTTTTGTTGATTTCTTTTTGTTGAATCCCAATCCATGAGATGTGGTTGTCTTGTTGGATCCTAGCAATGCCTCTAGGTTATCTTGGCCTTTTGTGAAGGTTTGGATAACCTCCTCCTTTTCCTTTAGCTGGTTTTTAAGAATTTCAATTTCTTCGATTTTCTGTTGTTTTTCTTGTTTTTCAATTTCCAGCTTTTCATTTAAATTTCTGAAGTCTTGGGAGGCCTTCTGAGAAGCAAGCTTTAATTCATCAATTTGGTTCAGTAAATTTTCTTTTTCTTCAACCAATTCTGTTACTTCAGATTCCAGTTCACAGATTCTATTGTTTGAAGATTGGTTATGGTAAAGATTTTCAATTTTCTTTTTGATGTGTTTGTTTTCTTTTCTCATTTCAGAGTATCTTTCTACCAATTCAGCATACACATCCTGCCAATCTTCAACACTATAATCTTCAAAGGAAGTATTTACCTTTCCATCTGTGCTGTTGGCCATGAAGCAAACTTCCTCACTCTCTGAGCTTGAGGACTTCTTCTCTTCTTCTTCCTCACTTGTGTCTTCATCAGACCAAGTGGCTACCATGGCCTTGGGCTTCTTGTATTTCTGGAATCTTTTGTGCTTTTCCTTTTTGTTCTCAGGACACTCTCCCTTCATGTGTCCTGGCTTGTTGCACCTGTAACAGATAACATTCTCATCAGGTTTATGATTCTTATTGAAATTGGAAGAGGAAATATTCTTCTTACCTGGGGAAAATTTCTTTTTCCCAGTCATTTTCCCTTTCCTATATTTCAAGAATTTCCTGAATTGTCTGGTCATGAGGGCAATCTCATCCTCATTTGACTCAGACTCTTCAGAACTTGTTTTATCCTGATTTTTATCTTTGTTGCTTGAAGAGGCTTTGAGTGCCATAGGCTTGGTCTTAATGATAAGATCTTCATTTCTTCTTAAGTTTATTTCATACGTCATTAAAGATCCAATCAATTCATCCAAAGACATTTTGGATAAATCTTTTGAATCTTCAATAACAGTGGCCTTGGTATGCCAAATTGAAGAAAGTGAACGCAAAATTTTTCTTACCAAATCTGCATCAGTATACTCCTTACCCAAAGCCTTGAGTCCATTGACAATCACCATAAATCTGGCAAACATTTCAGAAATAGATTCATTAGATTTCATCATGAAAAGTTCATATTCTGAAACTAATATATTTGCCTTGGTCTCCTTGACCTGAGATGTTCCCTCATAGAGTAGTTCGAGTTTATCCCACATCTCTTTGGCAGATTTACACATAGAGATTCTCGAATACTCCTTGGGATGGACAGCACATTGAATCATATTCATGGCACTGTAATTCAATGTAGCTCTCCTAATTTGCTCCCTCGTCCAGGTTTCTTCCTCACCCTGGTTTTCATAGGGACCAGCCTCAACTACTTTCCAGATCTCATAGTTCTGGGCCCTTAAGAATACTTGCATTCTGTTCTTCCAATAAGAATAGTCCAAACCATTAAAGAATGGTGGCCTATTTATGGAATGGCCCTCAGCTATAAAACCCTTTGAGTCCATGACACTTAAGTAAATGCAAGGAGAAGTAGTTGAGCAAGCAGGCAAACAAACAACCAGATAGACAGACAAACAAACACTCAATACTCAGAAACAAAAGCTGCTCAGTTCAAATCAGATCGATATAAACCCGCTCTGATACCAATTGAAGGATCGAAATAAATGTGTGGAAAAGATCTAGAAGGGGGGGGATGAATAGATCTTAGCCACTTTTGCGGAAGCTTAAATAATTTTAAAACTATTTAGAATCAGAGGCAATAATATCAGTGAAAAGCTGCTGATCTGATTAGATTGGAGTGAGTTGAAAAACTTAGATGAGAATCAAGTTGATTAAGTGAATTAGAAACGAGTCCTATGCAAGCATCTAGCGGATGAACCAGTCAAACCACAGAACACAAATGCACAAGGATTTTTAGGTGGTTCGGAAATCACCCATGTGATTCCTACATCCACCCCTCACAACCCGTGAGGATTCACTAACACAACTGGGTAACACACCCACTGGAGCCTGACAACTCCAACACTGAAGAGCTTACAACTCACACCACTTCTAGAGCAAGACTACTCTAGAACAACTGAGCAAGACTGCTCAACACACACTTGAGTTTGACAACTCAACACTGAGCGCACCGGCTCACAACAATCTGAGCACAAGGCTCACACATAGACTTGCTAGACACCAACTTAAGACAAGATCTCCTAGCAACAGATCTAGTCGAAATTTGAGAACACTAATGAGAATTATGCAGAAGCACTTGCATAATCTCAAGAGATATCTCAGAAGAACAGAAGTAAAGTAAAAAGGTATTGAATGACTTCGTTCTTCAAGTGTACTCCCTTGTAGAAGCTTGAATTGGGAAGAAGCTTGTAAACATGAAGTCCAAGACGATGCTCTGCAATCTGGGAGGTTGGACCTTCCTTGAATTCTTCTCCAACGATGGCTTCTACCTGATCTACTTCCTTGAGATGCTTCAGAGGCTTCTTTAAAGATCAAACCACAATTCTCACACCTTGAATTGGTGAGAAGAGGTGTTCAGGAGACTCCAGGAAGCAGAGGAGGGAGACACGAACTCTTATGGCCGCCAGGAATTTTTCAGGAGGCTCTAAGAGGTTAGTTGGGTCTCTCTCTTTGAAGGGAGGCCAAAAGGAGCCTTTTATACCCTTAGGATTCCAAAGATACCCTTTTGGGGTACAAGGGCACGCTTCCCTAGGAAGATTCTGATCGCCCTAGAAGGACACGTGGCAGCCATCAGCTCTTAGGATGAAAAGTTTCCGTAGTGTGTCGACCTGCCCTGGTGGTTGTGTCGACACACTGTTCCAAAGATAGAAGAATCTGTTCTGGGAGAAAGGTCCCGTGTCGACCTGCTCTTGAGTGTGTCGACCTGCTGTCCCAATTCCTCAAACTGGCTGTTCTGGGAACTGGGTCTAGTGTCGACCTGCCCTGGGAGTGTGTCGACCTGCTGTCCCAATTCCTCAAACTGGCTGTTCTGGGAACTGGGTCTAGTGTCGACCTGCCCTGGGAGTGTGTCGACCTGCTGTCCCAATTCCTCAAACTGGCTGTTCTGGGAACTGGGTCTAGTGTCGACCTGCCCTGGGAGTGTGTCGACCTGGGTACCCTTGATCTCTGGAAAACTGCCACTCGTGTCGACACACTCTTGACATGTGTCGACACACTCTTGACATTTTTGCACAATTTCTCTTTGAGTCTGTGTTGATGTGTCGACACCATTGATGGGTGTGTCGACACATCTTTTGCATAAAAAGTTTGTACCTGAAAAATAAACACATATATCATTAGTTAAATGATTTATCATTACCACAAATGATAAATGTGGTTTGAAAAATGCTTTTTGAGCATGACTTTCAGGTATGATGCTTTTGACATGTTCCAATTAAATTGCTTTAAGAACACTTCTTGTCATCATCAAAATAGGAGGGAAATGATATGAATTAGACATTCAACCCAACACAACACCGTGGATACCCCACCAGGTCTTCCTTCACTAGAAGGGCACACACACACCCTGGATACCACCAGGTCTTCCTTCACACACGAAGGGTACAAGCACAAAAACAAGTAAGCAGGAGATTAAGCCCCTAGATCAAGCTTTGACAAGCCAAGATCTGAAGCAAAGGACTGAGAGCTTAAGGTATACAAACTAAGCTCACTCTCAGATCCAGACAAGCTCTCTCTCGAAAATCTACAAACAATGCAGAGAGCAAAGAAGAGCTAATCTAATGGAATGAGGCTTGGCTCTTTCTTGAGAACTCGCAGAAGACTTGATGATCAGAGTGTTTTTATATGACTATCGTTCTCTATCTATGTATATCTCTTCTGGATCTCCTTTCTTCAATATATAGCTTCAATTTGAAATCTAGACGTTGAAGTATCCGTTGCCTCTAGCTTTTGGTGGACGTTAGACTGAGTGGCACTTGGAAGCTTCCAGTCAACAGTCCTTTATCCATTTGTGCATGCAAAAAGATAGGATCTTCTGAAGTGTCCTTTGGCTTCTACAAGGCCCAACGTTGTATTACGAATGTTGTCAGAGACCTACATACATTAAATGCTAGAACAGTAGACAGCTAGGCTGTCTCTTGTTGTCAGTCAACGTTGGTGTGAATATTCACCAAAATAGTAATGCCATTTTGCTGTTCTAAAAGATGCATATGGAATAGACACGATAATGGATGATATCGTCTGTATGCATGCAGAGATACGTTCAGTCTTCATTAAATGCACAGCTGACAGAAGAATATGTGCGAAGACTTTGACTATTCAACGCGTTGAAAGGATAAGTCATATGTCAAGTTGATTAATATGAAATCGATGCATTTATGACTTATGAAATCGTTATGCAACCAAACAGCAAATCGTTGTGAGATATGAAAGAATCATTGTGATCATTGAGGAAATCATTATGATTACTTAAGAAGTCGATGCGCAAAGCAAATCGTTATAATATCTGAAGCAATCGCTGCGATAAGCAAATCGTTATGATAACTAAAGGAATCGTTATGATAGCAAATCGTTATGATAACTAAAGGAATCGTTATGATAGCAAATCGTTATGATAACTAAAGGAATCGTTATGATATCAAATCATTATGATAACTAAAGGAATCGTTATGATAGCAAATCGTTATGATAACTAAAGGAATCGTTATGATATCAAATCGTTATGATAACTAAAGGAATCGTTATGATAGCAAATCGTTATGATCACTAAAAGAATCGTTACGAAAGTAAGTCATTACAATGACTAAAGGAATCGTTTCGAGAGCAAGTCGTTACGATGACTAAAGGAATCGTTACGAAAGCAAGTCGTTACGATGACTAAAGGAATCGTTACGAAAGTAAGTCGTTATGATGACTAAAGGAATCGTTACGAGAGCAAGTCGTTACGATGACTAAAGGAATCGTTACAAGAGCAAGTCGTTACGATGACTAAAGGAATCGTTACGAGAGCAAGTCGTTGTAGGAACAATTTCTTTTGAAATCAGAAGAAGTTTCAATCTATGAAGAAATCGTTAAGGTACTTATGAAACGGTTATGAAGAAATCGTTACAGTTCTACTGTAATCGTTATGATCTATAAAAGAAACCGATGTGTACTTAGACAAATATGATGTTGTAGATACAATGTAAAGATGCTTACCTGTTTTGGCTTATTTTTCTTTGGTATTAATTCCTATGCTTAAGACTTGTAGAAAATAGGTTAGTGACCTTTAATTAAGGGTTTGATAATTATCACAATAATATGGTTTTTTTAATTACCAAAATATAAATGTAATTACTTTTAATTTCATGGGGAAAGACTGTTCATCAAAAAATACACACACGCACACACATAAGTATACACAAGATGTTTGCACATTATTGTTCAATAAGAAAGAGGAATACCATGTAAAATGCAATCATAATACTTATTGGCTACTAAAGGATCCTATGGAGAATAGTTAAAGTCCTATCTCTGAATGGTCCCCCCCTTAAGATTTGGGGACATGCCATCTGATTCATTGGCTACCTCATCGTTGTGTGCTCCAAAAAGAAAACTTGAAATGACAAATAGGTTAATGTATTTTCATTCATGTATAATCATTAATTTACACAACCACATAAAGACAAATAAAAACTTACACCCATAGCGGCAATATCCATAAATGAATGAGAAAGCCTGGGATTTAATCCCACTCCTTCTCTTTGCGTGGCTACTTGTACTGCACCTTATATTATTCACAGCACTTACTGATTGATCAAAATTGTGCTGTGTTATCTCCTGCACAGTAGCTGCCCAATTAAACTCTCTTATTCTTTCCCTAAGTCATTCAAGTACGAGGGCGTCGATCTTGGGTAAAGAAAGGTGCATAGGAGGAGCACAACCCACAACCGAATAGTGTTTTTGGATATCTGCCTCCTCATCTGAATTAAACATTTTTTGGATGAGAGTGTGCACCTTCTTCCAGTCAAAGGTAGTTGCCAAGCCAAACGTATCATGCAACCTTGACTTATTTTTCAGGATTCCATAATGGCAGATTGACTATCAGGAGCAAGGCAAACCAAAATGATGGCCACATTCTCTACAGCGAATGAGGCATCCTTATTGCCTAACTTGAAGGTGTTGCCTCCAACATGTGTGCTTATTATCTCCTCCAAAATCTACATGTTGAAAGCACATAGAGCAGTATTATCAACATATGTATAAAAAGCTGTAGTTCTCACCAAAATTTTATGGCATTCCCAGAATGCCACCTAATTTCTATTCTTAATATATATGTCCATGGAGGAGCTGACTTTAATAACTCATGAAGCCACTGCATTCAACGAAATATAAAAACATGTTCTTCAGATGATCGAGTTTAATAGAAAAAAATTAACAAGTATTACAGACAAGCTATTTTTCACTCGGAGAGACCTATCTATCACAACAAGGACCTATTTGTCGCCAAAGAGAGTTAGTTATCATTCGGAGGACCGATATATCACTAGAGATAGTTATTTGTCATCAGGAGATATCTATTTGTCACCGAAAAATAACTATTTGTCATCGATAGTGACTTATTTGTCACCGATAAAAACATATTTATCATCACGACCTATTTGCAATCAAAGAGAGTTATTTGTCACCGGAAGAGACTTATTTGTCATCAAAGAGATTCATTTGTCACCGAGAGGACCTATAGGTCACTGGAGAGAGTTATTTTTCACCAAGAGATAACTATTTGTCATCAGGAGGACATGTTTGTCATCGAAAAATAACTATTTGTCACTAGTAGAGACATATTTGTCATGCACTAGGAGGACCTATTTGTAAATGACAAAGACTATTTATCACTGGAAGACACCTACTTTTGACCGAGAGGATCTATTTGTCACCGAAAAGATCTATTTGTCACTGGAAGACACTTATTTGTCACAGATCAACCTATTTGTCACTGGAAGACACATGTTTCTTACTAGAAGAGACCTATTTTGTCACCAAAGATAGTTATTCATAATTGAAGAAAGCGTATTTGTCACCAAGAGAGACCTATTTATGATCTATAGGACCTATTTATCATCGAAAAGACCTATTTGTCACCGAATCTAACTTATTTGTCACTCGAAGTCACCTATTTCACATCCCATATGACCTATTAGTCACTGAAAAGACAGTTGTCATTGGATGAAACTTATTTTTTACCCATAAGACTTATTTGTCACCAATCAAACTTATTTCTCATCGAACATGGTTATTTGTCACCAGACAGAGGTATTTGTCCTTTGAAGGGACCTATTTGTCACTTAAAAAATATATTTCTCACCATAAGAGACCTATTTGTCAACCATATATTTCACTCTTCTGGGGATATGCTTGTGTGTTGAGGTAGCAACTATGTCTTCTACGTCTGAAGTTGACACTGTAGTACCCCAGAAAATTTATTAATTTAAAATTATAGATAAATTGAAATTTTATCAATTAATAAATTCAAAACTAGTTAAAAAGGTACGCATCATTATTATATGCATATAAACCCATATAAAAATTTCATAAAAATAGTAGTTATACTTTAAATAATGTTCTCTAATGACCATCAAGAAATTTGGGCATAGAAAAATCATTTAGACTCAGTTTAAGAATTTATGCGACATATCATCGTAATTAAGGAATAAGTCGGAGAACCCATTATCACATGTACCAAATTGAATTATAAATCAAAATAAACATATGAGTAGATTTTAAACAATATGGGTTGATAGTCCATTATGAGAATTGGATCAATGGGCAATTTTGGCCCATGAATAAAACTCTCTAATAAAAAGATAATTAAAATCCATTAAGTAAATTAAGTATATGGGTTGTACAATTGAACCATACATAAGTTATTGGGCAAAAAGCAAGAGCCCAAATGATGGATAAAGGTTATAAATATTGGGATAAATAATATTAAATTGAATTAAAATAAGAAATTAATTGAATAAATATGATAAATAGATTTAAATTAGAATAAAGGGTGAATAAATAGAATTAAACTAAAGCCCATTAAAGCTTAATTAAGAGATGGGTTATATTAATGGTCTAAACATGAAGAATTGGGCCCAATTATGAAGAGCCCATCTTTGGATGGGAGTTAATTAAGCTAAATCTGCACATTAATTAATAATAAATGGAAAAGGGTTAAGATAATCATTAAATAACTCATAATTATCCTAAAAAGGAGTCCTCATCCCATCCTAACCCCTTGGCCACGAAATTAGACCTCTTCTCTATCCTATTAGGTGGATAAATGCTAAGAAATAGGAAGATAAATGTGGAAATTAGGAGATTGAAGAGAAGGATGAGTTTTAACTAAATAGGACTCTTAAACTAGCTAATGCACCCCCCAATTCATCTCTACCAACCCACAGTTCGTTGCTGGAGCCTTGGGGGATGAAGAAATGAGTTGTGGACGAGAGGAGCAAGGAGAAGGAGCTTGGAGAAGAAGGGACTTCATCATCTTCCTCATCCTTAACCCTAGGATTTCTTTACAGCATAAAAAGGTAGGCAATCTCTCAAGCTTAACCTAATTAAACTTGACCCTAAGTAGACCTTGATCCCCTCTATCAAAGCCCCATAATTTCCCCAATTTTCATTGAGCCATGAAAGAGAATTAAATGCTCTAATCCCTGTCATCATCATGTACCCGAACCTACTTGATTGCTTCCAATCCATGAATATACTCAATGTCATGCCTTGAAATTATTCTCATAAAAATTGCATGATGTTAGGCTTCAAATGAATCTATTTCCCCCAATTTTCATCATGCATCATTTGCTAATTAAATCAAAATCTATGACTATGCATGTTTTACATCACCGAAAAGTAACATAATTAAAGCATGCCCATTACTTGTCTATTTTCTAATTAATCATGCTTGTAGATACCCCTACATGTCTAGTTTTATTTAAAATTAGTTTCATGATTTTTGGATGTTCCTACGATTTTATACGGATTTTTTAAATGACCCTGTATCATGCCATGGAAGGAAGGACCCAACCTGAAAAGGGTTGTTTTCCCTTTTCTGGGTCGGGTCGCCCTTCTGAAATCGCAACGGCTCGACCCGTCGTGATCTTAGAAGGGTCACGATCGGCCAGACTGTCGCGTCATAAATGCGACGGCCCGAGCCGTCGCGGTTTAACCCCGCCTTCATGAACCCGACCGGTTCAGCAGAACGCGGCCGGACCGCCCGTCGCGACATGAAACGCAACGGGGACCCCTGTCGCGATTTCCATGTTGCAACCAGAACCTATAATTACTCATATACCCCTGCTATTTATGCCATTTAAACCATGTTTAGCCTTAATTAAGCACCGTCATGAACAGTTACGACCTGTTAATTATTAATGGGTAATATTTACATAAATTCAATTAATTAAAAGCTATGTGCACGATTATCCATATTCTCATGATTTCTTTACACTTGCACACACTAAACATTAATAATTGCCATGTGACCCTATTAAATTACTCGATAGTCTATCTAGTAATTAAGAGTAATTATTTCACTTAAATTCCCTATTATTTTTAATAACACTTGTCTTCATTTTATTCACTTGTTTTGTACACTGCTATCGCGTTCCTCTGCCTTCGAGCACTCGAGGCAAGATGGACCATGTTTCGTACACACTTCTTTCTTGACTTGGACCACCTCTCCGTTGGGAATATTGCTGACCGAACCAGGGACTCGTTGTCAAGGTCTCTGTAAGTCTTCTTGTCTTTAGCGGACGTCGATTGCCGACGAGCTGGTTGTACCCTTAAAACTCTTTACATCCTAGGGATTAGCACGATCCATCGGCCTTAGAGTGTTCACTCTTACCTTGCGATCACGCCGGACCTCTGGTCTGTGTTATGGCACGGCTAGTAGGAGGTTGTGACTTCTATCAGACTGCCAGCACACGACTGTGCCATGCAACTGGTACTATCATCTGTTTATCATTGTTTTACGAATACGTCCCTGTTCTCATCTACTATCTCTATACTCTCATCTGTTCACATTCTCTCTCTACACTCTCGTCTATTCGCCAATTACTCTCATCTATTCTTGGTACTCTATTTCGTCGTACAATTGATTGTCTAAGATAACAAACATAACCAATGCCAGGCAATAGGGTCCGATCTGGTCCTAGGGAGATCGCCTGAAGAGTGCCATTTTCCCATGGGAGTAACAATAATCAGGGTGTGTGGCATACACTCAGCGCCATTTAAAACTATCAATATTTAATTTATGGTAATCAATCAATCACTATACTATATTCTCTCGGTTGATAAAATGATCGACCAATTGTTACGTGCTATCGCGACTAGTGCACTTTTATGCAACCATACACGCTATCTCGTTATATGGCCAATTCTTTATCATGTTAGTTTGCATTATTCTCTTTGAATGTATTATCGTGTGACATTACTCTCTTGACTATATCTGATCGTTCTCTCTAGTTATCCCGCTTTACAAGATATTAATCACTTAAAACATGCCTGTTTACACGGGATATTAAGTCCTACTGAGCGTTATCACTCACCCTGCGCTATTTGTTGTATGTGTTTTAGGTAAGTCGGATGATGACCCTACACACACCAACGGGAATGGACCGGAGTGATGAGCGATCTGGAGTCATAGCAATGGAATGACCTTCCTATCATAGGGTTTAGTTAGATATTTGCTTAGTTATCCTTTCCAATGTAATGATGTTATTGAGCCCTATGTTTGGCTCAAAATTAGTGGTTGTAATAGTTTAGGTGATTTATCAATAAAATAAAGAGTTTATTACAATTATTGTCCATTAGTTGCTCTGATTATTTGTGATTGTATGCGTAATTTACGTTATCATATACTTTGCTCACGTTCTCCCAATTTATTCCGCTGCTAAATTGGAGAGGCGTGACAGACACCCTCTCTTCTTCTGCTTCAGAAGCAAGTGCAATGACCTTTGGTTCAGTTACATAGGATGGGAAAGCAAGAATCTTCAGGTGCTCGACCAACTCTTCTACCATGGTCGGGCTCCTCTCCTGATGAACTCGACGAGTGAAATGCAGAAGCTTTGTCTTCTTCGGCTCCATTCAAAATGGCCGAGAAAATGTTCAAGGATGAAAAACGGAAAATGGAAGGCTCCAAGTGAATGCACAGGCTTTCTCTCGAAAGAACTTGCTGACTCCTCTGCTTTCATGAATGGAGACAATGCCGCTGCACAATAGAATTGGGAGAGGTTATTAGAGCTTCCATTCAATGAGAGTGATGTATGTCTGTCATGCCCCGCCAATTTAGCCGCGGAATAAATCGGGGAGGCATGAACAACGTGTATGGTAATGACAATAACACGTACAGTCGCAAATATAAGAGCATCTAATGAACAATAATTGCAATAAACTCCTCATTTTATTGATAATTCAATTACACTATTACAACCACTAATTCAGAGCCAAAACATAAGGCTCAATGACTTAATTACATTGGAAAGGATAATTAAGCAAATATCTAACTAAACTCTAAAGTACTAAGGACATTCCATCGCTATGACTCTAGGTCGCTCATCACTCCAGTCCATTCCCATTGGTGTGTGTAAGGTCATCACCCGACTTACCTGAAAGCACAATAACAAATAACGAAGGGTGAGAGATAACGCTCAGTAGGACTTAATATCTCGTGTAAACAAGCATGCTTTAAGTGATTAATATCTTGTAAAGCAGGTTAACTAGAGAGAACGATCAAGTATAGTCAAGAGAGAAATAGCTCACGATAATAAGTGAATGATATAACATTCCACAAGATTATTGCAAAACTAGGATGATAAAGAACTGGCCATGTAACGAGATGGCGTATGACAAGATAGCGTGTAACGAGATAGCGTGTAATGAGATAGAGTGTAAGGTTGCACAACGGTGCACTAGTAGAATACGGCAGTAGTCACTTCTAGGACAGTAGTCATTCAGTAACAGTCAATGCTAGCACAGTAATAGCACAGTACGTCTGAACTCTTCAGACTAACAATAATAGTATAACAGTCAGATGTCTAGCCAATTCAGTATAGTCAGTCAGAACCGGTGCAATGCAGAACACCGTCAATAGCCCCTGCAGGTATTTTCAGGTGGCTCTCTGCCCCCAGGACTAGATTGGAGCCCCTCGGACACTCTCAGTGCCTTGCACAGTATGCATTTGAGTCAGTAGAGTCACAAGACCCATATTATAGTGCTAGACAGTCATGTATAGTACAAGCAATGGGAGCCACAACAGCTCAAGAGTCTCAAGAGAGTACTAGATGAATAGACGAGATAGTTGAGTGAACGTGAATAGATGAGAGTACAAAGATAGTAGATGAGATAGGGTATAATCGTAAAACAATGTTAAATCATGATAGTAACAGTTGCACAGCACCAGGTCGTGTGCCGACAGTCTGGTAGAAGAAGTCACCACCGTCCCTAACCATGCTATGAACACTGGCTAGATGGTCCGACGTGATCACAAGATAAGAGAGAACTCACTAAGGCCGTTTGGATCATACTGATCCCTAAAGGTATACCAGGTTTTAAGGGTACAACCTGCTCGTCGGTAATGGACGTACGCCAAAGCCAAGAAGACTTACGGAGGCCTTGGCAAGGAGTCCCTGGTCTAGTCGAGAGTATTCCCGATGGAGAGGTGGTCCAAGCCAAAAAAAAAGTGTGTAACGAAACATTGTCCATCTTGCCTCGAGTTCTCGAAGGCAGAGGGACGCGATAATGGTATACAAAGTACGCGATTAAAACGAGAACAAGTGTCATTTAACAAACTGGGGAATTTAGTAATTAATTTCTCTTAATTACCAGATATATTGTTGAGCAATTTAATAGGGTCAAATGGCAAACATTAATGTCAAGTGCGTACAAGTGTAAAGAAATCAAAAGAGCATGAATAATCATGCACGTGGCTTTTAATTATTTAAATTTATATAATTATTGTCCATTATTAATTTATCAGGTCGAAATAATTATTACAAGGTTTAATCATGGCTAAATAAGGGTAAATAGCATAAACAACAGGGATATGAGCGCAATTAACAGTTCTGGCAGAGATTCTGGAAATGCGACGGCGGTGCCCGTCGCAATCAAGTCGCGATGGGCGGTCCAGGCGCGATATCCAAGAGAACGCGACGGGGGTTCCCGTCGTGATTCAGGTCGCGACTGGGCGGCCTGGCGCGATGGGCGAACTGGTCGGCCTGGCCCAGTTCGGGGATTGGGAACGCGACGGCGCGGGCCGTCGCGTTCATGTCGCGATGGTCCGGCCGACCGCGACCCCTCTGAGGTCGCAATGGGTCGGGCCGTCGCGACTTCAGAGGCGCGGGCCGACCCTGAAAAGGGGTTTTTCCCTTTTTGGGTTTGGTCCTTCCCTCCAAAGTGTGATACAGTGCTCTTGTAAAATCAATATAAAATTGCACGATGGTCCAAAAATCATGAAACAAATTTTAAATGAAAGTAGACTCATAGATCTACCAACAAACATGATTAATTCGAAAATAGACAAGGTTTAGGCATGCTTTAATTAGGCTACATTTCGGTAACCTAAATATGCATAGTCATGAATCAACGAATTAATTAGCGATGGATACATGATGAAAATTAGGGAAACTAGGGGCTTTTGAAAACTAACATGATGTAGTATTTATGAGAATTTTTGCATGGCATGGGATCAAGTATACACAGAGATTGAAAGCAAACATGAAGGTTCGGGTATATGGATATGACAGGGATTTCAAGAATTAATTCTCCCTCATGGGAAAACGAAATAGAGCGAAATCAGAGGGCTTTCAAAGAGGATCATGAAGACTACCTAGTGTAATTTTTACACGATTTAAGCTTAAGAGATTGCCTACCTTTTCTTGCTGTTAAGAAAATCCTAGGGTTGAAAACGAGGTAGAAGATGAAATCTCCTTGCTCCAAGCTCCTTCCTTCTTGCTCCTCTCGTCCTCAGCTCCTCTCTTCGTCCACCAAAGCTCCAACAATCGTTCTATGGGGTGATAGGGCCGAATTGGGGGTGTTTTATTTGGTTTAAGAGTCCAACTTTCTTAAAACTCCTCTTTCTCTTCAAACTCTTAATTTCTCTATTTATCTCCTTATTTCTTGCATTATCCCACCTAATAGGATAGATGAGAGGTCTAATTTCGTGGGTAATGAGTTAGGATGGGATGAAGACTCTTATTTAGGATAATTACATCATATTTAGTCTTTATCTTACCCTTTTCTATTTATTACTATTTTTAGGTACGAATTCAGCCTAATTACTTTCTATCCCAAAATGGGCACTTCATAATTGGGCCCAACAAGTCATGTTAGGACCATTAGTAAAACCCATTATTAATTTAGCTTAGTGGGTATTGATTTAATTCTATTTATTCACCATGTATTCTAATTTAAATCTATTTATTAAATAAACTTCTATTTCGATTTAATATTAATTATCCCAATATTTTCAACCTCTATTATTTGGGCTCTTACGCTTGGCCCAACAACTTAAGTATGGCTTAATTGTACAACCCATATACTTAATTTGCTTAATGGGTTTTAATTATCCTTTTATTAGGGAATTTATTCATGGGTCAAGATTTGTCTATTGGTCCTGTTGAACCACTCTTTATTACCTTCATATTTTAGTGTTAACAAAATTTATGATTAAATTTTTTTATGATTATTTTGGTGCTAACAAAACTTTTGATGCAACTTAAATTGAATATTTTGTTTCATCTGTGTCGCATCAATCTCATAGCAAAATACTAAGTCTCACATTGATGCAATATGGCGCACTAAATTGATAAAATCGATGTTTAATCCATATACATCGATTACAGTTCAAGTGCCAAATTAATAAGCGCTACAACGATTCATTTTGATTGATTTTATAAGCGCTACAACGATTTAGTTTTAATTGATTTTATAAGCGTCATAACGATTCGTTTAGGGCCATAACGATTTGATAAGTGAGCGCAACGTCTTGTTCTCACATTGATTTGCCCCTCATAATGATTCACTAAGGCTCATATCGATTTTGATCTCGATTCGATAAGTGACCACATCGACTCCTTAAGAATTCATAATGACTTGTTAAGAAATCGATCTCATAACGATTTCATAAGTGATCACATCGATTTCTTTGGAAAGAACAACGATTTGCTGTCTCATAACGATTCGATAAGTGACCACATCGACTCCTTAAGATTTCACATCGATTTCTTCAGTAATAACAACGATTTCTTTAGAGAGAACAACGACTTGTTCTCCACATCGATTTGCTCATAAATGTGCAACGATTTACTTATAAATGAACAACGATTGTATAAGTCACATTCACATCGATTTCTCTTAGGTTTTAAAGTATTTCTTGGCGCCTAAATGAAAAGTCAAATATCTTCTGACAAAAAGTTGCATGCGTAATTTCTCAGTTCTGTCAGAAAAAAGATATGACTTATCAGTTTTAGCATGTTAAGAGAAACACAGTAGCATGCACAGTTTTCATGTAAACACTCTTTTGTGCTAACACTCTGCTCCATGCTCATAGATCTCAAAGACCACCAAAAGATGATCTAGACAAGAGAAGAGCAACGGCTAGAACTCCAACGGGTATCCTCAATGGATTTATTCTAAGCCTATATAAGATGAAGAAAAGATGATGAAGAAGATAGAGAGCTTTCCTGAATATCTTTGAAGGAGTGTACAACCTGTGAGAAGAACCTTCACGCCACAAACACTCAGAGAAAGAGAGAAGAGCTCGAGCCAAAATCTACAGAAGCTTTCAAGCAGAAGTCTTCATCGCCTTCAAGCCTTCTTCTCTTTCTTTCTCCCTGTGCTCATTGTAATCTTGGGGGAGAGTCTGTGACTGTGCGCTAAGTCCTGAGTGTTCATCTTGTAATAGCTCTCAGTCTGATCTTTCTTTTCTAAGAAAGATTTCTGTCCAGCTATAGGACTGTATACAGTGTGTAACCCAGCTAGGGGTTTGTGTCTAGCAGAACCACACTGGAGTTTGTACTAGTAGGTTTGCTTCTGAGCCTAGAAAAGAAGTGGGTTGTCTTCTTGCCCGGGAAAGAGAAGAAGACCAGCTGGGGTGCTGGGTGTTGTAGTGTCCTTGAGGGGGACTGTGCCCTTGGTTAGTGAAATCCCAAGAGGTTGCTTGGGGACTGGACGTAGGACTTCCATGTGGTAAGGGCCGAACCAGGATAAATCTCATGTGTCCTTTGTGTGATTGTTCTTTTGCTTCCGCACTGTCACTCTTCATCACACTAACTCTAATTAAACTTTTAAGTGTTCACGTTTTGATGTCAGATTTCAGAAAAACCTATTCACCCCCCCCCCCCCTCTAGGTTACCTTGCTGCCACACAAAAAGGCCAACAAGTGGTATCAGAGCGGGTCTCTGAACTTTCAAGAAGATCCAACGATCTTAGAGCAAAGATCCATGGCAGCTCAAGGATATGCTGAAGGTCAATCAGTCACCAGACCTCCATTCTTCGACGGAGAAGATTATCAATACTGGAAAATGAGAATGGAATGCTTCATTCGAGGCACAGACTTTGATTTGTGGCAGGTAATTGAGGTAGGTGATTTTGTTATTGTTCCTGCTAAAGGCACTACTGCTATTACAGCAGTAGATAAGCATAAATTATCCCTAAATTTTAAAGCTAAGAACTTTTTATGTTGTGCTTTATCTAAAAGGGAATTTAGTAGAGTATATGCTTGTAAATCTGTCAAAGAAATATGGGATAAGCTGCAGATAACTTATGAAGGAACAGATAAAGTGAAACAAATTAGGATAGATATTCTTGTTTCACAATACGAACAATTTAAAATGCTTCAAAATGAAAATATCACTACTATGTATAATAGATTTTCAAGCATAGTAGTAGGTTTAAATTCTCTTGAAAAAATTCTTTCTAATGAAGAAATCGTCAGAAAAATACTTAGGTTCTTAACTATTTCATGGACACCTAAAGTAACTGCTATTGAAGAGGCTCATGATTTAACCAAATTGTCGATTGATAATTTAATAGGTTCTCTCATGGCACATGAAATAAATATGGAGCGATTGTCTGAAAGCTCATCTAAGAAGAAATGTACTGATGCTCTTAAGGTTGTAGTTGCTCCTTCCACTTCTTCTTCTTTTAGCTCCAAAAATGCAGATTCTGAAGACAGTGACGTAGATGAAGTTCTGTCCAAGCTTCAGAAGATTTTGAAGAAGAAGAAAAATAGATCGAAAAGGATTCAAAAGAAAGACAGAAAAGAGAAAGAACTAGTCTGCTATGAATGCAGAAAACCTGGACATTTGAGACCGGATTGTCCAAGACTCAAGAAGACTGGTCAAACTGAGAAGCCCAAGAAGCAGCACAAGAATTTAAAAGAAGAGCCATGCCGGCTGCTTGGGAAAATGATGAGGTCACAAGCTCAGAATCATCAAGCTCAGATTCCGAAAAGGAGCAGGTAAATCTAGCCCTCATGGTGGGACTAGATGAGGTACATTTTGACTCATTTTTTAATTCTTGCACAGATTCAGGGTCAGAATCAGAAGACTTAGAAGAAGTCTTTAATGAACTATATGAAAAACATAAGGGGGTTGTAAAAGAATTAAAAAATCTGAAAAACAACTCTACTTGCTTGGAAAACACCAATTCTGATCTTAAATCCGAATTGGAGCAACTAGAAGAACAATTAAAAGAATGTAAAGATAAAAATTATCTTTTAAATGAAGATTTGAAAAGAAAGAATAATGAGAAGTTAGAGTTAGAAGAAAATTTAAAAACTCTAACAGAAGAAAATATGTATTTAAAAGAATCAGTTAGAAAATTAACTGAAGGGAAAACATCTTTAGCCCTATGCTTAAAAGGATCAAAATCTGGAAATAACAACAAGGACTTGGATACATACCTTCAGAAAAAGAAAAACAAGCCACAATTCCAGGTAAATATCTATTACCAAAATTTGTAAAAGAAACTAAGTTGCCTCAGAAAAAGGCCCCTGTAAAAGAAAATTATGTCATAAACAGACATCATAAAAACAATAAGAACTGCAAAACAGATTATATTCATTGTTGTTCTCATTGTAATAAACTAGGACACACAGTAAACACCTGCACAACAAGGCACTTAGTTTGGATTTCTAAAGATTATCTTCATGCATCTAACCATCAAGGACCCAAAAAGTTTTGGGTACCTATTTTTGAATAAGTATATGCAGGGTAGCCTTGGAGCATCAGGATCAAGGATGCTCAAGGCAAGGATGACTGCAGACTCTTCACTCAAACCATATCTGAAGAGAAAGTAGTCACAAGGATTGAATGTGTTTATGTTACTACTGACAATGTTTGCAAGTTTTTATAAATGCAGGAAAAAATCTTGAAGACTTGACAAACAACTTGTTAAAGGTCAAGAGCAACAAGATCTGACTTGCCTCACATTAAGAGGAAGTCACATGCTCAGGGGGAGCACAGATTAAGGGGAGTTATTCAATAAATGTCAATCATTGTTGAACCCCTCAATGGTAAGAAATTCTCTCAAAAGGTAAGAGAAATGGATGGTAAGATCCTTCCTTTTTGGTTAGTGACAAAAGGGGGAGAATTTATATGGTCTAGGAATTTTCTGCATTTTCTAAGTTTCATATACTTGTGTCAGAAAATCTCATAAATTTTGTTATCACCAAAAAGGGGGAGATTGTTGAACCACTCTTTATTACCTTCATATTTTGGTGTTAACAAAATTTATGATTATATTTGTTTATGATTATTTTGGTGCTAACAAAATTTTTGATGCAACTTAAATTGAATATTTTGTTTCATCTATGTCGCATCAATCTCATAGCAAAATGCTGAGTCTCACATTGATGCAATATGGCGCACTAAATTGATAAAATCGATGTTTAATCCATATACATCGATTACAGTTCAAGTGCCAAATTAATAAGCGCTACAATGATTCATTTTGATCGATTTTATAAGCACTACAACGATTTAGTTTTAATTGATTTTATAAGCGCCATAACGATTCGTTTAGGGCCATAACGATTTGATAAGTGAGCGCAACGTCTTGTTCTCACATCGATTTGCCCCTCATAACGATTCACTAAGGCTCATATCGATTTCGATCTCGATTCGATAAGTGACCACATCGACTCCTTAAGAATTCATAATGACTTGTTAGAAATCGATCTCATAATAATTTCATAAGTGATCACATCGATTTCTTTGGAAAGAACAACGATTTGCTGGCTCATAACAATTCGATAAGTGACCACATCGACTCCTTAAGATTTCACATTGATTTCTTCAATAATAACAACAATTTATTTAGAGAGAACAACGACTTGTTCTCCACATCGATTTGTTCATAAATGTGCAATGATTTACTTATAAATGAACAACAATTGTATAAGTCACATTCACATCGATTTCTCTTAGGTTTTAAAGTGTTTCTTGGCGCCTAAATGAAAAGTCAAATATCTTCTGACAAAAAGCTGCATGCGTAATTTCTCAGTTCTGTCAGAAAAAAAGATATGACTTATCAGTTTTAGCATGTTAAGAGAAACACAGTAGCATGCACAGTTTTCATGTAAACACTCTTTTGTGCTAACACTCTGCTCCATGCTCACAGATCTCAAAGACCACCAAAATATGATCAAGACAAGAGAAGAGCAACAGCTAGAACTCCAACGGGTATGCTCAACGGATTTATTCTAAGCCTATATAAGATTAAGAAAAGATGATGAAGAAGATAGAGAGCTTTCCTGAATATCTTTGAAGGAGTGTACAACCTGTGAGAAGAACCTTCACGCCACAAACACTCAGAGAAAGAGAGAAGAGCTCGAGCCAAAATCTACATAAGCTTTTAAGCAGAAGTCTTCATCGCCTTCAAGCCTTCTTCTCTTTCTTTCTCCCTGTGCCCATTGTAATCTTGGGGGAGAGTCTGTGACTATGAGCTAAGTCCTGAGTGTTCATCTTGTAATAGCTCTCAGTCTGATCTTTCTTTTCTAAGAAGGATTTCTGTCCAGCTGTAGGACTATATACAGTGTGTAACCCAGCTAGGGGTTTGTGTCTAGTAGAACAACACTGGGCTTTGTACCAGTAGGTTTGCTTCTGAGCCTAGAAAAGAAATGGGATGCCTTCTTGCCCGGGAAAGAGAAGAAGACCAACTGGGGTGCTGGGTGTTGTAGTGTCCTTGAGGGGGACTGTACCCTTGGTTAGTGAAATCCCAAGAGGTTGCTTGGGGACTGGACGTAGGACTTCCATGTGGGAAGGACCGAACCAAGATAAATCTTATGTGTCCTTTGTGTGATTGTTCTTTTGCTTCCGCACTGCCACTCTTCATCACACTAACTCTAACTAAACTTTTAAGTGTTCACGTTTTGATTTCAGATTTCAGAAAAACCTATTCACCCCCCCCCCCCCCCTCTAGGTTACCTTGCTGCCACACCAAAAGGGCCAACAGGTCCAAATATCATAATGGGCTATCAACCCATATTATTTAAAGTCTACCCACATGTTTATTTTAATTTATAATCCACTTTGGCCCATAAAATAATGGGTTCTCCGACTTATTCCTTAATTACGATAATAAGTCGCATAAATTCTTAAACTTGGTCTTAAATGATTTTTCTATGCCCAAATTTTATAATGGGTCATTAGAGAACATTATTTAAAGTACAACTACTAATTTTATGAAATATTTATATAGGTTTATACGCATGCAATAATGATGCGTATTTTTAACTAATTGATTTTATTAATAGATAAAATTTTAATTTATCTATAATTTTTAATTAATAGATTTTCCAAGGTACTACACTGTCGGTGCAACATTGACTGACAGGATGAGGTGCCATACGTTTGAATTGACAGTAGTGGGAAGAATTGGAAATGAGAAATTTGCCTTTTCAATTTAATCGGTAAATAGGGGTGGTAATGGATCGGGCCTGAGTTAGCTCAGGTCCAGCCCAGTCTCTAATCGCTCGGCCCGAGCCCGCCCCGGCCTGGGGTAAGGTTCGATTTCTTAAAATTCGGCCTGGCCTGGGAAGATTAGGTAAGGCCCGACCCGGCCCGATTTTACCTTTTTAAAAATATTCTTACTATTTTTTATTTTTTTACAATAAAATTAGTGTTCATTGAATTAAAATAGTATAAAATAAATATTAAAATATTTAGATAAACTTATTTCTAATTGTTACAAATATGAAATAAATATTAAGTCATTAAATATAATTCCACAACATAATTTTCAATCCAAAATTTTATAATATTAGACTTACCGTCGTGTCTTTTTTTTAATTACCGAGCCACGGGCCGCCCGGGCCGGGCCGGGCCGAGCCAAGCCAAGCCCGGACTTGACCCAATCTTACTCTGAGTCGAGCCGGGCCGAAATCAAAATTTAAAAAAAGTTAAAATAATGACTGAAATCCGTGTAAAATTAGACCGAGCTACCAAAATCCGACACAATTAACACTATTATAGATAAAGTTGAAATATTGAAATATAACTCTATGTAGACGTAGGCGGTGTCATTATGGCCTGCCTCAGAAAAGCGCACAAGTAAGCTGCCAAGACAGTCGAACTTCCGACTTAACTGTTTTCCACACGGTTCAATCGCGTGACACCAATAATTATATCTTGCTCGCCAATTACGTAGCATTTCTCACCTCAACAAGTATAGACCGACATTGTACGTATGTAGTTTACTTTGCACAGTGCGTATGTCAAAAGATAGATGAACTTCCAAGAGTACACTTCTGAGCTTGCATGTTCAGTGTGTTGAAAATAATACGTGGAGTATGGCACAATCATGGCAAAAATCAGATACACACATGTATGCAAAACCATAGCAAACAGGTATATGGAAATAATCCAAATAACAACCACCAAAAAGGAAAATACATAAGACGGATTGCAAAATTGAACATGATTAAATAAGGCAGAAACGTATGCAGTAGAAGCGCCTCTAAGGAGACTCCCCTTAGAGAAGATATCGCCCCCACAGGAGTAGTGCGTCGGGTAAGGCGATCTCCTCCCAGGATACGACTACCTCCATGAAATTAAGAATCGCACTTATCTTAATTTCGTAAACAATGGTACGCTAAACTAACCCTCATCTACAGAAAATGGAAATCGGGAACAGAGAACATGCACCGGTCACCGGCGGAGGACGACACAGTGGCGAACGTGGGAGACGCAGTCGGTGACATCGGAGCGGAGCGGTGCAGTCGCCGAAAGGGAACGGGAGAGAGAGCGACCGGACGGCGAGCGGTTCCTCCGTGCAAGAGTCAAAAGGGTGCTTCGAGATTTCCAGTACGGAAGTCAAACGTAATTAGGGGAACCTAATCACCATATGAAGTGCCCAATGCCTGCGCAGACCAAGATAATGGGCCGGTTCAAAGAATGGGCCCGAAACAGCTCCAGTCTCCCCAAGAAAGGCCCAAAACGCAAAAATATGAAGTAAAAAGGTGTCAAGTCAAGCCGGCTGGACCGCGTCAGCCCAGCCCGGCCCGGCGGCACGCGTGTGTGATGTGGTCTAGCATAGCCCCACCATTGTCTATAAGACATAGTCTCATGGACTCTAGGGGTTATGAAGTCCTTAACTCCTTAGGGGTATCCCATGTGGGACTAAAGACCCCACACATAAGGACAACATAGCACAACTTTTGAGGTACCTTTTACTTTATCAACCTTGAGTTTTACCTTTCTTTTATATTGCCCCTTTTACACCCTTTATATCCAACATTCCCCCACAAACTCAAGGTTTGATAACAGGGAATAAACATAAGAGGATAAACATACCATGCTTTCAGTAAAAGGTACCTTACAGGTTTGAACCTTCACCTAATTATTTTTAACTTTTACCCTCACAGAACCGAAGTGAATTAAATCTTGAACTTGATTCTTTGATGTGAGGATTACTTGTCAAAAAACAACATGATATAAGGTATTTTTATAGCAATTTATAAACTTGGTGCTTTAAAGGCCATGCGCCCAATCCTGTATCATAAGTACATTCAGGAACAACCTAATTCCCTTAACTGCGGCCTCACAGTAGTAATCACTTAGGTGGGCTTCTCCAAGGATATACTGCTAATATCCTGTCTTACTAGGCTTGAACCCATTCAGAGTAATAAAAACTCTTCCTATACAGCAGTATCAAGCACTTGGTCAGGTTATCAGGGGATAGACATAGATACAATGTATCAAAGTAGTAAGTGCCTCCAAATTCTCTCAGCAGATTGTTGTTACCACATTGAACCTTCTTTGTGGGATCTCCACTCAAATAGGTTGGGTTGCCTCTGCAGGAGAATAAATGATGGGTTTCAGTCCCATCCCCAACCTAAATTTCTGGACTTTCTTTTTATCAAGTCCTTTAGTCAGAGGATTAGCTAAATTGTCATTGGTACCAATAAAATCTACAGCGATCACTCCCTGAGACACTAAATCCCTTACAGATCTCAATCTGATTTGGATATGTCTCCTTTTAGGTACCTCAAAACCCTATCTAGCCCATCCCAGTGAGTTTGGTCAGGACAGCTTGTGAATCTACTAAGTTTGGTCACTGCATATGAAATGTTAGGCCTAGTACAATTAGCTAGATACATCAAGCTTCCTATAACCTGATAATATCGTAACTGAGACACAGGAATACCACTCTTATTCTTGCAGAAGATTCTAGAAGGATCATAAGGAGCACAGACTGACTTGCAATTCTCATAGCCGAATTTCTCTAAAACTTTCTCAACATAGTGAGATTGAGAAATTGCTATTCCTTCAGCTGATCTAGTAAGAGTCAGCCCCAGAATTACATTTGCCTCACCCATGTCCTTTATTTCAAAACTGCTATTTAAGAATGACTTAGTCTCATTTACTATTCCCAAAGTGTTGCCAAACAGTAAGATATCATCTACATACAGGCAAAGAATTATACATTCATCACCCTTAACTTTGTAATAAACACATTTATCGAACTCATTGACCATAAAGCCAAAAGATATGATAGTCATATCAAATTTTTGGTGCCACTGTTTAGGTGCTTGTTTCAAACTATACAGAGACTTAATAAGTCTACAAACTTTCTTTTCACTACCTGGAGCCACAAATCCTTCAGGCTGATCCATATAAATCTCTTCATCAAGATCACCATTAAGAAAGGCAGTCTTGACATCCATCTGATGGACTTTCAGATTATATATGGAGGCCAATGCTATAAGCACTCGGATTGTGGTCATCCTAGTGATAGGGGAATAAGTATCAAAATAGTCTATTTCCTCTAATTGTTTGAAACCCTTGGCAACAAGCCTGGCTTTATACTTTTCAATGGTTCCATCGGGTTTAAGCTTCTTCTTGAAGACCCATTTGCATCCAATGGTCATTGAACCAGGAGGAGGATCAACTAACTCCCAAGTACCATTAGCAAGAATGGAATCCATCTCACTCTTAATGGCATCCTTCCAATGCCTTGCTTCAGATGAAGCCATGGCATCTCGAAAGGTTGGGGGGTCACTAGTGATCTGGTAAGTGACAAACTCACTTCCAAAATCCTTAGCAACCTTTTATCTCTTACTTCTCCTTGGTTCAACTTCTTCTTGATCACTGGAATCAGAAGAAAGTCTGGATGCATCAGCCCCCACATTTGTCATTCTTTCACATGTTCTGGAATAGAATCAGATGTAGAGGCTACAATCTCAGAAGACAGATGTTGAGGTAAACCAGTCTTCATAGGAAAGACATTTTCGAAGAACGTAGCATCACGAAGCTCGACTATGGTGTTAACGTCTATGCGAGGAATTTTTTATTTATACATAGTTGTTTTCAGCATAGCCTAGGAAAACAGCGTCAACTGTCTTAGGTCCCAATTTCTTTCTCTTGTGCTCAGGGACAAGTACCTTTGCCAGGCACCCCCACACTTTAAGAAATTTCAAACTAGGTTTCCTATTTCTCCAAAGTTCAATTGGACTTCTATCTTTATGTTTTAGGGGAACATGATTCAGAATAAGACAAGCTGTATTCAATGCTTCCCCCCACATATACTTAGGCAGTCCCGAACTCTGCAGGAGAGAGTTGACCATGTCAATGAATACACGGTTCTTCCTTTCTGCTATCCCATTAGACTGTGGAGAGTATGGGGCAGTTGTTTCATGAACAATGTCATATTCTTCGCAAAATTCCACAAACAAACTAGAGTTATACTCTCCTCCTCTATCAGACCTCAACCTCTAAAGAACCCGACTAGTTTGTGTTTTTGCTTCCTTCTTAAAGATGATGAACTTTTGTAAAGCCTCATCTTTAGACTTGAGTAGATACACATAATAGTATCTACTACAGTCATCTATAAAGGTAATGAAATACTTCTTATGATCCCTAGTTAGCACGCCATTAAACTCACAGATATCTGAATGCACCAGATCCAGAATCTCTGAATCTCTAACTACAGAATGAAAAGGGTTTCTAGGTAGTTTGGTCTGTACACAGATATCACATTTCTTTGTTTTATCAATAGCATGCTCAGGAATCAATTTAAGGTTCATCATGTGTTTCAAAGAATTGAAATTAAGATGACCTAAACGTCCATGCCATAAATTAGATGAATCTAAAACATTATAAGCAACAGAAACAGAAACAAAACTAGAAGTAGTATCATCTAATTTTCTGTTCAACACATGATCCACATAAATTTTAAACAATCCAACAGAAAGATAGCATTTTCCAATAAAAGACTTCAAATAGAGTATCACAACTTTATTACATTTAAAGTTAAGTTCATAACCCTCTCTTACTAAAACAGAACCAGATAAGATGTT
The DNA here is from genome assembly GCA_014218235.1 of Colocasia esculenta. Taxonomy (NCBI): domain Eukaryota; kingdom Viridiplantae; phylum Streptophyta; class Magnoliopsida; order Alismatales; family Araceae; genus Colocasia; species Colocasia esculenta. Next base: position 113,619,796 of record CM024762.1, read on the forward strand.
CCTTCTAACACCAAGAACATGGTGCACTAGGGAAAGAGAAAGAACACGTCTTAAAGAAAACTTCAGATCCACTCGTCCAACTCCAAGCACCCTAACAGTGCTCCCATTCCCCATTGTCATAAAACGATCATGGGTGGCCTGATAAGACACAAAGTTTGACCTGTCAGCACACAAATGTACATTGGCCCCAGTGTCTACCAACCATTCATTTGGTTCCTATATAGTAAATAGTTAAGGATTAAGAGTAACATACTCATCACCAGAAGAAGGTCCAGCAGTCACAACATTGACCTGTGCTGGATTTTGACTGGTCTGCTGGGTTTTGTTCAGCAACTTCTCTTTCCTTTTGGGACAGTCGTTGTGCATATGACCCTTCTGACCACAGGTCCAGCACTCTCCTAGTACCTTCTTCTTCTTTATCTTTCCTTTGGGTTTCATCTGTGAAGTGGAATCAACTTTGGTTTTGCCTTTAGATTTTTTCCCCTTATGCCTCATTACTAGGTTTGCACTTGCATCAACAGGCGTACAAGGCTTCTCCTTTCTATGCTCCTCTTCTATAGCAATAGCCCTCACCAGATCATCAAGAGAAATAGTCTCCTTACGGTGTTTAAGAGACATCCCAAAATCCTCCCAGGATCTAGGCAATTTCTCTATGATACACATGACTTGGAGCTTTTTAGGCATTTTCATATCTGCCTCAGCCAGACCTTGGAGCATAAGGAGATGTTCATGAGCCTGCTCCCCCACAGGTTTGTTTTCAACCATTTGGAACTTGAGAAACTTGCCCACAAAGTATTTTTCCAGACCTTGGTCCTCGGTGTTACACTTGCGGTCAAGTTCATCCCAAAGTGCCTTAGTGGTTTTGAAGGTGGAGGAACTGTAAACATCAAAGAGGACATCGAACAGTGCAGTGAGAATGCACCCATGCCCTAACCTGTCCTTTTCCTTCCACTCTTCAACCTTCTTGGCATTTTCAGGATCTTTCTCATCAAAAATAGGGGGATCCGATTCAATCAGTGAGATTAGACCGACCATGGTGAACCAGACTTTCATACGTTGTTGCCAACGCTTGAAGTGCTGCCTGGAAAACTTTTCGGGCATCCCAGACAGGTCCACCCTTGCTCTAAAACCCACTGAAGAAGTTGCCATGAATGATATCTTCTCTAAGACTGTTGAAAATAATACGTGGAGTATGGCACAATCATGGCAAAAATCGGATACACACATATGCATGCAAAACCATAGCAAATAGGTATATGGAAATAATCCAAATAACAACAACCAAAAAGGAAAATACATAAGGTGGATTGCAGAAATGAACATGCTTAAATAAGGCAGAAACGTATGCAGTAGAAGCGCCTCTAAGGAGACTCCCCTTAGAGAAGATATCGCCCCCATAGGAGTAGTGCGTCGGGTAAGGCGATCTCCTCCCAGGATACGACTACCACCACGAAATTAAGAATCACACTTATCTTAATTTCGTAAACAATGCTATGCTAAACCTAACCCTCATCTACAGAAAATGGAAATCGGGAACAGAGAACATGCACCAGTCACCGGCGGAGGACGACGCAGCGGCGAACATTGGAGACATCGGAGCGGAGTGGTGCAGTCGTCGGAAGGGAACGGGAGAGAGAGCGACTGGATGGCGAGCGGTTCCTCCGTGCAAGAGTGAAAAGGGTGCTTCGAGATTTCCAGTACGGAAGTCAAACGTAATTAGGGGAACCTAATCACCATATGAAGTGCCTAACGCCTGCGCAGACCAAGACAATGGGCCGGTTCAAAGAACGGGCTCAAAACAGCTCTAGTCTCCCCAAGAAAGGCCCAAAACGCAAAAATAAGAAGTAAAAAGGTGCCAAGTCAAGCCGGCTGGACCGCGTCACCACACGCGCGCGCCAGCCTAGCCCTGCTCGGCCCGGCGACGCGCGTGTGTGATATGGTCTAGCATAGCCCCACCATTGTCTATAAGACATAGTCTCATGTACTCTAGGGGTTATGAAGTCCTTAACTCCTTAGGGGTATCCCATATGGGACTAAAGACCCCACACATAAGGACAATATAGCACAACTTTTGAGGTACTTTATACTTTATCAACCTTGAGTTTTACCTTTCTTTTATATTGCCCCGTTTACACCCTTTATATCCAACACTGTGGGACTCCAAAGGACAAAGTATTGTTCTCTCTTTAAAGAGAAATGCTTTGTGCACGGGCGGACGTGCAAATCATTTGCACGTCCGCCCGCGCCAGGGCGTGCCCGCCGCGACCGGCACGCCCCATGCGGTCGCACCCGCGCGCGTCGGCTGGCGTGCCCTGGCGCGACGGATGTGCAAATGATTTGCACGTCTACTCGTGCACATGGCATTTCTACTCTTTAAATTCTAAACAACCCTATATTTGGATGTCTTGCATGCCAACTTTTAAATTAAGGAAAATTATATACCTATCCAGAAAATACATCATTTTAGAATGTATATCCCTGAAATTTGCATATTATATATACTCTTGTATTCTATGTATTTTATTATATATGCCAGTATCATTTGACTAAATCTATTTCAATTAACCACAATTAAATTAAGAGAGTAAAAATCTAAGTTGTTCTCTATACAACTCAACAAAAATCTTTTTACAACTCTCTCTCTCTCTCTCTCTCTCTCTCTCTCTCTCTCTCTCTCTCATGTTGAGAGTAGCCTAACCCTGTTTCGTCAACTTCACTAGGTCATCTCTCTCTCTCTCTCTCTCTCTCAAAAGGATATTTTACTATTTACCTCCCTTATTTAATGATTATGTTTACATATTAATGGAACATTCCTTTCATTTTGATGGATTGCCAACCCTACCACAAGGATACTGTGGAGGTGTTTTCCTGCTTGGGCCGGAGCCAAGCGGGCCTACACTTGGAAGAAGGGAAGAAGGACACCAGTAGCGGACGGATACCTGCAAAACCAGAATGGAATCAGGGGGGCCCGGTTGAAGAACCGGGGAGAACCCTCCGATGCCTAAGTTAGAGATGGACTCAAAGGCTTGGAAGAAGAAGGTTCAGTATTGCGCAAGAGAGGTGTGCCTTGGATTGCGTACCTCTGCATGGAGGCTTACCGGTGCCTTTTATAGGCAGAAGTGCTGAGGGAGAGGGACGGAACATCCCTGATCAATGCCGCAAAGGGCACTCCCGTTAGCGTCCTTAGCGGGGGAGTTGCGCATTGAGGTGCTCTGCAGTTAATGCACCACTTGATCGTGGGGCGTGCATGGTGTAGCCGTTATAACTTCCGCGAGGGGATGAAGGGCCGCTTGGATTCTCCTGGGCGGAAGGTACCGAGCAGGTAGCCTACTCGGTGAGCCAGACCTGCTGCTCGGTGCCTGGTGCCCGGAGGCATGGCTTGCTGCCAGATGCCTGATGCAAGGAAATGTTGCTCGTGCCGAAGAGGTTTTCGGCACAAGCCGAGCAGACCCTGCTCGGAAGGAAGGGCCTTTGGCCGAACAGGCAATGAGGTACCCGGAGGTGACTCTTAGGGCCCTCTAGTACCCGAATGCAGAGACCAGCCTCGGGACCGTGAAGCTATTCTTGAAAAGACGTGGCGCCTTGCGGGAGGGCCACGTTTGCCTGCTGAATTGGGCTGGGCCATGATGGGCCTAGCACACGATAGTGGTTAGAAATAGCCACCACACTTTCCCCCCACGCCATCGAGTGAGCTCGGGAACCGGCACACTCGAGGGCGGAGGCCTGCTCGAATGTCACTCTTTGTCTTTAAATGCGATGGTGACCTCGGAAATGCAAATGACGGCTAACGCTGACACTTCGTACCATTTCCTCGAAAGCGGAGGAGAGCTCATGATGAAGGGGGTGTCGTGGCGAGTTGGGAGCTCTGCGTGATACGCCTGAACGGTCACCTGGAGGGAGTGACGCCATCCGCAGGTCATAGGGTTTCGCGCCCTCTCTTCCTTATAAGGAAAAGGAGGGGCGAAAGCGGGAAGCCACGCATTCGAAAACACCTTGTGAAGGGCTCGCTTACCCTTCCAATCTTCTCCGTCTTCCTCGCCTTCATACGGTCGCAGTTCTTGCTCCGCCGTCCTCGTCTCCGGTGATGTCGCAGAAGGGAAAAGACGTGGCCAGCACTGGCGGAAGCAACGAAGCGCCGGAAGGACCCCAGCGGATGAAGTACTGCTTCTTCGATGGACTTCGCGAGTGATACCGCATCGGGCCAGAGTACGACATCGTCCTCGCGAAGGAGGAGGAGCCTTATTGGCTGGAGAAGCCCGGATGCATCGCAATGTCACACGACATTCTGGAGGCAGGGTTCTGGCTGTCATTGCCGGCGGTGGTGAGAGAGCTGCTCAACGCATGGGGGATAGCCCCCGTTCAACTGGCGCCGAACTCTTGGAGGACGATATGCATTTTCTGCATATCGTGCAAGGTACGTGACATCGAACCCACCGCAAACCTCTTCCGGAGCCAGTTTATTTTGACGGCGTCACCGGGGACGAGCCGGAGTGTGTACTACACCAAGCATCGGCCGGACCGGATGAGGATAGAGTTCTCCCCCCGGTTCTCCAGCCACAAGGGATGGACGCACCGGATACTCTTCATTGCGCGCAACACGGGGGCGCCGGAATGGGGGTTCCCTACACGGGTAAAGGACCCGCGTAAAGACATCTACCCCCTCATGAGGAAGGATGAGGTGGCGCTTGCGGAGCGCCTCAGCAGCATCTTTGTTGAGAAGGCGGAGGAGTACATCACGGAGGCCCAACTGGTCCAGCACAAACTCATCCGAGGATGGAGTAAGTGACTTTTTGGCCCCTCTTTTCTTCTTCTGCTTTTTGGTAGTCGCCCTTACTGACCTCTTTTCTTCTTATGCAGTTGCTGAAGAGTTGGAGGCCGGCATGGATACGGAGGATATGGCCCTCTACACTGAACAGATTACGGTCACAGCGTATGTGGCGGTAATAGGTGAGGAGCATCCTCCTGCTGCCGCCAAGAGTCGTCCTGCTGAGGTGCATTTTGGTGCTGAAGAAGCAACCACAACCGAGGAGGTAGGGCCTGGGGAGAGAGCAGCTGCTGGTAGTATTGACGATGCTGCGGAAGAGCAGGACGAAGACTCTGGTGATGACCGGAGGCCGCTCGGTGAAGTGCTGAGGAGAAAGCTTCCCGAGATTCCCTCGGCCATGGCTCTGGAGACGACGCTCGATCGCCTCAAGGAAAGCGCACCAAGGGATCTTCCACCTAGCCCTTCCGCTTCTCACCTTGAGCAGGTAGCGAGGTGCCAAGATCTGACGCCCGAGCATACTCTGGAGGTGTCAGGTGAGGGCTACCATCCAGAAAGCCGCGCAGAAGATGGCGTCGTCGATGACGTCGACCTGGGGGCTCTTATGGACGGAGTCGCTGAATCTCTGGAGGTGCTGAGGGCTTTAGCTGCCCAGGCTCAAAATTAAAAGCATCTGTGGGAAGCACATACTGCTTTCTGCAAGGGCATGACTACACAGCACAAGGCTCGCAAAGCAGAGTTGCAGGACGAGGTGAAAGACCTCAAGGCCGCCCTTTGGACTTCTGAGCTCAACTTAGCCCTTGCACGGGCTGAGAAGGAGGCCTTTAGCAAGGTGCTAGCTGACGCCGAGATCCGTGTCATTGCCGCGTACAAGGCCGAGCCAGATTTTCGAGAAGACCTGGAGCAGTACGGGGCCCGTTGTTACAAGGTGGGCCTCAAAGCTGGGAAGGAGCATGGTGAACAGCTTTCTTGGGTCGAGCACGCCCGAGAAGCCTTCGAGGCCGCAGTGAAGGAGTGCCGGCGTCGAACCAATGACGCTCGTCTGGACGGGATACAATTCGTGCAGTTCTACTCTAGGCAGATGCCTCCTTCAGACGATGGTGCCGGTCCTTCTAAGCGGGCTCCTTAGCCTTTTTGCTTTAGTTTTCCTCTCTCTTTTTGAAAACTAGGCCCGTAGAGCCTTTTTGTAAGAAGTTCTGAGTGAAAATTTCTTTTGATCCTAGTCATGGCTTCGCTTTTTCTACCTTCACTCCCTTATACTTGTTCTATCCGAATCAGAATTCGTTGGTCGTCTAGAAGGGTTCGCAGTCACCACGCAGGTCGTTTGGAACTACCAAAAGGTTTCGACCTGGGGTGTTTGTGTGGAACACTTATGCTAGGCGGTATCGCTTTTAATCCTTTCGAGATGAAAAGCTTTGGACAAGGATGGCCTCGGATACCAGCTCAAGCCGACCTAAAGAATGGGAGGAAGAGAAGTAGGATGCCGAACAGAAGGCTTTCATAAATAGTAAGCCTTCAAATTGGATACATGTCAGGTTCTGGGTATGGCCCCGCCACTAGGAGTAGTTAGATTGTAAGAGCCTTTTCCAAGAACCTGGGTGACCTGATAAGGTCCTTCCCATTTGGGGGCGAGTTTGCCGGCTGCCCTTCGGGGATCCGATGCCGAGCAACGGCGAAGAACCAGGTCCCCTTCGAAGAAGTGCCTTTCCCGAACTCGGGAGTTATAATATTGCGCAAGTCGCTATTGGTAGGAGACTAGTCTGATGCTGGCGTCACTCTGGCGTTCGCCAAGCATGTCTAAGTTTTCCCTAAGCACGCGATTATTGGCGACCTCGTCGAAGTGAGTTGTCCGGAGAGTGGGGAGAGCCACTTCCAGAGGTACAACGGCCTCTGTGCCGTAGGCCAAATGGAAAGGGGTCTCCCCAGTGGCTACCCGAGCAGTTGTTCGGTGGCACCACAATACATTAGGGAGCTCATCAATCCACGAACTACCAGCAGCTTCGACTCTCATGCGAATCCCATGTAGCAACGTACGGTTGGCGTTTTCGACCAGACCGTTTGCCTGAGGATGCGCCACGGAGGTGAAGTGGTTGTAGATGCCAAGTTCGGCGCACTTCTGCTTGAAGAAGGTGCTATCGAACTGCTTCTCGTTGTCGGAGGTAATCACTCTTGGGACGCCAAACCTGCAGAGGATGTTCTTCCAGACGAACTTCCACGCGGCTTGTTCAGTGATTGTGGTAACGGGTTCTGCTTCGACCCACTTGGTGAAGTAGTCGATGGCCACGAACAAAAACTTCTTCCGGCCCTGGGCCTCTGGGAATGGACCCAAAATATCAATGCCCCACCTAGCGAAAGGACGAGGCTCAAAGAATGTATGAAGTTGCTCGGCAGGTTACTTAATGAGCTGCCCGAACTTCTGACATTCCGAGCACCTTCTGACAAAAGACATACAGTCCTTTTGCAGAGAGGCCCACAAGAATCCTGCTCGGATAATGCTGCGTGCCAGCGTTCTGCCCCCCAAGTGGCTTCTGCACAATCCCTCGTGAACCTCTTCGATAGTCGGAAGGACCTCTTCAGGGCTGAGACAACGTAAGAGGGGTCTTGAAAGGGACCGTCAGTAAAGCTTGCCTTCAATGAGGGTGAAACGCTGAGAACGTAGTCTGATCTTCCGTGCTTCGCCCTGCTCAGGGGGAAGCTCGCCTCGAAGTAGATAGGCCAGGAGAGGGTCCGTCCAGTTCAGAACTGGGGGGTCGGACCCAATGGCTGCTACATCCACTTTGGTGCTCGTTGCAGCGAGTTCTTCAATGAATACAGAGCGAGAAGGGGCGATGTCACCTAAAGGCGCCAGCTTGGCAAGTGCATCGGCTCGCGCATTTTGCTCTCGTGGAACGTGTATGACTTCGAAGTAGAGGAGGCCTTCTGCTCGGCTCTTGACCTATTGAAGGTATTGGGCCATGCGTGGCTCTCTTGCCTCGAACTGTCCGTTCACCTGGCCGGCAACCAATTGGGAGTCGCTGAAGGCCCTAAGTCGAAGGGCTCCAAGGTGCCTCGCCATTTGGATTCCGGATAGCAATGCTTCGTATTTGGCCACGTTGTTGGAGGCCGCAAAGCAAAATTGAAGGGCATATTGGAACTCTAAACCCTCCGGAGAGGTGAGGACCAGGCCAGCTCCGCTCCTTGTGACACACGAGGATCCATCGACGTAGAGCTCCCATGGGGCTCGTCGGCCAGCGGAGGATCCTGTTCGGTAGGGAGAGTACATTCCGCGATGAAGTCCGCCAATGCTTGCGCTTTGATGGCCGTCCTTGGACGGTAGCTGATGTCAAATTCGCCTAGCTCGATGGCCCATTTAATGAGCCCGCTGGAAGCCTCTGGCCGCTGTAGGATAGACTTCAGCGGCTGGTCGGTGAGAACCATTATTGAGTAGGCCTGAAAGTAGGGCCTGAGTTTCCGGGCAGCCGTGACCAGAGCAAGGGCGAGTTTCTCTGCTCGGGGGTACCTTCTTTCAGCTTCTTGAAGGACCCTTCTAATGTAGTAAATGGGACACTGGGCCTCTCCCTCTTCTCTGATCAACAGTGCGCTGATGGAGTGTTCGGTAACCGAAGGTATACGAACAAGGGCTCCCCGAGCACAGGTTTCGAGAGAACAGGTGGGGCTGCAAGATAGGCCTTCAACTCCGCGAAGGCGGCCTCGCAGTCCTCAGTCCACCGTACATTCCCCCCTTGTTGTGAAGAGCCTCTGGGTCCTCGTAGCAATTTGAAGAAGTTGAAGCTCCTCTCTGCTGCTCGAGACATGAATCGGTTGAGTGCGGCTAGTCGTCCAGTCAAACGTTGGACATCGCGTACCGTTTTAGGGCTGCTCATTTCAAGTATTGCTTGGATCTTCTCAGGGTTGGCCTCTATTCCTCTGTTTGAGATGAGGAAGCCGAGGAACTTTCCTGAGCGTACTCCAAACGCACACTTGGCTGGGTTGAGCTTCATGTTGTACCTTCGCAAAGTTGCGAAGGTCTCTTCGAGGTCAGAGATGTGGTCAATGCTCGGAAGTGTTTTGACCAACATGTCGTCGACGTAGACCTCCATGTTGCGCCCAATTTTCTGCTCGAACATCTTATTGACCAATCGCTGGTATGTTGCGCCTGCATTTTTCAGACCAAAGGGCATCCTGGTGAAGCAGTATAACCCCAAGTCTGTGACAAATATGGTGGCATCCTGATCCGGAGGATGCATACTGATCTGGTGATACCCAGAGTAGGCATCCAAGAAGCTGAGGAGCTCGTGTCTGGACGTAGCGTCTACCAGCTGATCGATGCACGGCAGCGGGAAGTTATCCTTGGGCGTCGCTTTGTTGAGGTCCTTGTAATCCACACATACGCGCCATTTACCAGTGGCTTTGCGTATGAGGACTACGTTGGAGATCCATCTTGGGTATTGGGCTTCCCGGAGGAGCCCAACTACTCGGCTTTTGACAACGTGATCTCGGATCACGGTCTGCCGTTCTTGGTTGATGGGTCGCCTCCTTTGTTGAACTGGTGGGACCCGTGGATCCAGGCGGAGGCGATGCAACATCACCTCTAGAGGGATGCACCATCACCTCTGGAGGGATGCTTGGCAGCTCGTCATCGGACCACGCGAACACGTCCAAAATAGCTAGCAGGAAACTTCTATACCGCTGTTGTTCTGCTTCTGCTAGTAACGCGCCAATGTATAGGACGTGTTCGGGGTCGTTGTCCACTTGGACTGGAAACAGATCCTCGGCAAGAGTTCCGCAGCTGGTGGAAGGCTGGTCGGCTGGTGGAGGAACAGGTGTTGGAGCCGCGAGTGGTTGCTTGTCCCTTAAAGAAAGGACATAACACCGTCGGGACTCGCGCTGGCATCTGAGCACCTCGCCGACCCCACACGGGGTGGGGAACTTCATCTTCTGATGGAGGGACGAAGGCACCGCCTTGATCCACCCGATCAGACCTCTACCAAGGATGGCATTGTATCCGGGCATGTTCCTGATGACCAAGAAATCCACCACCTTGGTCACACAGTTTGGAGCCGTCCCGAGGGTGATCGGGAGGCAAACTCTACCCATAGGCTGAACCGACACCCCCAAGAAGCCGAACAGAGGCAATTCTACAGGGGTGAGCTGGTCGATTTTTAGGCCCATAAGGAGATAGCAATCGTAAGCCAATACGTCGGGGGCACTTCCATTATCTACCAGAATCCTGCGCACATTATAATGATTGATGGTTGCCGAAACGACCAACGCATCAGTGTGTGGGGTGGTAACCCCTACAAGGTCTTCGTCTGAGAAGGTTAGAGCCTCCTCAAACCGTGCGTGCATGGGACTAGGGGGATAAGGAGCCGGCCGAGGTATCAGAGGTCTGTCCACGACATGCACTCGCCTTGTGTAATCGTGTCAGCTCTGAGTGCACTCTCCGCCTGCGCCGAATCCTCCTGCGATCACATTGATTTCTTACCCGTTGGGCTCGTTGTTGATCGGTTGCTCGGGAGTCCGCTCTCAGCATCTGGGGCGGTCTTCATTCCAGTGCACGAACCGTCCGAGGTAGCCGCGCTTAATGAGGGACTCGATTTCGTCCTTGAGCTGGCGGCATTCGGAGGTATCGTGGCCGTGGTCGCGGTGGAAGCGACAATACTTCTCCTAGTTGCGCCTCCGGGGATCGGAGCGCATCCTCTGTGGCCACCGAACATATGGTTCGTCCCTGATCTCTGCCAGGATCTGTTCGGGTGCCACCGTCAGCGGTGTGTAGTCGGTGAAGGGGCGTGGTCGGCGCGGTGAATCGCCATTGCGCCGTCCTTTCTTCGATCACGGTCGGAACCGTTGTTGGAAGGCCTCTTCTTGTTCGACGACTCTCCATGCTCTGCTCGGCTAGCAGCCAGACTCTCTTTGCACGCCGCATGGCGTTGTGTAGTAGAGAGGAGCTCGGCAAGAGTGGAAGGCTGTTGTACTCCCAGGGTCCTCTGCAGGAAACCATAACGAGTACCCTGGATAAGGGCACTGGTGGCTAACGGGACATCGAGGTGCGGGATGCAGAGCGCCTCAGTCTGGAACCTCTTGACGTAGTCCCAGAGTGCTTCTCCCTTCTTTTGCCGAACAGCAAGAAGGGAGGCCTCAGTACGCGGTTGCGACCTTCCGCCCAGGAAGTTGTCCCGAAAGGACTTCTTCAACTGATGGAAGGAAGAGATGGAACCTATAGGGAGGGCTTCGAACCAGGCCCGAGCAGTTTCCTTCAAAGTGGCCAGAAAGGCCCGGCATTTGGCCGCATCTGATGCTCCATGGAACACCATATGCGACTCAAACCCGTGGATGTGATCCACGGGGTCAGAGGTACCGTCGTACGGCGCGATGGTAGGCAGAGGGAGCTTGGGAGAGACCCGAGCCTCCAGGATCTCCGCAATGAATGGGGAGCGGAAGTTTAGGTCCTCCTCGGCCGGAGCTTTTCCCTAAGCACGCTGAACCATCGCGTCCACACGACGTTCCAGGTCGACAACGCGGCGCAAGCGCCTGGCCAACTCCTGTTCGGAGTGGGCCGAATCCGCATGCCCAGACTTGTGGGAGTTGGCTCCCACGATCGAGCGCGGCAGGCACGGGGCCGCCGCGGAACGACGGGGCGAATGGTCGCGGCGCTCCAGATAGTGACTCCGCGGTGAATCAGCGTGCTGCTCCTGAATCGACTCTGCTGGGGTAGGAGGTGCGCGCGATCGCCGGTGAGACGACTCTGCTGGGGCAGGAGGTGCGCGCGATCGCCGGTGAGACGACTCTACCTGGCGCTCCTGTGGAACGGAGGCTGCCGGGACCGGCTGCCCGGCCAATTGGGCCTGGAGACCCAGGCAGATCCCCGTCAGCTGCTGCATCTGTCCCCGGAGTTCGGCCATCTCCAGGGCGGTCGCAGGCACAATGGTGGCGGGCGCAGGGACGCCCCCGGTCACGGCAGCAGGAGCTACGGCAACGTCGACGGGGGGAGCACGTTGATGGGAGTCCGCCCGCGACTGGTGGGACCTCGTCATACGGCTCCCTATGTTCTGGTACGAGGATCGTCTGCGAGCCATGGCTGTTGTTCCTTCCCACAGACAGCACCAAAAGTGTGGAGGTGTTTTCCTGCTTGGGCCAGAGCCAAGCGGGCCTACACTTGGAAGAAGGGAAGAAGGATGCCGGTAGCGGACGGATACCTGCAAAACCAGAATGGAATCAGGGGGGCTAGGTTGAAGAACCAGGGAGAACCCTCCGATGCCTAAGTTAGAGATGGACTCAAAGGCTTGGAAGAAGAAGGTTCAGTATTGCGCAAGAGAGGTGTGCCTTAGATTGCGTACCTCTGCATGGAGGCTTACCAGTGCCTTTTATAGGCAGAAGTGCTGAGGGAGAGGGATGGAACGTCCCTGATCAATGCCGCAAAGGGCGCGCCCGTTAGCGTCCTTAGCGGGGGAGTTACGCGTTGAGGCGCTCTGCAGTTAATGCACCACTTGATCGTGGGGCGCGCGTGGTGTAGCCGTTATAACTGCCGCGAGGGGATGAAGGGCCGCTTGGATTCTTCTGTGCGGAAGGTACCGAGCAGGTAGCCTGCTCGGTGAGCCAGACCTGCTGCTCGGTGCCTGGTGCTCGAGGCATGGCTTGCTGCCAGATGCCTGATGCAAGGAAATGTTGTTCGTGCCGAAGAGGTTTTCGGCACAAGCCGAGCAGACCCTGCTCGGAAGGAAGGGCCTTTGGCCGAACAGGCTATGAGGTACCCGGAGGCGACTCTTGGGTCCCACTGGTACCCGAATGCAGGGACCGGCCTCGGGACCTTGAAGTTGTTCTTGAAAAGACGTGGCGCCTTGCGGGAGGGCCACGTTTGCCTGCTGAATTGGGCTGGGCCATGATGGGCCTAGCGCACGATGGTGGTTAGAAATAGCCGCTACAGATACAATTGATGATTATTTTTATTTCGGGGTATAAATTATAATATGAAGATTTTAGGAGATGTATATATGTAAATTTCCTATTAAATTACACATATAAAAGAGTTGCACTTGTTTAAGTGACAAGCATATTTGTATGTGATTTCTCCGCATGGGCATAATGGGTATAGGTTCGGACTGAGGCGTTACCCTCTTCCTTGTCCAGTATGAACTGGGATTTACACGTATTCGTATGTGTGGAGAAACACTGTTCATTCGTCGTCCATTAAATTAATGAAACAGACAATTAACAAAGTTATTCAGTTACTATAACATCTCTACTTATACGTGGATTTGAAGACTGCAACTCAATTTTGAGCATGGGCTTTCTACGTCACTTTTAGGGAAAAAAAACCAACGTCTAACTATATTTATGGATTCCTATTTATCTATCTCGCGCAATCTTCTGCACCAAGCTACGTTAATGGACCTCAAAAAATACAATTAAATTTTAAAATAAAAAGTTCGTCTCTAAAATAAAAAGATAGACTTCAAAACAGACGACGTATGAAATCCAAAAGTGCAATTAGACATGAGTTTCTGCTTCAAAATTTATTGCACTTCTTTCAAAAGTGCAAAAAAAATCACATCTAAATTCTCATTCGTCCACCTCACCTCACATGGTCTTCTATATCGCACTAAGTTGATGGACTCAAAAATAAAAAAGATAAGCTCCAAAATAGACACGGCGAAGAGCAGAAGACCGCACGAGTGGGACGAACTTAAACAAAAGTACTACAGAACTCGTCAAACCATTTTGGCCCCTTTTTTTTGGGGGGGGGGGGTTGAAAATTGGTTTATTACAATCAATGTCCTCAGACCTGCTCCCCATGAGATTTGAACCTGCGACCTCATCTTAATATATACATAGAAGACTAATCATTCCTTGGCCATTTTGCCACTTGTGTAGCCCTTGAAGCAATAAATTGAAGCTTTACATCAATGTCGCCCAAGCAGCTAATACCTCTCCTTGCATTTTTGTGGGGGACGAATGCTCTCATACTACATAATGCCCAGATGACCAATACCAACTTTCTTAATGACTACACAGACGCTCTTAATTAGCATTTATGATATTCCAAGGGACGCATAGAAAGAAACTCTCCTAAACTAAATACCAGATTTCCACATCAAAGATAAAACAAACACCACAAAGGAAGGAAGCTCTAGACCAGTGTGCTAACGACGTTACAAACATGATAAACATTCTACGTACATACCAACTACTGATCACCTGATACAAGACACGTTTGCAACGGGATCACCGTATGCTAACCATACATAACAGACTGACTACAAAGTCCAAAGGAAACAAAAAAGAAGGGACCTGCTGATTTTTCATTACAGAGACTGAAAGGGACAGTCAACCAATCAGCAACTTGTTGTCCTCCAAGAAGGTGTAGGTGGGAACTTGTAGATTGAAAGGGGCAGGACCCTTGCGAATTCGGCCTGAGATATCATAATGTGATCCATGGCATGGGCAAAACCAGCCGCCAAAGTCCCCGGCATTAGGCAGAGGAATGCAACCAAGATGTGTGCAAACGCCAACCACCACCAACCACTCTGGGTTCTTAACCCTGGCTGCATCCTCCTCGGGATCACGAAGGGAAGGCAGGTCGACACTGTTTGCCAGTTTGATATCCTCCTCTGTTCGGCATCTTATGAAAACTGGCTTTCCACGCCACTTGACTGTCACTGTGCTCCCAGGCTCTATGCCAGAGAGGTCAACCTCCAGGGAGGCTAAGGCAAGGACATCCTTAGTGGCAGACATGCTCAACACAAACTTCAGAATAAGCAGCCTCAACAAGGAAGCATAGACAAATCTTCCACCAGTTAAAACAAAGTAGGCAAATGCCCGCTTGCTGGGATCTCCGGGAGGGAACCGCTCATGATTATGTTCATCATAAACAATCTTTGGTGTTGGGTTCTTCAATACTAACTCCGTTGCAGGGAGTTCAGGTAACCCCAGTTCATCATGCTTTGGAACTATGGTCGCAAACCCTGCGCGTTCAAAAGATCAGACACATTCTAATTAATCACAAAATAATTTATTGCACAAGAATCTTTGGAGGTGGATAAACATTTTGAAGGCACATAATACTCCATATCTGTGACAAGTTGAACGGTTGGAAAACCTACGAGCTTCGTGCCCAGAGCAATTGACAAATCTTGTTAAGCAAATATGTGAAGTACAGCTATCAAAAATTGGAATAAAAGCTATCAATTGCAAAAGGAGCAACAAAACAGCTAGGATTCAGAAACGAATGTGATACAGCTTCACGACCTGCTCTATCATTTGGCATAAGAAATGACAAGGATTAGAAACTTTTAATAGTTAACATGTCCATCAATGACCAGTCACCTGGACAGCTTACCATTCCACAGCACTAGCTGACCTCATCTTGTCCCTTCCGTTGCTTATAAACCTAAAGTTATTCAATCCCCTACCCTTCCTGTAGATCAGAGGCCTCTCTACAGCTTCCGGTAGTCCCTTGAATACACAGGACATCAAACACTATCTTTAATATCCTGATCCTTGACTGCGACTTGTTTTCTTTCGCTATTGAGCCAATGGACATTCCAAAGTCATCATCTTTATGGAACAGTGCCTTGACCTCCCGATCCTTTCCTTTCTTAGACAAGTTTCCACCTAATGTTTTTCTATAGACGTTCAAGTTCCCATCCACAAATTTTATCCCTCCGTCATAAGGACTCTCTTTTTCTAACTGTTCTTCATACCATTCAACCTCTTAAGTTGCTGGATTATGCTTCAAATTCTCCCCCTTCAAAGTAGACAGACATATCCTGTCAAAAAGAATGATCTCTTCTGTCCAATCTTATTACATCAAACAATTGTGTCTCACTCCCATGTATTTCAAGTTTCAACATATTGATCAATGAGCCCATTTATTCTTTCTTAAAAAAAAAAAAGAGGGTCAGCCAAGCGAGCCAACCCTGTGGGTTCCCACAAATTATGTCGGCCATATATCTTGATAGCCCATTTATTCACAGATCTCTGCATCACAATCATAAAACATGCTTTCAGCCTATCCTCCCTCTATCGACATCTCACAGGCCACAAGATACCTCCATCATTTGGAAAAGTCATACGGTGGTGGGGATAAATGGGGAGATCCAAGAGAGAGAGCATACCCATGTGGTGCCTCACCAGAACTTGTTGAACCGACATAAGATCCTCCACCATTACCAAAAAGCCATGTTCTTCTTTGATGTACTGCAGCCTCAGAACCAGAAAGCAGTGCATCCTCACCCACTCACGAAGATGACCATATAAAAGCCCCCTTGTTGAAGGCTTAAATACTAGGTAGATGGAACTCAAACCTTGGCAACTTAGACAGTAGTTGCAGGGAGACAATCCCCAAAGTAAGAAATGCATTTCCCAGGAAACACATTTGTGAAACAGATCGTATGTTTCCAAAACACTCAGGAAACATAGGAAGATCATGCATTGAAACAATTCTTTCAATGGAAGAATGGGGAAGAAGGAAGGAGAGTTCAATGGCGTCATGCACGCGTGAGGGTGAGGTCAATGGTCAAAGCAATATGAGCTGGTGAGGTTAATGTTGGAAGTATCTTATGCAGTTCGGGTCAACAATGCCAGCATCATTGGCAGGTAGATTCAACAGCAGCATTGGGCCTGTAGCCACAGTGAAAGGATAGAGGGGCATTTTGGTCCTTTACGTAATATCTTGGGTCTTTTGGATCCTAGTTGTCAAGTAGGCATGTTGGTTCGGGCACCAATAGGCCTTGGGCAAAGGCAAGACCTAGTTTCAAACCCGAAGACTTTTGGGCTTTTCACTAAGGAAGCTTGAATGTGTCAGCCCAATATGATGGGTTCTGAACACGTCAGTCTAGGGTGAAGCATTCCAGTCATTTGTCCATAGTGGGTTTGCGGTGTTAGGGCAGACTGGCCGAGATGTCAAAAGTCCTGTTGGGTAGTCGTATCTGGACAGCATGACGTGTTACAGTAGTATGTTGGTCAATGGTCAAACATCTGACCCTGAGCTCCAGATGGAAGCACACATGGCCGAGAATGCGTATGCTAGTGCGTTGGTCAGCCAATGGTCAAACATCTGACCCTGAGCTCCAGATGGAAGCACACACGGCCGAGAATGCGTATGCTAGTGCGTTGGTCAGCCTTGTTAGGTGTCAACTCTACGCCAAGTGTCAGATTGGTTAGACATGTGAAGATGTCATGGCAGAGTGCCCTGTTCTGAACGTCACTCTCCATTGGCACATTCTTAGCAAGTCACATAAGCCTCCAATGACGTGTTTAGGCGATCAGGCCTTTATATAGGGATCCCCTCTGCCCTTCACCCCCTTCTCTCACTTTCTCACCCGCACTCCACTCCTCTCTTCTCTTCTTCCTCTCCCTATGGCGGTCAACAATGGTTGTGGATGAGGGCGACGACCATGATATGTTGCTTGGCATTGAGCGGTGGTGAGTGCGGATGTAGTGGTGTCAGCAAGGAGGAGGCAGCCAACCTACAAGAAAGCCACAACAGGTTAAACTCTTCAATTTGAGGTGGGGTGACGCTCCCTCCACCACCCAAAATTGAATTCTTTCATTTCCATGTGAAAGTTGAGTGAGCTTGTTTTCCCTTTGCTTTCACTGAAATTTCTTGTAATGTCAATGTAAGACGTGCATACATGTTTGTGGAGTAATTTCTCCTTCTTCTCTTCCATTTTCAGTTAAGAAGTTGAGGGTTTTGTGGCCAGATTTGGAGGTTGCCAAAAAAGCAAGGGCTCTGTCTAAACCTTGGGTATGAACGTGTCAGTCTGACATGACAAGTTTTGAACACATCAGTCTGACATGTTGCGTTCACATGGTTTTTTTTTTAAATAATATGATATGCCAAGTCTATTGGCATCATAGGTGTGTTACACATTCTGAACACATCACATGAGGCTTTTCAAGGTTCTTCCCGTGACGAGTCATGTGGCATCAGTGGACTCTTAACACATTCTAGAGGTCTAGCTAGTGGGCTCGTCTTTTTGTCTCCCCAAGACTCTCGAATGAAGGTGCTTTCAAAGGTTTTCGATGACTAAGTGTGAATCCATCATAAGTCTTTGACGCATTCTGAAGGTGTCAACTAGGGATGATGTGTTTTGGTGTAGACGCGTCAGCTGACCCTGACACATTCTCAATTAGTATTCTATAAGTAATTTTTCAACAGTTTTTCATGCACTCTGAGTTCAATAGTTGTCAATGCTATGTTCTAGCACGACACCCCACTAGTCTGGTACTAGTGCTACTAGCACATAACAACCGGGTGAGAGGTTGAGGGTTTGGTCCTTATGCCCAAGGCCCCACAAGGTTTAGAGTCGTTCCCTCGTTGTTGAGCCTATGTCTAGGCTAAAGAAAAATAGCTAGGGACAAACATTTTATGTTTGTCACTTGAGTGCACCCATGGTTAGGGGAGACGATACCATGCTGGAGTTTTGTGGACACAGTCCCCAACTAGTCTCGTTCTTTTCACAAGTCTCACTCTCTGATGTTCCAAAGCCGAGTAGGGGTGGATAGGCGTGGGAATACAACGGCTTCACCTATGTATGGTGCAGAGTCCTTACATACCTCACTTCAAGAGCAGGAGGCGGACAAGCATGGGACAGTAGTCAGAAGGTGAGATGCTAGTGGGCGCCCTAAGAGACTAGTGGTTGTGCTTTTTCTATCATTGTAGCTAGTGTTTTTATGGCTAGAGCAAAAGTCATCCAAGTGTGTAATACCAAGTCATCTATTTCTCAATAAGTGTGTGCAAGTTGTTCTTTTGATATTGACTGGGTTGTCCGCTTGTTAGGTCATTATTAGTGTAGTTATTCTATTAATTTAGTTCTCATTGTAGTTGATGATATTTTATTATATTATTTTGTATGCACTATTTTTGGTTGAGTGGTGGGATTGGGGGATCTCCTACTGAGCTTATGACTTCATAAGGCTCATCTCTTACTTTTGCAGGTGAGAACTTGCAAGCACAGTGCCCACTCGAACTGAGCAGTAGAGTACAAAGGAGTCTTCCACATATCAACAATTTAGTTTAAGCACTTTCCCAAGATATGCTCCTAAGGAGATGTATTTTTGTTTTTGTACTTGTACTATTAGTTGAGACATTACACCTTGTAAATAACGTAATTTGATTTCTATTATAGCTATTGCAATTTCTTGTTCATCTCTCTATTTACCCTTTCGGGTCTTCGAGCCCATAGGTGGTGAAATGAGGGACAGGTCGCGAATCCTAGGTTGCTACACTTGTTTTGTGTTTTCTCTCTCATTTTTAGGTGTTAGGTCATTATAGGAGTCTTCTCGCACACTAACAGTTAATTTTAGCACTTCCCCAAGATATACTCCTAAAAAGATGTACTTTTATGTTTGAACTTGTACTATCAATTGGGACATTGAACCTTGTAAATAACATAATTTGATTTATGTTATAGTTATTTCAGTTTCTTGTTCATCTCTTAACTCTTCCGAGTCTTCGAGCTCATAGGTGGTGGAACGGGATATGGGTTGTGAATCTGGGTCACTACACTTGTTTTATGTTTTCTCTCTCATTGTTAGTTGTTAGGGTAGTCGGGTTATTTATCCCTATTATAGAGGGGTATTTTTGTCTCTATTTGTAATTTTCTTTTAGAATGTCTATCATTATAAAAAATACAAGGTAAGGAGAGGTTGTAGGCTTCTATGGTCATGGTTACTCCTTCTCCTCTCTCCTTCTTCCTCTCTCCATTTTTCCTTTCATTCTTGCTCTGAGATCCATCATGGTATCAGAGTGATCCTACGAAAGGATTGTTGGTCTTCTCCAACTCTCGCTCTGTGGTCCTCGGCTGCGATACTTTGTTCAAAAGAGGGGACCACCTGGCTACTCCACACCCCCTTCTCTCCTTGGAACCACTGGTTAGTGGTTTCCTAGGGATCAATCAACCCACATAATGGGTTTATCTTAAAAGTGTTTTCAGGGTTCTAGAGACACTATCTTGATGGGCTCTCTTTGGTTGGTGGTTTGGGAGTCCCTGATATCGATCGACATATCTCACTCATGTGGTATTCATCTGTAGTTGGTCACTCTCCTCACCACTACGATGTCTACCATCTTTAAATCTACCTCTTGTCCAATAGGTGTTGAGTTCTCCATTTCCCTAGGGAGTTCATCGCTTCCGATGGTTGCACCTAATCATCATTCTCTTCAAATGACTATGGCCAAGTTGAATGCATCAAACTATCGTCTTTGGGCTATCTTAACTCATATTTTCATTGGTGGACAAGTTAGGTTATATTGATAGTACTATTATTGTTCCCCCACTCTCAGATCCCATGCCATCCTCTTGGAATGTTGATAACAATCTTGTTATAGGAGGGACAATTAATTATGTCACTCTTGATATTCAACATCTTATTATGTATGCATCTACTACTTCTGAGATGTGGACCTTGCTCAAAAACCTATATAGATAGCAGAGTAACCTTTCCAGGACTTATGAGTTAACCAATGAAATCCAGTCTCTCAAACAAGTTGGGCAATTTGTTATTATCTATTTTAGCCAGCTTCAGATCAAGTGGCAAGAACTCAATTCATATATGCAACATAAATGGACCAACTTTGTTGATCAAGCGCTTCATCTAAAGCATGTCAAGTCAACCAAAATTTCTAGTTTCTTACGAGCCTTGATGCTCACTATGACCCACTACAAGGACAGCTTCTTTCTACAGATAAGTTACCTTATCTGGAGGTTATCTTCTCAATGATGTCTATGCTATGCAATGTGCTCTCTTCTCCAATTGGAGGTGAATTTGCGGCTCTTGTGAAACAAAGATACTTCATGCTCCTCTAAACCCAAGGGCAAAGGTACAAAGCATTGCACAGATTGCAATCGGGACAATCACGACATCGACTTTTGCTAGGAACTTCATCTTAAGAAGAAGCCAGATAAATTTACAACTACTAGCCTTGGTGACAAGAGACGCCGTGCTATAAAAGGAAATGTTGCAACTCAGCCCACTAGTATTGTCAAGGGTTGGCGTCTAACATAGAGTGGGGTGGGCTATAGCCTAGGAGGAAGAGCGTCCAAGTACTGGCATCATGCATCATCATCATCAGAGCCTTATCCCATTACTTGGGGTCAGCATCATTTATCATGATGTTTTTTGTTTTTTTTAGGGGGGGTGCACTAGTGCCAGAGTGGGGTGGGATACAGTGGCAAGGGGATTTTATAACTTTGTTAAGTAATGCACCAATCCAAGCTAAAGAGAGCTCAAGTGTTAAACAACTAAGCCTTTGGATCGATCGGGCCTAGCCCAGTAGACATCCCTAATTAAACTTCAGTTAAAATGCAACACATAGTAAAACTTTTCTAAGTTAGTACTATTTTAGATGTTTCTGAAAGAACATAAAGACATTTGTAAAATGAAAACTAAAATATTAACTTTGTCACAACATAATTTTTAAAGAAATTTACATATTTTAGTATTTCTCCTTATCTTTTAGAAGGTCATTCTTGCTTTCACTTCTCACTTTTGCCACTATGATCCAGATCAATTGATCTAGCGGAGATCCAATAGAACAAGTTTTTAATGTTTTCTGAGATTTTTTGGTACTATATTGATATATAAGGCTCTTTATGCAATCTTACCTCCTTATTTCCTTTTCCAATCAATATCTCAATAAGTGCAGCCCACTTTTCCTTTTCAACTTGCATGTCCAATAATCTGCCTGGGGTTGCAAAGACAAGGTCAAAGGAGCTTCTGTTTATCAGATATCCAAAGACATATGCCCCAACACCATTCCAGAAATTGATGGGATCATATTGACGCTATCAACTTTCACCAGGACTCTAACATACATCAACAGTTCCCCAACAAAAGCCCTCGGATGGATACCTCCAGTATTCCAAATACAGCTTACAATACTCTGCTAGGTATCTGCTCCAACAATGTAAGACAACACCTGTAAAGTAGCGCTTATTGTTCATGAGTTTACATCAAATAAAAAAATCTTCTTTCTCTCCTAACTTTTCTGTATATCTATAATGAAATGTTCCTCAAATGCTTAGGACATCACCTAGGTGTTTGAGGCGAGGGCAGCCCTTGGACACCTCAGCTGCCTCACAAACAGGCCCCCTAACCACATAGCTCATGACTATACAATCAGCCCCTCATCATGTCATCCCCAGAATAGTGGTTCACGGTATAAAACAAATTTAATCAAAAGAATTCACAAGTAATCGCATTCAGCTGATCAAATACAATGCTATTCAGGGAATAGGCCCATCATTCATGCGGAAATTATAGTTAGCGTGGTTTATGAGACTAAAAAAACGCACGTTAACAAGGAAACGCAAACACAAAATTAAGTGAAGTGCGTCCATTATTAGGAATAAGCTCAGAAATAGGTCATGATGCCATGGAGCCATAACAGTCAAACCATCCCGACTCCTGAAGCACTTAATCCGGGTCTTTACAGTCCGAAAGCCAGGTTCCTCTTGTCTTCAATCGGGGGGGGGGGGGGGGGGGGGGGGTGAAGGTTCCTTAAGCCCCCAGGCACGATGATCCCAAAAACCCCAACATTATATCACATTTTTTCCCTTTTCCTTCTTTCTCTGAGAAAAATATCCAATCCCAGTGGATTCAATCCCATGTCAATTCACCCATGACCGGAAGAATTATAGCGTGCTGGAGATTTAAAGTTATGGTGTGCGCGTTAGAACTGAATACTACCTGGTTGAAGATGTCACGGCCGGCTGCCCAAGTAGAGATCACCCACTTAGACATCTGCTCGAGAAAACACAAACCCCCCGAAGGCGCCAAACAGATAATACGCCAAAACGGAAGAGACAGAAAAGATTTCGGCCCTCCCCACACTCGGACGCGAAAAGGAACCAGATTCTGATGTATCTTTTACCTCTGCGAGGAATTCCGCTCACCGCGTCAACATGCGGCCGCGGACGGGCGGCTGCCGGGAAGTGGCTGAGACCCCCGTCGGAAACGAGCTCGGCCGGCAACGAGAGGGCAGCAGCGGAGGAGCGGGATGACAGTAGAGAGGAGAGGGTTCCGAGAGAGGAGTAGCTCCTCCTCCCGAGCAGGGCACGGAGCGCCATGGCCGATCGCCTCCTTGCCCAGCACCTTGCTGCCCAGTGCCCACCGCCTCGCCGCGCGCTTCCAATAACCATGCTATTGCTATGCCTCTATTATTTTTTTAAATAAGGTAATACGTAATAAGGATGAAGTGTGATCTATTAATATTTGAAAAACTCTTGTTACAACTCAAAAGTTTGTAACAAGTATTATAAATTCAATAGGGATTTGCCACCAAACCCCTTAGCTTAGGGTTAAATAAACTATGACATGGGGTATTATTATAATACCCCATATCATTGGGTGGCAAACCTTCGTTAGATTTGCAACACTTGTTGCAAATCAATGGTTTGCACCAACAAAATATTAGATATCTTATTTTATTAAAAACATATATATTATGTTTTTATTTGTCCATGTAATCAATTATATAGATATTAAGAGAATATATTAATTTCCTTGTATATATAAATGTATAGCAGATATCACTCTTACTTTTATGACTAGAGATCTAGGACTTTTAAGTTCTCATATATGTAATATCATGGCTTGTAGTCATGTAACATTTCAGATCACACTTCTTAAGACCAATTTTGTTGCATTTTCTCGACAATAATTAGTAAATGCCCGCATAAGGAGAATTTGTTTCACCTTTACAGGGTTGAGAATCTTCCGAACTATCAAAGATAGATGGGAATTATATTCGATGTCAGAATTGCGAGCGGTTCAAGCGTCCAACATCTAAACGTATTGTAACACTTTAATTTTATATTGTGAAATTAGATAATTAATCTATGATGTGTGAATATTATAAATATTATTTTGGACCAATCCATTTCACTAAGTCGACACCAAAATTCTAAAAGCAGAGACAAAAATTGAATACACCTTAAATAGTTGAGAATTGTGCTGATTCAAATATTTAGATATTTGGTGTTATTGGTATCCAAATAGAAGGATTAACTGGATCTATTAATTTTTGAGTAATTTCCACCCAACAAATTTTAATTGAAAATTCCAATTAAATTCACCATAATTTGTAGTACATTCAAATTAACTTATATCTAAATTTTATCTTAATCGCTCATAATTTGAATGTTAAATAAGTGGATCAAATAATTAAAGATCTATTTGCATATAATATACATGTATATATATATGAAATTACTTTTTACGTAGGTGAGATTTCATAAGCCTACATATTTAACCCAAGTAGCCTCAACACGTAACGAGAGACGTGTTAACATATGGTAAAATCGTCTGTGACGTGGGTGAAATCGGCTAGCGATGGAAATCAAGATGATCCCGATCGTCCAGGGGTAACTAGTAAACTTCTCTGCATGTAGTTTTAACCTCTATAAGGCCTTTTCCAATTCACCTTAGCTAATACTTTGAATGCTACTGCTGGTCTCTGTGTTGCTAAGAAGAAGGTGTCACCGAGATTTGGAGAAGAAGGTTTTTGAGGAAGGAAGTCGGATGTGTTGTTAGGTAGGAAGTTACCTTTCCTTTTCTTTTGACGACCTAGCTTCACTTACCTCCTTCCATTAGATAATCTTATCTTGGTCTAGATTCAATATGTTTAGTGAATACAAGTCCCAATCTATCACCGCACGAGAAAAGGAAACTCGTCTACTTGTGACGTTAGAATCAGTCATCCGCTCAATCGGTCGACCGATTACCCTCTAGTTCAACAACCCTAGAGAGAGAAAAGAGGAGAGATGAGAGACTTGAATGGTCCAAATAGGTTTGGAAAGTATGTGCAACTGTAGACTAAGTTCTTATCTTCTATTTTTTATTATTTATTTCTATTCCCATGCTAGAAAAGTTGGTGTGATATTGATCTGTTAGATTTGATTTTTCCAAAATTGGTCAATCGAAAACAAAAATTCAATCGACCGATTCACTCCATCCTCAATCGAACAAGCGATTTTATCTTTTTGGTCGACCGATTTCACCTTAAGTCTAGGATCAAGCCATTGAGAAAGACAGTCGACCAATTTTGTTTTCCGGTCGATCGATTCTACAGACCTTAATCGATCGACCGATTTTATCTTTCCGGTAGACTGATTACACCTTAAAAATCAGAACCAAACTACTGAGTAGATCGGTCGACCAAAAATCCCTAAACGGTCGACTGGTTTCTCTGTTCAATTCCAGTATGTCATTTTGTTTTCTTAATTATCCAGTTTTTCTTATACCTATGTTTGAACCTTCACGAACCTTACTTAACTTCACACTTGACTTATTATCATCATACTCTTACATTTAACTTACTTGACTTGTTATTATTATTACAGCAAGATTTCTTGAACTTGACATATGTCCAAAGGCCATACATGAGTAATCATCAAATGGAAATAATATGACACACTTTGGGTCTTCGGACTCGCTTGAACATTATGCGTGTGCAAATGGGGCTAGTCCAGTCCTAGAAGGAGCACCTGAATTCGTTTACTGGTCGTACGGAATGATAATGGATCATCTGAGTGTTTTAACATGACACCACTACATGCTATATTTTGGTCTACATTTCCATGATCTGCACCATGACCTGAGTTATAATTGCTTGATTACTGAGGTTTTCTTTCTATACTATCCTTCGTTCCTTACTTTCATTGTGTGTAGAAGATAAATCCTATGAGCACAACTAGGGGTGAACATGGTCCGTTCGGTTTGGTTCAACCCATTTTTTGGGTGAACCGAAACCGAACTAAAATATCATTCAAACTGAACCGAACCGGTTCGGTTCAGTTTAAATCAAAGTCTAATGCCATATGATACACAACTGTGTGCTTGGCTTAGTGGTTAGGCATCGGCTCTTCAACTCATTGGTTGGTGGTTTGAATCCCATATTGGCACCTTTTGGACAAAAAAATCTCACTTTGGCACATGTTTTTGATAAAAAAACTCTAATATTTGATAATAAAAAAAAACCTGATGGCGGAGGGAGGTATCAAACTCCTCCCACCGCAGAAGGTGTAGTTGACTACAGCCTTGCGGTAGCCAACTTGCCTACTTAAAATTTAAGTAAATAAAGCACATATATATATATATATATATATATATATATATATATATTCGGTTCTAACTGAACCAGTTGGATGTCCAACCCGAACCGAACTGGCCGGTTCAGTTCAATTTTTCTAGTTGGGACCAAATTATGAACACCCCTAAGCACAACTGCTCATGCATTCCTACTTTTCTTTCAGGAACTCAAGATAGGGCAAGCTCTTAAGGGAAATGTGTGCTGAGCAACTCTTAGGAATTAGTAACCCAAGCTTTTTCTTTAGATTTTAATAATCTAGAGTATTATAAATATTAACTTTGAACCCTCAGTTTATGTAAACAATGTCGTTTGATTTCGCTGCACTATTTTATGAATGTAATTGAAGGGTTTCATTTCCTTAATATTGAAACTCTGTCATTTCTGAAAATTATCAATTATTAAGACATGACACGTATGTACACAAGTCATGGTTGCAAATTAGATCTTCCTTTTAGTGTTCAGACAAAGAGAGAGAGAATAAGGTGACCCAAATTGAAAAGGAGGAGAGAGAGGGTGGTGGCTCTAACCCTAGAGCTTGGCCCAAGTTATATGTTAATAGATTATATTTACATACTTTTGACATTTTTCATAAAAATTCAATAATTGTCAACATATTCAATCTGACTAGAATTCTATCATGTGTGACCCTCTAAACCTCAAATATTAGTTTGATTTCAATCCATTGAGTTGAGAACACTTTCTTAACTTAATTAACATAGTATATTATCTCATAATATAATTAATAGATTTTCTGACCACATAAGTACCAAACAAATTTTGTGATCCCAAAAATTATTGAGGATAGTAACATATTGCTGAACCTTTTTCCACATATTCCGTATACTTATAGACCCTCATTCATGCAATCCCTCAAGCCAAATTAGTGTATGGTTGTACTATTAAATCCTAATATGTCTGACTTTATTGGAACCATGTACTCGAACTTAGGTTCACCAGAAAGCTTTTTTTCATGATGAACTCCCATACCCTCACCAGGGGTTTATGAGTACAAATCTATAAGACAACAAAGTTGAGAGTGAATGATCTCATATTGTCAACACTATTGTCTTTGTAAGATTTTCATTGAGTTCAAATAACTAACTATACAGAACTTCAGATTTGGGGTTCATAAGTTAATAATCAAATATCTAATAGTCATCAAGATATCTTTGGTGACTCAAGTGAAGAAGCCAACTATGCTATTGTGACTACAGAATATCCTACTTGATAGTTCGTATAAGAATCATTCATGAATTCTAGATCGAGTTAATCAGTGAATTCATTCATATAATAAATACATACATATGTACTTTCATGTTACATCATCATCTTATGAGTACGTATCACATGTACTAGTCTATCCAAATCTTTGATGTCCCATCTCGAAGCACACGCTTCTGGATGACCGATCTTATTATGATTCAATGATCATATGTTCATAGAGTTCACCACATTATGTGATAAACGCACATAAAATAATGAAATATAATGAAGAAGTGTCATTATTATTTATTTATTTACAATAATAAGATAATATAAGAAATGATGCCATCACATCTCATATAATTGATTTTCAGGGCATACATTTCTTTAGACATGACTTTTATTTTTTAAAATGTTATATCTTATGTGAATTAATTATATGATATATCAACTTCTGCATGAATTGATCTCTTTCATTTATTTTAAATCATAAGGTTTTTTAATAGTGATCTATCTTCTAAAATATCAGTTTCATAGCATCCAAATTTCTGAATGCATGAATTCTAGCTTGTAAATTTATTTCACTCAATACAATTATATCTTAGTTACAGAAAGGCATATGGTACCATAGTTCTTGATGAAAGACCAACCTTAACAAAAGTGAGTCATCTTCTATTTTGGTGTTAAGAATATTTGAGTTGATCCTTATTTGGTTGATTGCCAAGTTAAACTAGGGACCTCTTTCACAATACATATTTGAATATGATGAAGTGTAGAGGATAGGCGGAGGTATTTAGTGGCAGTGGAGATAGTAATTGGCAATATAGTTGTGATGGAACGTCTCGTCCAAGCCGTTAAACCGGTAACGTGCTTGACTCGAGTCTATCTCCCGCGAACGGGCCGAAGCCTCACGAGGGATACCATACACTAGTCCGTGAAAACATAAAGGAACACACCATTACATTTATAATATACAAGGTTTTACATAGCCAACTTCAAAAGAAATAAAGAAAAGTACACAAGCCTGGGGCATACCCCGAGGTACAACAGGTACAACAGAAGAAAGAAAAGCTACACTACTGGAGGCGCTGGGCCAACACCGCTACGTCGCGGCTCCGAATTGGACGACAGTAGAGAAACCTCCTCCTCGCCCTCGCCTGTGGGGAGGGTAGGGGTAAGCCTCGCTAGTCACTGGCTCAGTAGGGAACTCCCCCAACACCGAGAAAACCAAACACAAGTACGAAAGCAGTAAACTATGCTAGCAATTTATAGCACAACTAAACAATATATTAAAGCTATAAACAAACTCACCGCTAGCTGACTGTGTAAAACAGCTATAATAAATAAACGACAAAACTCCAACACGTGTACGAGCTACGGTAGAGACCGCCACACTCGAGCCACGTAGACTGGTTCGAGACACCAGCAACAGATGTAACACCCCAAAAATTTAGTGATTTAAAAATTTTATAAATAAAGGGGGATAAATTAAATAAACAGATGGGAGAGACTTCCAACACCATGTATTAATGATCCGTTAACAAGATTGGGCCAATGAAGCACATTTGACCCAAGGATGAAAACTAGGACATGAAATTTCTAGAAATCCGTGTATGTAATTATGTCATAATTAGAGAGGACAAGTTAGGGTTAAAAATTAAGGTAAATAGTCATGCAAAGTAAGCCAAAACCAAACCCAACCCCAATTGGTGGTTTCCTAAACCATTGCTACCTCCTTTGGAGGAAAGAGTCTCAGATTCTTGGAAAAATATGGAGCAGAATTCGCAGCCCCTTTCCTAGTCTTGTTAGGACTCTTAACTACAACCTAAATCTATAAGAACTCATCTTTAAACTCTTGGGGAAGGTTTAACAACGAGTTGGGGTCGTTGGGGCAGGCTAGAGCTTCTGAGGAGAAGGAGAAAGGTTGGGAACCCGGAGTTCCATCCCCTTCATCCTCTGTTGCATCCAGAACATCGACTGGTCTTAGATCTTCATAAAGGTAGGTGTTCTCGAGCCAAGATTAAAGAAAACCAACACCAACATGTAGTTCTTTGAGTCTAGGTTCATTTGCACTTGGTTTGACTGGTTTTCATGGAGTATACATTGTGTATTGGTGATTTTCCCGAAGTTTTGCACAGTTAGGGCTTTTCCCTTTCTTCTTATTATGCATGTGATTCGAGACGAATTGACTAAACTTTCTTCATGAAAGTTCTTTCACTTGAAGTCACGATCATCTTCTATGTTGGACCTTTTGTCCAAAAGTCTTTTTTTAGAGAGTTAGGAGCATGATAAAAGAGTCTCTGCATGATACTACGATTTCGGGTTTCACTTGACTTTTGTTCTTCACATGTTTGCTTGGGATTCGAGACCGAAATAATCAAATCCTCAACATAAACATTCTTCTACTAGTTGTCCTCGTCATCTTTCGTGTTGAACGTTTTGTCTATATATCATTCTTTAGAGAGTTATAAGAGGCGGAAGTGAATCACTGCATGAGATGTGTTTTCGGGTTCCACATGACCTATAAGTTTTGTTTGGAAGGGCACTAGTGTCGAAACTACTTAAGTTAGTGTCGACACACTGTCCCAAAACCACCCAGATGATATTTTGGGAAGGCCTCTAGTGTCGACACTACCTGATCTAGTGTCGACACACTGTCCCAGTTTGACCCAGAGAGTTTCTGAGAAGCTGATCTAGTGTTGACACTACCTGATCTAGTGTCGACACACTTTCCCATATTGGCCAGAAGGTTTTCTGGAAGCTGTCTCTAGTGTCGACACTACTTGATCTAGTGTCGACACTACTTGACCAGTTTTGCATTATTTTGTCTTGTGTTTGAAGCATTGTGTCGACACCACTTGATCTAGTGTCGACACTACCCTTACAAGAATTTGCATATTTGGGTCCAATATTACATGAGGTCTACTAGCATGTGCATGATGTTATATAGTATGCATGGACCTAAAATAAATCAACCCATTGAAAAATAGTAATGATATGAATACGATTCTAATGTGTAATTGTGATTGATCTTATGTCCATTGGATTATCTTGTGATCTTGCTTATTGTCAATTGATAAGATAAGAATATGATATGAATGTGGGAATGAATACATGTTAGTGTGGACATGTTAGTGGTGTTAATGTTATGATTTGCATATGAGTTTCATGGTTACATGTTTTCCGGTGTTCAATTGATTATTTGTCATATGCATACATGTTAGGAAAGCACATGTTCTACATACGATCTGTCTTTAGAAACATCCTCATGTCAAGACGTTAATGATCTATGAAACATAAGATACGTCGTTATCCTGCCTTGTTCTTTTGAGCTGTTTGTCATTCCTTGACTTTATGAATGATCATGTTCCTTTTACTACGAACTTGTTATTGAAACTCTGGCCATAATATGAATCTATTTGTTCGGCACAACGTGGGACTCCGGTCCAAACTTGATCCAATGCTGTGCAATAGGGGCCCTGTCCGGTCCTGGGGAGGAGCGCCCCAACGTACTTATTAACCGCGGGAGTATGGACTCTTGGTGCTTGGCATAGCACAACTGACATGCAAGATTGTGAAAATATGCCTCCTGTTTGACATGATAAGTTTGACTTGACATGATATGATACGTCTGTTCATGTGAACACATGAGATCTGTTTGAATATGGCCAATCTCTTCTGATATGATTCTATTCTTGAAATATCTGTCCACAGTATATGAAACTCGACATTTGATCTGATATGATATCCGTTCTATTCTGCTATTCAATCTGTTAGTATTGCATACATTGTCATCATATTCATGTGTATATTGCCTATTTAAAATGTTAATCATGTATATTAGTGCCCGCACGTTATTGAGATGTAAATCCTACTGAGCTAGTTTGCTCACCACTATCATCCTGCCCTTTTTTCAGGTAGTAATGAAGAACCAGTGGAGTCAGATGGGACAGGGCAAGAGTGACGAGCACCTGTCATATGAATAGTTGTCAGTTTAGGAATAGAAATTTAAGTAGTTGATGTATTAGAGAAACGTTGTTATTTGATTAATAAACCTTTTCAGTTGATTCTTCTTATGTGAGGTTGTATCTAGTTGAATGGAATGAAATAAGGTATACTGTTGGTGACCATAGTATAGTCTCGAATGTGTTATTGTATTCAATTGGACTCTGCGCTATTCAACTGTGATACGCCGGTTGTATCGTTCACGTCCCCCGGTATTTATTCCGCTGCTAAATATCGGGGCGTGACAGTTGGTATCAGAGCCCTAAACTTTAGGGTCCAAGGGAATAGGAACATAGAATGAAACTAGATTACACGAGTCAAAATCTGTCGTACCTAATGTGAGCTTGGGTAGAGCCATGGGAATAGAAGTCACATGAGATATATTAGATGACTGACTCATATTATTATCTTGAAGGTGCTTATTACCTCAATGGCCGCTGAACGTGCCTAGGCTAGGGACATGCAACGAACTATACAGAACTTGACTCAGGCTATCCTGCAAGCCACCCATGGTGGAGGTAACCGCGGAGCCGGTGAGCTCCATCGAAATTTTCAGAATATGGATCCGCCTAGGTTTGAAGGGAGTACTGACCCAGATGTTGCTGAGCACTGGGTTAAGGAAATTGAAAGGATATTCAAGGTTATGCAATGCACAGACCAGAACAAGGTGCTCCTGGCGACTTTCCAATTGGAAAAGGATGCCAGGGCATGGTGGGAGTCGGTAGAAGCAACACTAAATGGACAACAACTAACATGGGCTCAGTTCATTGAGCGATTCAACACCAAGTACTTTTCTAAGAGGGTCCAAGAACGGAAAGCAGCCGAATTTGCGGCTTTGAAGCAGAGAGGACTCAATGTGGCTGAGTATGAGGCCCAATTCTCTCGTCTGTCCTGATACGTTGTTCACTTAATTGGGACAGAAAGGATGAAGGCGAAACGCTTTCTGAATGGCTTGAGGCCTCTGTTCATCACTCAACTAGCGCTAATGGACATTCAAACCTATGCTGACATGGTTAAGAAGGCTTAGTTATTGGAAGATGCCATGGAGACTGCCGAAAGAATTAAGGGAAAATCCGTGAAACGGGAGCAAGTGTCTTCTGTTGGGAGGTATCATCCGACTATTGGGAAGAAAAGGCCCAGTGGCGGAGTAAATGAACCAGCGGATAAAAAGCCGAAGGAGTTAGGTAAGCAGATAGTGGTGACAACGAGAGAAAGGTGCAAACATTGTGACAGAGCTGGTCATCGGTCTGAAGAATGTGGAGAGCGCAAGGGAGATGCCTGCGCTGTGGGAGTCGTGACCATAGGATCTTGGACTGCCCAATGTTGAAAGAACAAGCCCTCAGGACAAGCGTACGAATGGACAGAAGAGGCAAGGCCGACTGCAAGCTATCCAGGAACCAGAAACTGCTGAAGAAGGAGGTATCGTGTAAGGTACACTTACTATTCTTTCCCGACCCGCATATGTTCTCTTTGATACGGGAGCTACGCATTCCTTATATCTCAAGCATTTGTTGATACCTACTTGTGAAACCCATTCCAATGAACTCCGGAATAGTTGTGTCAACCCCGATTGGTCCTGGCACGAATCTTACAAACCATATGCCATCAGTGAAGTGTTGATAGACACCCAAAACCTATCAGCAAATTTAATATGTATGGATATGGAGGGGTATGATGTATACTGGGAGCAGACTGGTTGTCTGAACATGGGGCTAGTATCAACTGCAGGAGAAGTCGGGTAACCTTTAGCCAGTACCCAAAACTAGTGTTCACAGGGGATAGAAACCGCAGGAGATTGTCACTTATCTCTACACTACAAGCCAAAAGGATGATGAGGAAAGGTTGTATGGCCTTTCTTGCTGCTGTGGTCATCGCAAAGAATGAAGTCAAAGTTGAGGACATCCATGTCGTCAGCGAATACACTGATGTTTTCCCCGAAGACTTGCCAGGAATTCCTCCTGAGCGAGAGGTCGATTTTACCATCGAGTTGGTCCCTGGAGTAGCACCAGTATCTAGGGCACCATATAGAATGTCCCCAGCAGAACTGAAAGAATTAAAAGAGCAACTGATGGAACTGTTAGAGAAGGGTTTCATCCGACCAAGCACATCGCCATGGGGTGCACCTGTTCTCTTCATCAAGAAGAAAGATGGGTCGATGAGGCTATGCATAGATTACAGACAACTAAATCAGTTAACCATCAAGAACAAATACCCTCTGCCGAGGATTGATGAGTTGTTTGATCAATTATCTGGAGCTAGATACTTCTCTAAAATAGATCTTCGATCCGGTTATCATCAATTGAGGATCAAAGGAGAAGACATTCACAAGACTGCCTTCCGAAGCAGGTATGGGCATTATGAATTATTGTTATGCCTTTCGGACTAACAAATGCCCCTGCAGTTTTCATGCAGTGATGAATAGCATTTATCGCCCATATCTTGATAAATTTGTGGTGGTATTCATCGATGATATATTGATCTATTCCAAGACAAAGGAAGAGCATGAGGAGCATTTGAGGATTTCATTACAGATTTAAGGGAGAACAAACTATATGCCAAGTTAAGTAAATGTGAATTCTGGCTTGAGGAGGTATCCTTTTAGGGCATGTGGTAACCAAAGATGGTATCGCTGTTGATCCATCAAAGGTTGAGGCTGTGTTGAAATGGGAAAGACCGACAAGCGTCACAGAGATCAGGAGCTTTGTAGGATTAGCTAGGTATTATCGAAGGTTTATAAAGGATTTCTCAAAGATTGCAGTGCCATTGACCAAGCTGGCCCGGAAGGAAAATCCATTTGTGTGGACCAATGAATGTGAGGAAAGTTTCAACAACTTGAAGAAGTGTCTGACTACTGCTCCTGTCCTCGCCTTACCCACTGAAGAGGGAGGATTTGAAATTTATTCAGATGCTTCTGGGACAGGACTGGGATGTGTTTTAATGCAACAAGGGAAGGTAATAGCTTATGCCTCCAGACAGTTGAAGATCCATGAAGTGAACTATCCGGTTCATGACCTGGAGTTGGCAGCTGTTGTATTCGCCCTGAAGATATGGAAGCATTATATCTATGGTGAGCAATTTAAGGTCTTTTCTGACCACAAGAG
The DNA here is from genome assembly GCA_014218235.1 of Colocasia esculenta. Taxonomy (NCBI): domain Eukaryota; kingdom Viridiplantae; phylum Streptophyta; class Magnoliopsida; order Alismatales; family Araceae; genus Colocasia; species Colocasia esculenta. The sequence continues at coordinate 113,653,940 of CM024762.1, forward strand.
TTTGAAATACTTGTTCTCACAGAAGGAGCTGAACATGAGACAAAGAAGGTGGTTAGAGCACCTTAAGGAGTTTGACTTTTCCATTCAATATCACCCGAGGAAAGCCAATGTAGTGGCAGACACTCTAAGTAGACAACCAGGAGCTATGCTAGCTAGTATGATGCTGGGCGAATGGAAGTTACTGGAGCAATTTGCAAGTTTGAACATAGACGTGGGAAAGAAGGAAAAACAAGAAATGATTTCAAATCTCCAGATACAATCCGACCTACTGACCGAAATCAAGGAGAAACAGGAAGAGGATCCATTCTTAGTTGAGATCAGGGAGAAGCTAGAGCAAAGGCCTGACTTTACTCTATCAGCGGAAGGAAGATTACTGTTCCGAGGTAAGACCTGTGTCCCTGATCATGGAGAACTCAAGAAGAGGTTACTAAATGAAGCTCACCAGTCCAAGTACACGATTCACCCTGGATCAACAAAGATGTACCAAGACTTAAAAAGGTCGTACTAGTGGCCAAACATGAAGAGGGATGTGGCCGATCATGTGTCATACTGTTTAACATGTATGAAAGTCAAGGCCGAGCATTTCTGCACAGCTGGTGGACTGCTACCACTAGAAATCCCAGAATGGAAGTGGGATAGTATCGGTATGGACTTTATCATGGGATTGCCCAAGACTAGAGGTGGTATGGATGCAATTTGGGTAATAGTTGATCGATTGACTAAGTCGGCTCATTTCTTGCCGATTAAGAGCACCTGGTCTGTGGATGTATTGGCTGCATTATATGTTAAGGAAGTAGTTAGATTGCATGTGGTTCCATCTAGCATAATATCAGATCGGGACTCTAGATTTACTTCACACTTCTGGAAGGGACTGCAAGCAGCAATGGGTACTAAACTAAATTTTAGTACTGCCTTCCATCCTCAGACTGATGGACAAACTGAAAGGACCAATCAAAATGTGGAAGATATGCTTCGTGCTCTGGTGCTAGATTTCAGAGGGCGATGGGATGATCAGTTGTACCTGATGGAGTTTGCTTATAACAACAGCTATCAGGCAAGTATTAAGATGGCTCCATTTGAAGCCTTGTATGGCAGGAGTTACAGATCACCCCTTTGTTAGGAAGAGGTTGGGGGGAACCAATGGGTTGGACCCGACTTAATTGAGGCGACTGTTAGGAAGGTTCAGATTGTCAGGGAACGTCTGAAGATAGCACAATCCAGGCAAAAGAGTTATGCAGATCAGAGAAGGAGGGAACTAGAATTTTAGGTTGGCGAACATGTTTTCTTGAAGGTCTCACCTTCAAGGGGAATACAAAGATTTGGGATCAAAGGAAAACTAAGTCCCAGATTCATTGGGCCATTCGAAATTCTGGAAAGGATTGGTCAGGTGGCGTATAGACTTGCACTACCTCCACAGCTGGCGAACGTGCATAATGTGTTCCACATATCCATGCTGCGGAAGTACTTATTGATGCCGACCATGTAATTGACCATGAGGATTGGAGATTCGGGAGGACCTGACTTATGAAGAGAAGCCGATCAAACTGTTGGATCGGAAGATTCAACGACTCAGGAATCGTACCATACCTATGGTGAAGGTCCAATGGAGTCGAGATGGAGTTACTAATGCTACCTGGGAAACAGAGGAAAGAATGAAGAAGAACCACCCAGAACTATTCTCAGGTACGAACTACACCATTATGCGTAAATTTGGGGACCAAATTTCTTAAGTGGGGGAGGATGTAATGTAACGGCGCTTATTTTCGGATCATTTTTGGATCGTGTGTGTTGTGGTTGTGATGGCTGTTGTAAAGCCAGTGTGGTGTAGACGCATGTTGTGTGTAGGTGTGGTGCAGGTTAGGTCCCGAAATGAAATAGGACCTGCTGCAGTTGAGTAGGAGTTGGCGGCCAGGGGTGGTCGTTGACTTGTTGGCGTCCAGGTAAGTTACCGTTGACTGCATGATCTTGGCGGCATTAGATGTGGACGTTTAGGGTGGCGGTTGTCTTTGGCGACAGAGGGGTTGACGCCAACCTGAGAATTCTGCAGGTTATAGGGTCACCCGAGAGCAGGTTTTCCACCTGCCTCTCTCTTCCCCTTGCCCTAGCTTCGTGTCCCCGTGTTTCTAAAACTTCCAACAGGTACTGAAAGATGCTTGGAGGACCGTGGAACGTGTGGCGGTGACGAATCGCGCGAGGAAACGCCGTGGCGTGGTGCAATTCCCGTGGGAGCTCGCGGAGGGTTCGGTGTGAACCAGGAGATTGCGGGAGGTTTGAGCGTGTTCTGAGGTAGGGGACGAACCCTGTTAGCTTGTTAGAAACATTAAAACATGACTTAACCACTTGAATCAGCATTTTTAATGTATTTTCGAATTAAACTGCACCGTGTGGGGATAATGGGTGGTTTGAGTAATTTAATGTACGAAGCATGCTGTGTTGGGTTGTTTTGGGTTCATGCATGTTTAAAGAACCGTTTCAGTACATTTTCTTGTAGTTTTAACGGTTGGAAAACCTGTAGAGCCGGATTAGGGTTTCTGCAGGGTTTAAGGCCGGAGAACTTGGCGTCAACATCGCTTGTCGCCAAGCTCATCAGCCGAGATATAAATGGCTAGATCGCTTGCCATCTACTTCCTATAAGCGGCAGTCGATGTTGCCGCCAACTTGTGTATGTATTCATGCAGTGTGGTTTACGTAGCTTTTCTGATTATGAATATTTCGTGTTTGTGTGTGCATGTCAATGACCGGTGTGAGCCAGTGCACTTGTTATGCTTTTGGAGCATACTGCTCATGTAATGGGCATATTTTACGTGAATGATGTGTGATGTACGTAATTGCTTTACGTAGTATGTGTGGTGCGTTGGCACCCGTGGCACTCTTGGAGTGTGTTGTCCATGTGTTGGACATGTGGTTTACGTGGTAGACGTGTGATACACCAACCAGGGTGTAATAAACACGTGTTGTCTACGTGGTTTGAGTGTGTGTATACTACACACTCTGTTGTAATGTAATTCTTATGATTCGTTGTAGTAACTGGGCAGTGAGGTTCCTGTGTGAGCCTAGATATGACTTGTGGTGTTTGGGCAGTGAAGGTCCATACCGACCTAGCCCTGGTTCGTGTTGTCTTTCGAATAATATTATATTGATTTATGAAGTAAGTGGTGTGTATTGCCACGGAGGTCATGAGATGACCAATGATAGGCAAGTTTGTGGTTCAGTTATGTGTTGGTGAGGGATAGCTTTGGGGTCACACGGTGCGATGTTAAGCTAATCCTAACTCTTGTATATCGTAAATTATAAGTAAAGGCTATATGTGTAGTATCGTGGTTTGTGCTAGCCGAGTGTGGTGGTCCGGCGCCTATTCCGGAATGCCTCTCTAGTCGGGTACCCCAGATTCTTTGTGAGCCAGGCACGTGTGTTTGTTGTGCTCGGGGTTTTGTCCCGGTACTTGTGTTGTACCGTTGAGGTCTGTGTCGTCTTCCTGGACACCTTCACTCCTGAGTTTGAGTTGTACGTCCGGCTGAGGGAAAGACGGCAGTGGGGCAGCGACTTCCCAGAGTTTGTTCTTGTGTCGCTTGTAGCGCGCTCGTAGTTGGGGGTACGGACACCAGTAGTCGACATGGTCCCAGCTAGTCCTGTTTTCCAGTGCCTCACTTTAGAGTGCTCCGGCCAGAGACTCTAGAGGTGCCAGGCATGGGCCTGCAGTTGTGTGTCTGCAGGTGTGGTGTTGGTTGGTCTCCACAGTTGTTTGACTTCTTCTTGTGGAGCGGCAGTTGGACCTTTCGTCCGTGACTGCGAGGCTGAGAGGTTGTTCTTGTGTTGTGTTGTCCGGGTTGGATATTGTCCTGATTAGCCAGTAGTCCGTTCCCGTGTGGTGGCGTCGTTCCCTTCCGACTCGTGCTTTGCTACTTGTCGTGGTTCGTGAGTTTGTGACTCGTGGTCGAGGTTAACCAGTTCGAGGTGTGCCTGGTGTTGGCACAATTGTGACTGAGTTGTGGTTTGTGTGACTTGTCGTTGAGGTTTACCTGTAATGTTATGCCTAAATGATAGCATAATATAATTGTGGTTCAGTGTGGTGTTTACCACCTTCCTGTACCCTTTGTTCGGGTGTTTGTGTTGTGGTACCTCAGAGTAGTAGGTACTTGTTCCCTTCGTGGGTTACTTTGTAGTTTTGTGGTGGTACATTGTGTACCAACTTTTCTCGGTACTTGTGTGTTGTGGAGGTTTTGTGATTTGATCTGCCACTTGTTGTATCCTAACCATTTTAAGTAGATCTTTGTTTATATTTTATTGTGGATTAGTTTGTGATTATTAATTATGTTACCTTTGTGGGTATTTTGCCGATGAGGCTGGTGGCCTAGGCGTATTGTGGTTTAGTAAAGCTATGCTCCGTGGAGGCCGTGTGAGACCTTCCACTTGTTGAGTTTTACTCTTCTTGGGTATGATTCCAATTATAGTTTTAGTGTGTTATGGATTGGCTTCGTGGTAGCCAGTTCTGTTACCTTGTATGTAGTAACCGATGTAGTGTGGTTTGGAGTATAAAGGACCAACTCTTTGTTAGCAGTCCTATTATTCAAGTGCTTGAGGTTTGCCTGTGAAGCTTGCAGCTTAGGCAGTGACCTGCCTGTGTGGCTTATAGTTTAGGCAACCAGTTGTTGTAGCAGTGTGCCAGTGAGACTGTGGTTTAGGCACTTTAGTAGTTGGACTGACTAATGGTATTATGTTAGTCCTGTAGTCCTACTTTCCTTCTGAGGACTTTGTGTTTATAATCATGATTATGTTTAATTGTTATTTATTGTAATGATGTGAGCATGAAATGGTTTGGCTATTGGTGTTGCCAGTGAGACCCATTGGGGTGAGGAGTATTGTGTTTACGGTGTTGTTTGGGTAGCCCCTACTGAGCCAGTGACTTGTTGAGGCTCACTCCCCTACAGTTCTTTTCAGGGCTTGCCGTGTGTTTGGCTTGCAGTGGCGTTGCGTCAGACTTGTACCACAGCAGTAGTTTAGTAGTAGTAGTGTGTGTGTGAGCTTGTGCTCCCTCGGGGTATGCCCCAGGTAGTTGTACTCTTTTTAAATTGGACATGTATTAATGTAATGGGACAGTTGTACAAATTTGTGAACAGATATGAGCACATGTACTTTCTTGTGTCTTATATTCTTGTGGTTTGTCTTTTATACTCTTACTGGACACGTGTGTGAGATATCCCTTGCGAGACTTCGGTCCGTTCGCGGGAGGCGGATTGGATATGGAGCCTTAATGGGCATAAATACCCGGTCCGTCACAGTTGGTATCAGAGCAATGTCCAGTTAGAATATGAAAAGACATTGAAAGTACAATGTCCCAATACATGGATTAATGTTCCTGCTGGTAGTAAGTCTGAGGTTTTGTGTGATATAAAGTAGTTTTTACGTGAGCTTTTGGCACGTAAACCGTGTGTTTCTGTTTGTTAGATTGGTAGTTGTGAGCAGCTGTTGTGCCACAACGTGGATAGTGGCATAAATTGTGTGGTTGCATCCTGGCACTAGTGCAGTTAAAGCAGTTAAATATAGTACTTAAAAGTTTTCAGTTGCAGAGATTAGAGGAGAAAGGGCACTACTGAGAGGGATATACCTGTTATATGTTAATAAAGTGCAGAGTTAGCAGAGACAAGCATAGAGTATTTATGTGATAAATCAGTTTGGTTGTTAAAGATTTGCAACTAGAGAAATTGAAGAGATTAGCAAGATTGGATATGGAATTCAGTAAGTAAGTTATAATGAGATAGAAAGTTGGCAGAGCAGGTGTATGGTAACGAGGTGATAAGGATCAGGTCTGTGTGTGTGTGATAAGTTGCAGTTGAGAACCTCAGCAAATGTATTGTGGCATTAGAGATTTGAGTCAGATGATGTTAAGAAACAGTGCGGATGAGAATGTGATTAGTATTATGAAGAGTTTGATATGATAAACAAAAAACAGATCAGCTTTAAAAGAGGTATCAGTACATAAAAAAGCAGTGATTTATGGCAAATAGATTAAATATGCCTGAGATCAGAAATCTGAGAAAAGTGCTGTTATGAATAATGATGATAGCAAGAAATGTGATATGAAGATTTGTATAAATATGTATTGAAAGGATTAGTTGAATAAAGAAAGAGAGAAAGAAGGATTAATGTGCAATAAGAATTGTGAAAATTGCACAAGAGGAATATTTAGTTGATGAATGGCAGATTATGAAAAGTTTTCAGAAAGAACATTATAAAAAAAGAGGTATTTGCAGAAAATATATGAATTAGAGAAAGGAAGAATTTAGCAAATGATAAAGTGGATAAGATCAGATGAGTCAGGAAATATCAGTTAAAGTTTGCATATTGGTGCAAAGAAATGATTTAATTGAGCAGAAAGGAATTGTTATTAAGATATTTCAGGGTTTAAATGTGGAGCAGATTGATTAAGAATATTTGAAAAGTTTATGCCCCAGAATTATGGGAATTAGCCAGAAAATGTCAGTAAAGCAAGAAAGATATATGAAGAGTATAATATATCAATAATGGTTTGGCAGAACAGAAATTGCAGTAATTTCTTCAGCATGAATTAATTGAATGGGATGATTTGAGAAGCAGTTGAAGCCAGAAGAAAGTAATTGGAACTAATAGTATGAGCAGAAATTGTGGAATATTTTGCAAAAGTGTTCAGTGTGATCAGAGTAGCGCAGCGGAAGCGGAAGCAAAGAAAGATTTAATATTCAGAAATTGTTCAAGTTTGCTTGAATAAAGAGAAAGTGTAAAGTTTTGTGCAGTGGAATAAAGGAGCAGAGTTTATTATGGTTTTTTTAATCAGAGATTGACTTTAAGCGGTATGAGCAGAATAATATGAAAGAGCAGGAAATTCAAAGATGGTGATTGGTTTTCTTTGAAGAGGTGTCAGTTGTGAATGTAAATGCAGATGAGGCAGGATAACAACAAGCAGTGATAAATGGAAAAAGAAAATGGTGGCATGAAAGAATATTACAGTGTAAGATATTTGAGAAAGATAAAGCGGCTTCGAAAGAAATATTGCAAACCCAGCCCAGAAAATTGTGGAAGCAGGTTCAGTCCAAGGAGATAAAGCACCATTGGCAAGGAAGAATCGCTTACGGTTGAAAGGTAGAGAAAGGCAATGGAATTGACAGAATAGAGTAATTGTGAGATGAATTGAAAGGCTGAAGCAGAGAAAGAGTATCCTACTTGTTCTGTGTTCGACTTTATTTGTTTTAGGTGATAATCCGGATTGTTGTGATTTGTTTTATATGTCGAGGACGACATTTGTTTTCAGGTGATAATAATGTAACGTCGCTTATTTTCGGATCCTTTTTGGATCGTGTGTGTGTGGTTGTGATGGCTGTTGTAAAGCCAGTGTGGTGTAGACGCGTGGTGTGTGTAGGTGTGGTGCAGGTTAGGTCCTGAATAGGACCTGCTGCAGTTGAGTAGGAGTTGGCGGCCAGGGGTGGTCGTTGACTTGTTGGCGTCCAGGTAAGTTGCCGTTGACTGCATGATCTTGGCGGCATTAGATGTGGACGTTTAGGGTGGCGGTTGTCTTTGGCGGCAGAGGGGTTGACGCCAACCTGAGAATTCTGCAGGTTATAGGGTCACCCGAGAGCAGGTTTTTCCACCTGCCTCTCTCTTCCCTTGCCCTAGCTTCGTGTCCCCGTGTTTCTAGAACTTCCAACAGGTACTGAAGGATGCTTGGAGGACCGTGGAACGTGTGGCGGTGACGAATCGCGCGAGGAAACGCCGTGGCGTGGTGCAATTCCCGTGGGAGCTCGCGGAGGGTTCGGTGTGAACTAGGAGATTGCGGGAGGTTTGAGCGTGTTCTGAGGTAGGGGACGAACCCTGTTAGCTTGTTAGAAACATTAAAACATGACTTAACCACTTGAATCAGCGTTTTTAATGTATTTCGGATTTAAACTGCACCGTGTGGGGATAATGGGTGGTTTGAGTAATTTAATGTACGAAGCATGCTGTGTTGGGTTGTTTTGGGTTCATGCATGTTTAAAGAACCGTTTCAGTACATTTTCTTGTAGTTTTAACGGTTGGAAAACCTGTAGAGCTGGATTAGGGTTTCTGCAGGGTTTAAGGCCGGAGAACTTGGCGTCAACATCGCTTGTCGCCACGCTCATCAGCCGAGATATAAATGGCTAGATCGCTTGCCGTCTACTTCCTATAAGCGGCAGTCGATGTTGCCGCCAACTTGTGTATGTATTTATGCAGTGTGGTTTACGTAGCTTTTCTGATTATGAATATTTCGTGTTTGTGTGTGCATGGCAATGACCGGTGTGAGCCAGTGCACTTGTTATGCTTTTGGAGCATACTGCTCATGTAATGGGCATGTTTTACGTGAATGATGTGTGATGTACGTAATTGCTTTACGTAGTATGTGTGGTGCGTTGGCACCCGTGGCACTCTTGGAGTGTGTTGTCCATGTGTTGGACATGTGGTTTACGTGGTAGACGTATGATACACCAACCAGGGTGTAATATACACGTGTTGTCTACGTGGTTTAAGTGTGTGTATACTACACACTCTGTTGTAATGTAATTCTTATGATTCATTGTAGTAATTGGGCAGTGAGGTTCCTGTGTGAGCCTAGCTATGACTTTGTGGTGTTTGGGCAGTGAAGGTCCATACCGACCTAGCCCTAGTTCGTTGTTGTCTTTCGAATAATATTATATTGATTTATGAAGTAAGTGGTGTGTATTGCCACGGAGGTCATGAGATGACCAATGATAGGCAAGTTTGTGGTTCAGTTATGTGTTGGTGAGGGATAGCTTTGGGGTCACACGGTGACCGATGTTAAGCTAATCCTAACTCTTGTATATCGCAAATTATAAGTAAAGGCTATATGTGTTAGTATCGTGGTTTGTGCTAGCCGAGTGTGGTGGTCCGGCGCCTATTCCGGAATGCCTTTCTAGTCGGGTACCCCAGGTTCTTGTGAGCCAGGCACGTGTGTTTATTGTGCTCGGGGTTTATCCCGGTACTTGTGTTGTACCGTTGAGGTCTGTGTCGTCTTTCTGGACACCCTCACTCCTGAGTTTGAGTTGTACGTCCGGCTGAGGGAAAGACGGCAGTGGGGCAGCGAATTCCCAGAGTTTGTTCTTGTGTCGCTTGTAGCGCGCTCGTAGTTGGGGGTATGGACACCAGTAGTCGACACTGGACCCAGCTAGTCCTGTTTTCCAGTGCCTCACTTAGAGTGCTCCGGCCAGAGACTCTAGATGTGACGGAACGCCTCGGCCAAGCCCGTTAAACCAATAACGTACTTGATCCGAGTCCGCCTCCCGCGAACGGGCCGAAGCCTCGCAAGGGATACCAAACCACAGTCCGTGTAAACATAAAGGAACACACCACATTTTATATATATTTCACAAGTTTACATAGCCAAATTTCCACAAAAGCTGAAAAGAAGTACAAGAGCCTGGGGCATACCCCGAGGTACAACTGAAGAGAGTAAACAACTATAAAACTACACTGCTGGAGCTACTCTGCTAGAGGTGCTGACCCTGCACCGCTACGATGCGGCCCAGAACTGGACGTCGGACGAGAGACGTCCTCCTCGCTCTCACCTGTGGGGGTAGGGGTGAGCCTCTCTAGTCACTGGCTCAGTAGGGAACTCCCCCAAAACTGAGCAAAACAAACACCACGAGTACGAATATTAAACAGCACTAACAATTATATAACAGCTAAGCAAGTAAGTAAAGCTGTAAAAGTACTCACCGTCTGCCGACTACGAGAAACAACAGTAATAATTAAACGGCAAACCAGTACAGGTGTACAAGCTAAAGTAGAGATAGCCAACACGAGCCACGTGAACTGGTTCGCGACACCAGAAACTGACTCGGACAACTAACACAGGTCTACCTCTCAGTCTCGCAGCCACGGACGAAAGGTCCAGCTGCCGCTCCACGTGAAAAGGTCAAGCAACTGTGGAGACCAACTAAACACCACCACTGTAGACCAAACGGTCACAGGCCCATGCCTGACACCTCAGGAGACCCTGGCCGGGCTCTTAGAGTGAGGCACTGGAAAAGGACTAGTTGGGGTCCAGTACGTCTACTGGTGTCCGTACCCCCAATTATGAGCGCGCTACAAGTGACTAAGAACAAACCCAAGTGTCACTCTCCCACTGTCGTCTTTCCCTCAGCCGGACGTACAACTCAAACACAGAGTGAGGGTGTCCAGGTCAGACGACACAGACCTCGACGGTACAACACAAGTACCGGGACAAAGCCCCGAGCTAACAGCCTGGCTCACAAAGAACCTGGGGCACCCAACTGGAGAGGTAACCACGGTAGGCGTCGTACTACTCGCCACGTACACAAAACCACGTGCACGTCACACACAAACCACGTGAAACCTCACGTAAACCACAAGTAACCATGGTCCACTCCACGTGAACCCAACTGACTCGCGTAAACAACACGCAGTCACTAAAGTAGGTAGCTAACTGTATACTTTACATGCTAAACACGAGAACCATGTGCACTCAGTGCACCTCATGTGTCAACACACATGCAATAACGATAAATACTGTACTTAGTCATTTCTGCTCATATAGAGGTAGGCGGCCACATCGACTGCCGCTTACAGGGAGTCAACGGCAAGGGTTCTGGCGTTAACCTCCTGGCTGAGGATCTTGGCGACAAGCGATCTTGACGCCAAGTTCTTCAGCCATAAACCCTGCAGAAACCCTAATCCGGCTCTGCGGGTTTTCCCAAACATTAAAGCTACTCAAAAACATATAGAATTGGTTCATCTAACATGCTGAAACCCAATATAACCCCTTTCAACATGCTTTAAACATTAAACTACTCAAACCACCCATTATCCCGTATGGTGCAACTTGACCCAAACATGCATTATCATGTTAGTTCAGGTGGTTATGATGTGTTTTAATGTTCCTACGGAGTTAAACGGGTTCGTCCCCTACCTCAGAACGCGTTAGAATCTCCCGCAATCACCCGGTTCACGCCGAGCCCTCCGCGAGCTCGCACGCGAATTGCACCACGCCGCGACGTTTCCTTGCGTAATTCAGCGATGCCGCGCGTTCTACGATCGTCCAACTACTCCTCGGTACCTGTTAGAAGCTTCAGAAAATCCAGGACACGAAGTTGGGGCAAGAGGGGAAGAGAGTGAGCTGAGAGAGCTGCCCTCGGGTAAGCCTATAACCTGCACCATTCTCAGGTTGGCGTCAACCCCTATGCCGCCAACAAGAACCGCCACCCTTAACGTCCACATATACTGCCGCCAAGCTCATGCAGTAAACGTCCACTAACATGGACGCCAACCAGTCAACGACCACCCTTGGCCGCCAACTTCAACTGAACAGCAGCAGGTCCTGTTTCATTTCAGGACCAGCCCTGCTCTTCACCTACTCAAACCACACATCCACACCAAGCATTCCACACAACCGACTCACACTGGCCTCACAACGGCCGCCACAACCACAATACACACGATCCGCTTGGATCCGAAAGGCACGCGACGTTACATTACTATCATCTAAAAAGAAAATTTCGACCTCGAAATTCATAACACAATTCAAAGTTAAACAACTCATACATACACACTTTTACAAGTACTATCATCTAAAAAGAAAAACAAACAAGCTTACTCAAACAGATAGGGATACCCTTTAGCCATTTCTGCGGCCAACTCCCAGGTATCCTCACCACCTAATCTATTTTCCCATCTCACTTTAACTAGCTCAATTTCTTTATTTCTCAGCTTCTTCATCTTTCGATCTGTGATCTGCACGGATACTTGGCATAGTCATGTCCGGCCTCAGGTCACCACCTTGATATCTGATTATTTGAGCTGGATCTTCAATACACTTTCTTAACATGGAGACATGGAAAATATCATGCACATCTGCAAAATCAGCTGGCAAATCCAGCCTATAAGTTGTTTCCCCAATCCTTTCAACACTTGGAAAGGTCCCACATATCTCGGACTCAACTTTCCAGACTTGCCAAACCTCATAATACCTTTACTTGGGGAAACTCTCAGAAAAACAAAATCTCCTACCTCAAACTGAAGTGGTCTCCTCCGCACATCTGCATAACTTTTCTGCCTACTTTGAGCTGCCTGCAATTTTTCTTTAATAAGCTTTACCACTTCCGTGGTTTGCTGAATCAATTCAGGACCCACCAATTGCCTTTTTCCCACTTCATGCCAGTTCAATGGGGTTCTACATGGCCTTCCATATAAAGCTTCATACGGTGCCATCCCAAGACTGGTATGATAACTATTATTGTAGGCAAACTCAACCATTCCCAAATGATGCTCCCATCTACCTCCCCAAACTAAACAACATGCACGCAACATATCTTCAATTGTCTGAATAGTCCTCTCTGTCTGACCATCTGTCTGGGGATGATAAGCGGAGCTATATCTCAACTCAGAACCAATCACTTTCTGCAGACTCCTCCAAAAACTAGAAGTGAATCTTGGATCTCTATCTGATACAATAGTCTTCGGAATACCATGCAGTGAAACAATTCTTTCAACATAAATATTTGCCAATCTGTCCACTGTCCAAGACATACTCACTACCACTAATCTGCATACCTTAGTCAATCTGTCAACAAACACCCATATTCCATTATGCCCTGAACTCGACCTTGGTAAACCTGCCACAAAGTCCATTGCGATATCGTCCCACTTCCACTGTGGAATAGGCAACGGTTGCAATAGACCTCCAGGCTTCTGATGCTTTGCTTTAATCTGCTGACAGATAGTACATCTTGCCACAAATTCTGCTATTTCTTTCTTCATATGAGGCCACCAAAAATGCTTTCTTAAATCATGGTACATTTTAGTACTACCTGGATGAATAGTGTACCTAGATTTATGAGCCTCTTCCAGAACTCACTGCTTCACCTCTCTCTCTGCAGGAATAAACAACCTGCCTCGAAGCCTAACCACACAATTATCATCAATAGAAACTCCTTCCATTTTCACAATTTCAGGTAAACTTGCATCTGCTCTCTGCGCCTCAATGATCTGCCAATACAAAGACGGCTCTACAGCACTAGCAGCTAAAATTGCCCGTCGCTGACTGCTGGGCACATACAAGGAATTCTCTGCTACTTCTTCATATAACTTCCATTCTTTAATCATCATCAAATTCATATATGCCTTTCTACTCAAGGCATCTGCTACAACATTGGCCTTACCCGGATGGTAAGCCAAACTGAAATCATAATCCTTCAAATATTCAACCCATCTGCGCTGGCGAAGATTCAAATCTTTCTGCGAGAAGATATACTTAAAGCTTTTATGATCGGTAAAAATCTCAAATCTCTCGCCATACAGATAATGCCTCCACATTTTTAAAGCAAATACAATGCTGCCAATTCTAAATCATGAGTGGGGTAATTTTCTTCTGCTGGCTTCAATTGCCTGGATGCATAGGCTATCACTTTACCATACTGCATAAGCACTGCACCAAGACCTCTCCTTGAAGCATCAGTATATAATACAAAACCACCACTCCCTACCGGTAATGTCAATATAGGTGCTGATGTGAGTCTTTTCTTCAATTCCATGAAACTTCTCTGACATTCACCGGACCACACAAAAGGCACACCCTTTCTGGTCAATCTAGTCATAGGTGCTGCAATCTTAGAAAAATCTTGAATAAAGCGCCTATAATAACCTGCTAATCCCAGAAAACTTCTAATCTCGGTTATTGTCTTAGGCACTTCCCACCTTGACACAGCTTCCACTTTACTCGGGTCCACTGCTACTCCTTAGCTGAGATAACATGACCCAAAAACTGAATTTCCTTTAACCAGAATTCACACTTACTAAATTTAGCAAACAACTGGTTATCTCTTAACAACTGCAAGGTAAACCTCAAATGAGCTGCATGCTCCTCTTCAGATGCTGAATAAATTAGAATATCATCAATAAAGACCACAATGAATTGATCTAAATATGGATGAAAAATTCTATTCATCAGATCCATAAAACCTGCAGGAGCATTAGTCAACCCAAAAGGCATTACCACAAACTCATAGTGACCATATCTGGTTCTGAACGCTGTCTTATCTATATCCTCCTCTTTGATTCTCAACTGATGGTACCCGGACCTCAAATCAATCTTAGAAAACACCTTTGCTGATTGCAACTGATCAAATAAATCATCTATCCTCGGCAACGGGTACTTATTCTTGATGGTCACATCATTCAATTTCTATAATCAATGCACATCCGAAAACTTCCATCTTTCTTTTTCACAAATAAAACCGGCGCTCCCCACGGGGAATGACTCAGTCTAATAAAACCTTCTGCAACAGCTCTTCTAATTGCTTTTCAATTCTTTAAGTTCTGCTGGTGCCATCCGATATGGGGCTTTAGAAATCGGCATGGTACCTGGCAGCAACTCAATAGAAAAGTCCACCTCTCTGTGTGGAGCTAAACTAGGCAAATCTTTCGGAAAAACATCAGCAAATTCCCTAACCACGGGAACTGCTTCTATTGGCTGATGGCCTCTACCAAACTTACCGAGGCTAAATAAGCCACACACCCATCATTAATCAACTTTCTAGCTTTAATTGCAGAAATTAGAAACTTGGAGGTATAAAAAGGCATACCTTGATATTCAAACACTGCACCATTAGGATGACAAAATCTGATCCTTTTCTTTCTGCAATCTAACATTGCTCCATACATCTCAAGCCAATCCATACCCAGAATGATATCATAATCTGACAACTGCAGGGCATACAACCGACCCGGCATCTGGTTCCCTTCAATCATAACAGGAGCTTCATCTATATAGCTCGAAGTGAGTAAGAACTCACCTGAAGGAACCTCCACCACTAACTCATAAGACTTCTCTTCTAAAGGATGAGCTATGCAATCCAGAAATTCTTCGGAAATAAAAGAATGAGAGGCACGCGAATCAAATAAGACTCTTGCTGAATATTCATAAAGAGGTAAAATACCTTCTATCATATTTGACGCCTCTGCCTGGGCTCGGGTGATAGCCATAACCCGGCCTCTCCCTCGCTGCTGCGGTGCTCCTTGCCACGACCTGCCTGTGGCTGCTGGAACTGCTGAGGCTGCTGCTGCTGCACACCTCTGCCAAACCCATACTCTCTTGCATATGGACAATTGCGGATCAAATGTCCCGGCTGATTGCAATTATAACATCTATACCCTGGAGGAACAATAGGCTGCCTGGCAGTGCTCTGCTGCGACTCCTCCACCTCAGGCCTACCTCGGCCTTGCTGCAACTGCTGACGACCTCCCCATCCTCTTCCTTTCCTTTAAATGCTTGCTTTAACTTCTGGCCCCATTTACCGAAACCAGATGAAGAAGGTCCTGCTGGTGCCTTACCCTTGCTTGCACCTACAGTCTGCTGCGGTAGCCGGAAACTACCTGAACCTGACTCACCTGCCTGGCGAGTCGAATAGACCTCTCCAAAGTAGCTGCCCTCTGCGCTGCCTCTTCCACTGTCTTGCACATAAGAGGTACTATCGCATCCTGCAATTTCACTCTCAATCCTCTAATAAAATACTCAACCATCATGGTATTATCTGAAACCACATATGGCGCATAACGGCTAAGTGCCATAAATCTCATCTGGTACTCTAAGACTGAAGAGTTACCTTGCTGAAGAGTTCGGGATTGCTCTCTTTTACTTGCTGCACTTGGATCGGAAAGAATGTATCATTGAACACATCAAGAAACTCCGGCCAAGTGATAGCTTCTTCCGTCCTTCCTGCAAAATGGTTTGCATCTTCAATCGCCACCATTCCAAGGCAAAGCCTCTCAACTGATAAGCAGCTAATACCACTCTATATGCTGCGGACACCTCATAGTTGCAAAAACCCTCTCAATTTCATGAACCCAATGCTCAGCTGTATCTGGATTCGGCCCTCCTGAATAAGTAGGCGGCTGCAATCTCAGAAACTTCTCTACCTGCATCACGGGTTCTTCTGCTATCAACACTGGTGGTGGCACAGGCGCTACAAAAGGCACCTCCACTCTTGGCGGAGCTGAAGCTACAGGTACAGCCTCTCCATCCCCAGGTGGCACTGCAACCGGTGGTACTGGCGCCTGCTAATCCATTCTTGCCCGAATATACGTGAGGCTCTCCCAAATTCTTTCTATCATACGCTGGGTGCTTTCCTCCGGATCATCTCCTCCACCACCCAATCTCTCCTATCAGCCATTTCAGAAATTTCTACATACACAAAACACCAGACAAAAATCAAAACCACAAATGATCAAAAACCAGAGTCCCTACCAGCAGTGTATAATGACCGAAATAAGGCTATGTATCTTTCTAATTCCCTTATATTAACACGGACCTTGCTCTGATACCAACTGTGACGGAACGCCTCGGCCAAGCCCGTTAAACCAATAACGTACTTGATCCGAGTCCGCCTCCCGCGAACAGGCCGAAGCCTCCCAAGGGATACCAAACCACAGTCCGTGTAAACATAAAGGAAGCCAAGCCGTTAAACCAATAACGTACTTGATCCGAGTCCGCCTCCCGCGAACGGGCTGAAGCCTCGCAAGGGATACCAAACCACAATCCGTGTAAACATAAAGGAACAGACCACATTATATATATATATTTCACAAGTTACATAGCCAAATTTCCACAAAAACTGAAAAGAAGTACAAGAGCCTGGGGCATACCCCGAGGTACAACTGAAGAGAGTAAACAACTACAAAACTACACTGCTGGAGCTACTCTGCTGGAGGTGCTGACCCTGCACCGCTACGATGCGGCCAGAACTGGACGTCGGACGAGAGACGTCCTCCTCGCTCTCACCTGTGGGGGTAGGGGTGAGCCCTCTAGTCACTGGCTCAGTAGGGAACTCCCCCAAAACTGAGCAAACAAACACCACGAGTACGAATATTAAAAGCACTAACAATTATATAACAGCTAAGCAAGTAAGTAAAGCTGTAAAAGTACTCACCGTCTGCCGACTACGAGAAACAACAGTAATAATTAAACGGCAAACCAGTACAGGTGTACAAGCTAAAGTAGAGATAGCCAACACGAGCCACGTGAACTGGTTCGCGACACCAGAAACTGACTCGGACAACTAACACAGGTCTACCTCTCAGTCTCGCAGCCACGGACGAAAGGTCCAGCTGCCGCTCCACGTGAAAAGGTCAAGCAACTGTGGAGACCAACTAAACACCACCACCTGTAGACCACACGGTCACAGGCCCATGCCTGACACCTCAGGAGACCCTGGCCCGGGCTCTCTAGAGTGAGGCATTGGAAAAGGACTAGTTGGGGTCCAGTACGTCTACTGGTGTCCGTACCCCCAATTATGAGCGCTACAAGTGACTAAAAACAAACCCAAGTGTCACTGTCCCACTGTCGTCTTTCCCTCAGCCGGACGTACAACTCAAACACAGAGTGAGGGTGTCCAGGTCAGACGACACAGACCTCGACGGTACAACACAAGTACCGGGACAAAGCCCCGAGCTAACAGCCTGGCTCACAAAGAACCTGGGGCACCCAACTGGAGAGGTAACAACGGTAGGCGTCGTACTACTCGCCACGTACACAAACCACGTGCACGTCACACACAAACCACGTGAAACCTTACGTAAACCACAAGTAACCATGGTCCACTCCACGTGAACCCAACTGACTCGCGTAAACAACACGCAGTCACTAAAGTAGGTAGCTAACTGTATACTTTGCATGCTAAACACGAGAACCATGTTGGCCCTTTTGGTACGGCAGCAAGCAAACCTAGAGGGGGGGTGAATAGGTTTTCTGAAATCTGAAATATAAACTTAAACACAGAAATTAACACTCGAAGGTTTGGTTAGTTTAGTGTGATAAAGAGTAGTAGTGCGGAAGCAAATAAACAATCAAACAAAAGACACAAGGAATTTATCCTGGTTCGGCCTCCCACATGGAAGTCCTACGTCCAGTCCCCAAGCAACCTCTTGGGATTTCACTAACCAAGGGTACA
This sequence comes from Colocasia esculenta, assembly GCA_014218235.1. NCBI lineage: Eukaryota > Viridiplantae > Streptophyta > Magnoliopsida > Alismatales > Araceae > Colocasia > Colocasia esculenta. The sequence continues at coordinate 113,671,906 of CM024762.1, forward strand.
GTCCCCTTAAGGACACTACAACACCCAGCACCCCAGCTGGTCTTCTTCTCTTTCCCGGGCAAGAAGGCAGCCCACTTCTCTACAGGTAAAGAAGCCAACCTCCTGGTACAAACCCCAGTGCGGTTCTGCTAGACACTAACCCCTAGCTAGGTTAACAACTGTATACAGTCCTACAGCCGGACAAGGATCTTTCTTAGAAAAGAAAGAACAAAGCTGAGAGTTGGAACAAATAAAAACCAACCAAAAGAACTCTCAGCAAAAGACTCTCTCCCCCAGATTACAAGATGCACACAGAGAGAGAGAGAAGAGAGGAGAAGGAGCTTGAATGCTTCAGTGCTTCAGATGCTTGAACACTTCTTCTTGGGCTCAGGCTCTTTCTCTCTTTTCTTTGAGTGTATGTGGAGTTGAGGTTCTTCCCGGATGTACACTCTTGAAAAATCTTCAGGAAAGCTCATACTTCGTCTTCAGCCTTGCTTCATCTTTTATATGAGCAATTTGAATAAATCCGTTGGAGTTCTAGCCGTTGCTCATCTTCTCTTTCTTCTGATAATTGTGGTCTACGAGGTCTGCAAGCATAAAAAAAAGTGTTTAGATAAAAGAGTGTTTCTGTCAAAAAGGCTCATACCTTTATGTTTCCTGATGCCACCCAGAAGTGGTAAGTAATCCCCTTTTTGTTGGCAGGAAAGAAAAGATTTAGAGAGATAAGCAAAAAGATCTCCTGTCAGAAAGATAGAGGATTACACAAATCAAGAATATTTGACTTTTTCACTAGATGCCAAAAAATATTTTGAAATATAAAATAAATCTATGTTTAAGTGAAATCCATATTTTACAAAGGAATCGATGTGAGAGCAAATCCTTATGAGAGATACAAAGGAATCCATGTGAGAGTTACAAAGGAATCCATATGAGAGTTACAAAGGAATCCATGTGAGAGTTACAAAGGAATCCTTATGAGAGTCTGTGTGGGTTACAAAGGAATCGTTATGAGAAGTCTGTGTGGGTTACAAAGGAATCGTTATGAGAAGTCTGTGTGAGTTACAAAGGAATCGTTATGAGAAGTCTGTGTGGATTACAAAGGAATCGTTATGAGAAGTCTGTGTGGGTTACAAAGGAATCCTTATGAGAAGTCTGTGGGATTACAAAGGAATCGTTATGAGAAGTCTGTGTGGGTTACAAAGGAATCGTTATGAGAGTCACTTATCAAATCGTTATGAGACCAAATCGATGTGGCACTTTGAACTGAAATCCATATATATTGAATGGACATCGATTTATGTGTTTAGTGCAAATTATTACGGTAATAATGTCATAAATTTATATTTATTAGAAAATCAAGATATTTAATTTATAATTAGAAAAATCATGGTATTAAATATATTTAATATTCAATTAATCACATAAATTTATATTTATTAAGAAAAACATGATATTAAATATTTTTAATAATAATTAATTAAACATAAATTTGTTATCACCAAAATAAAAGGGTAAAATATAGGAGTGGTTCAACAATCTCCCCTTTTTGGTGATGACAAAATTTATGAGAATTTTCTGACAAAAATACGTAAAGCATAGAAAATACAGAAAATTCACAGATAATGCATACCATGCATACTCTCCCCCTTTTTGTCACAAACCAAAAAGGAAGGTTCTTACTATTGCATTCTCTCCCCTTTGTGAAAGAAATTTTTACCATTGAGGGGTTCAACAATGATTGACATAAATGAATAACTCCCCCTTAGTCTGTGCTCCCCCTGAATGAGAGACTCCACCTGAATGAAACTTGTAAATAATTATTAGTAATATTAAATTTACGAATAAATTAATGACTACTCCCTTTCAGATATGAGATGGATGAAGAGTGGCAGTCTTCAGTGCCTTGAGCATCCTTTGTTCCTGATGCCAAGACTTTCCTGCAAATGAGCTACTCAGAAGTAGGTACCAAATCTTTTGGGTCCTTGATGGTTAGATGCATGAAAATAACCTTTAGGAATCCAAACTAAGTGCTTAGTTGTGCAGGTGTTCACAGTGTGTCCTAGTTTATTGCAATGAGAGCAGCAATGAATATATTTGTTTTGCAGTTCTTATTGCCTTTGTGATGCATGATTGGAACATAATTTTTAGAAACCTTTTTCTTTTGATAAAGCTTGGTTGTTTCAGGTTCCTTTTTCTGAGACATTTTGGTTTCTTTTACAAATTTTGGTAAAGGATATTTTCCTGAGTTTATTACTTGTTTTCCTTTTTCTGAAGGTGTATAACCAAGACCTTGTTTATTATTTCCAGATTTTGATCCTTTAAACATAGGGCTAAAGATGTTTTCCTTTAGTTAATTTTATAACTGATTCTTTTAAATAAAGATTTCTTCAGTTAGAGTTTTCAATTTTTCTTCTAACTCTATCTTCTCATTATTCTTACTTTTTAAATCTTCATTAAAAGATAATTATTATCTTTACATTCTTTAATTGATCTTCTAATTGTTCCATTTCTGATTTAAGATCAGAATTAGTGTTTTCCAAACAAGTAAGGTTGTTCTTGATATTTTTCAATTCTTTTACAACAACCTTGTGTTTATCATAAAGTTCATTAAAAACATGATCTAAATCTTCAGATTTGATCCTGAATCTATGCAAGAATCAAAAGATGAGTTAAGATGTACCTCATCTAATTCTACCATGAGGGCTAGATTTACCTGCTCTTTCTCTGATTCTGAGCTGATGATTCTGAGCTTGTGGCCTCATCATTTTCCCAAGCAGCTGCCATGGCTTTTCTTTTGAATTTCTTGTGCTTCTTTTTGGACTTTTCTGGTTGACCAATCTTCTTTAGTTTAGGACAATCTGGTCTTAGATGTCCAGGTTTTTGCATTCATAGCAGACTGGTTCTTTTTCTTTTCTCTCTTTCTTTTGAATCCTTCTTGATCCATTTTTCTTTTTCTGAAAATTTTCTGAAGCTTGGACAGAACTTCATCTATGTCACTGTCTTCAGAATCTGCATTTTTGGAGCTAGAAGAAGAAGTGGAAGGAGCAGCTACAACTTAAGAGCATTAGTACATTTCTTCTTAGATGAGCTTTCAGACAATCGCTCCATATTTATTCATGTGCCATGAGAGAACCTATTAAATTATCAATTGACAATTTGGTTAAATCATGGGCCTCTTCAATAGCAGTTACTTTAGGTGTCCATGAAATAGTTAAGGACCTAAGTATTTTCTAACAGTTTCCTCATCAGAAAGATTTTTACCAAGAGAGCTTAGACCAACTACTATACTTGAAAATCTATTATACATTTGAGTGATATTTTCATTGGAAACATTTTGAATTGCTCATATTGTGAGACAAGAATATCTATTCTAGTTGTTTACTTTATCTGTTCCTTCATAAGTTATCTGCAGTTTATCCCATATTTCTTTAGCAGATTACATGCAGATACTCTACTAAATTCTTTTTTAGATAAAGCACAACATAAATAGTTCTTAGCTTTAAAGTTTAAAGATAGTTTATTTTTATCAGCTATTGTAATAGCAGTAGTGCCTGGAACAGGAACAACAACAAAATCACCTACCTCTATTACCTGCCACAGATCGAAGTCTGTGCCCCGAATGAAGCATTCCATTCGCATCTTCCAATATTGTAGTCCTCTCCATCAAAGAATGGAGGTCTGGTGACTGATTGACCTTCAGCATATCCTTGAGCTGCCATAGATCTTTGCTCTAAGATCGTTGGATCTTCTTTGAATGATCAGAGACCCTCTCTGATACCACTTGTTGGCCCTTTTGGTACGGCAGCAAGCTAACCTAGAGGGGGGGTGAATAGGTTTTTCTGAAATCTGAAATATAAACTTAAACACAGAAATTAACACTCGAAGGTTTGGTTAGTTTAGTGTGATAAAGAGTAGTAGTGCGGAAGCAAATAAACAATCAAACAAAAGACACAAGGAATTTATCCTGGTTCGGCCCTTCCCACATAGAAGTCCTACGTCCAGTCCCCAAGCAACCTCTTGGGATTTCACTAACCAAGGGTACAGTCCCCCTTAAGGACACTACAACACCCAGCACCCTAGCTGGTCTTCTTCTCTTTCCCGGGCAAGAAGGCAGCCCACTTCTCTTACAGGTAAAGAAGCCAACCTCCTGGTACAAACCCCAGTGCGGTTCTGCTAGACACTAACCCTAGCTAGGTTAACAACTGTATACAGTCCTACAGCCGGACAAGGATCTTTCTTAGAAAAGAAAGAACAAAGCTGAGAGTTGGAACAAATAAAAACCAACCAAAAGAACTCTCAGCAAAAGACTCTCTCCCCAGATTACAAGATGCACACAGAGAGAGAGAGAAGAGAGGAGAAGGAGCTTGAATGCTTCAGTGCTTCAGATGCTTGAACACTTCTTCTTGGGCTCAGGCTCTTTCTCTCTTTTCCTTTGAGTGTATGTGGAGTTGAGGTTCTTCCCGGATGTACACTCTTGAAAAATCTTCAGGAAAGCTCATACTTCTTCTTCAGCCTTGCTTCATCTTTTATATGAGCAATTTGAATAAATCCGTTGGAGTTCTAGCCGTTGCTCATCTTCTCTTTCTTCTGATAATTTGTGGTCTACGAGGTCTGCAAGCATAAAAAAAAGTGTTTAGATAAAAGAGTGTTTCTGTCAAAAAGGCTCATACCTTTATGTTTCCTGATGCCACCCAGAAGTGGTAAGTAATCCCCTTTTTGTTGGCAGGAAAGAAAAGATTTAGAGAGATAAGCAAAAAGATCTCCTGTCAGAAAGATAGAGGATTACGCAAATCAAGAATATTTGACTTTTTCACTAGATGCCAAAAAATATTTTGAAATATAAAATAAATCTATGTTTAAGTGAAATCCATATTTTACAAAGGAATCGATGTGAGAGCAAATCCTTATGAGAGATACAAAGGAATCCATGTGAGAGTTACAAAGGAATCCATATGAGAGTTACAAAGGAATCCATGTGAGAGTTACAAAGGAATCCTTATGAGAGTCTGTGTGGGTTACAAAGGAATCGTTATGAGAAGTCTGTGTGGGTTACAAAGGAATCGTTATGAGAAGTCTGTGTGAGTTACAAAGGAATCGTTATGAGAAGTCTGTGTGGATTACAAAGGAATCGTTATGAGAAGTCTGTGTGGGTTACAAAGGAATCCTTATGAGAAGTCTGTGTGGATTACAAAGGAATCGTTATGAGAAGTCTGTGTGGGTTACAAAGGAATCGTTATGAGAGTCACTTATCAAATCGTTATGAGACCAAATCGATGTGGCACTTTGAACTGAAATCCATATATATTGAATGGACATCGATTTATGTGTTTAGTGCAAATTATTACGGTAATAATGTCATAAATTTATATTATTAGAAAATCAAGATATTTAATTTATAATTAGAAAAATCATGGTATTAAATATATTTAATATTCAATTAATCACATAAATTTATATTTATTAAGAAAAACATGATATTAAATATTTTAATAATAATTAATTAAACATAAATTTTGTTATCACCAAAATAAAAGGGTAAAATATAGGAGTGGTTCAACAAACCATGTGCACTCAGTGCACCTCATGTGTCAACACACATGCAATAACGATAAATACTGTACTTAGTCATTTCTGCTCATATAGAGGTAGGCGGCCACATCGACTGCCGCTTACAGGGAGTCAACGGCAAGGGTTCTGGCCGTTAACCTCCTGGCTGAGGATCTTGGCGACAAGCGATCTTGACGCCAAGTTCTCCGGCCATAAACCCTGCAGAAACCCTAATCCGGCTTTGCGGGTTTTCCCAAACATTAAAGCTACTCAAAAACATATAGAATTGGTTCATCTAACATGCTGAAACCCAATATAACCCCTTTCAACATGCTTTAAACATTAAACTACTCAAACCACCCATTATCCCGTATGGTGCAACTTGACCCAAACATGCATTATCATGTTAGTTCAGGTGGTTATGATATGTTTTAATGTTCCTACGGAGCTAAACGGGTTCGTCCCCTACCTCAGAACGCGTTAGAATCTCCTGCAATCACCCGGTTCACGCCGAGCCCTCCGCGAGCTCCCACACGAATTGCACCACGCCGCGACATTTCCTTGCGTAATTCAGCGATGCCGCGCGTTTTACGATCGTCCAACTACTCCTCGGTACCTGTTAGAAGCTTCAGAAAATCCAGGACACGAAGTTGGGGCAAGAGGGGAAGAGAGTGAGCTGAGAGAGCTGCCCTCGGGTAAGCCTATAACCTGCACCATTCTCAGGTTGGCGTCAACCCCTATGCCGCCAACAAGAACCGCCACCCTTAACGTCCACATATACTGCCGCCAAGCTCATGCAGTAAACGTCCACTAACATGGACGCAACCAGTCAACGACCACCCCTGGCCGCCAACTTCAACTGAACAGCAGCAGGTCCTGTTTCATTTCAGGACCAACCCTGCTCTTCACCTGCTCAAACCACACATCCACACCAAGCATTCCACACAACCGACTCACACTGGCCTCACAACGGTCGCCACAACCACAATACACACGATCCGCTTGGATCCGAAAGGCACGTGACGTTACACTAGAGGTGCCAGGCATGGGCCTGCAGTTGTGTGTCTGCAGGTGTGGTGTTGGTTGGTCTCCACAGTTGTTTGACTTCTTTCTTGTGGAGCGGCAGTTGGACCTTTCATCCATGACTGCGAGGCTGAGAGGTTGTTCTTGTGTTGTGTTGTCCGGGTTGGATATTGGCCTGATCAGCCAGTAGTCCGTTCCCGTGTGGTGGCGTCGTTCCCTTCCGACTCGTGCTTTGCTACTTGTCGTGGTTCGTGAGTTTGTGACTCGTGGTCAAGGTTTGACCAGTTCGAGGTGTGCCTTGGTTTTGGCACAATTGTGACTGAGTTGTTGTTTGTGTGACTTGCCGGTTGAGGTTTTACCTGTAATGTTATGCCTAAATGATAGCATAATATAATTGTGGTTCAGTGTGGTGTTTACCACCTTCCTGTACCCTTTGTTTAGGTGTTTGTGTTGTGGTACCTCAGAGTAGCAGGTACTTGTTCCCTTCGTGGGTTACTTTGTAGTTTTGTGGTGGTACATTGTGTACCAACTTTTCCGGGTACTTGTGTGTTGTGAAGGTCTAGTGGTTTGACCTGCCACTTGTTGTATCCTAACCATTTTAAGTAGATCTTTGTTTATATTTTATTGTGGATTAGTTTGTGATTATTAATTATGTTACCTTTGTGGGTATTTTGCCGATGAGGCTGGTGGCCTAGGCGTATTGTGGTTAGTAAAGCTATGCTCCGTGGAGGCCGTGTGAGACCTTCCACTTGTTGAGTTTTACTCTTCTTGGGTATGATTTCAATTATAGTTTTAGTGTGTTATGGATTGGCTTCGTGGTAGCCAGTTCTGTTACCTTGTATGTAGTAACCGATGTAGTGTGGTTTGGAGTATAAAGGACCAGCTCTTTGTTAGCAGTCCTATTATTCAAGTGCTTGAGGTTTGCCTGTGAAGCTTGCAGCTTAGGCAGTGACCTGCCTGTGTGGCTTATAGTTTAGGCAACCAGTTGTTGTAGCAGTGTGCCAGTGAGACTGTGGTTTAGGCACTTTAGTAGTTGTACTGACTAATGGTATTATGTTAGTCCTGTAGTCCTACTTTCCTTCTGAGGACTTTGTATTTATAATCATGATTATGTTTAATTGTTATTTATTGTAATGATGTGAGCATGAAATGGTTTGGCTATTGGTGTTGCCAGTGAGACCCATTGGGGTTGAGGAGTATTGTGTTTACGGTGTTGTTTTGGGTAGCCCCTACTGAGCCAGTGACTTGTTGAGGCTCACTCCCCTACAGTTCTTTTCAGGGCTTGCCGTGTGTTTGGCTTGCAGTGGCGTTGCGTCAGACTTGTACCACCAGCAATAGTTTAGTAGTTAGTGTTGTGTGAGCTTGTGCTCCCTCGGGGTATGCCCCAGGTAGTTGTACTCTTTTTAAATGGACATGTATTAATGTAATGGAACAGTTGTACAAATTTGTGAACAGATATGAGCACATGTACTTTCTTGTGTCTTATATTCTTGTGGTTGTCTTTTATACTCTTACTGGACACGTGTGTGAGATATCCCTTGCGAGACTTCGGTCCGTTCGCGGGAGGCGGATCTGGATATGGAGCCTTAATGGGCATAAATACCCCGGTCCGTCACATGTAACACCCCAGAAATTTAGTGATTTAAAAATTTTAGAAATAAAGGGGGATAAATAAAAAAACAGATGGGAGAGACTTCCAACACCATGTATTAATGATCCGTTAACAAGATTTGGGCCAATGAAGCACATTTGACCCAAGGATGAAAACTAGGTTAGGAAATTTCCAGAAATTCGTTTATGTAATTATGCCATAATTAGAGAGGGCAAGTTATGGTTAAAAATTAAGGTAAATAGTCATGCAAGGTAAGCCAAAACCGAACCCAACCCCAATTGGTGGTTTCCTAAACCATTGCTACCTCCTTTGGAGGAAAGAGTCCCAGATTCTTGGAAAAACAGGGAGCAGAATTCGCAGCCCCTTTCCTAGTCTTGTTAGGACTCTTAACTACAACCTAAATCTATAAGAACTCGTGCTCAAACTCTTGGTGAAGGTTTAACAATGAGTTGGGGTCATTTGGAGGCAGGCTAGAGCTTCTAAGGAGAAGGAGAAAGGCTGGGAACCCGGAGTTCCATCCCTTTCATCCTCTGTTGCATCCAGAACATCGACTGGTCTTAGATCTTCATAAAGGTAGGTGTTCTCGGGCCAAGATAAAGAAAACCAACACCAACATGTAGTTATTTGAGTATAGGTTCCTTTGCACTTAGTTTGACTGGTTTTCATGGAGTATACATTGTGTATTGGTGATTTTCCCAAAGTCTCGCACAGTTAGGGATTTTCACATTCTTCTTATTATGCACGTGATTCGAGATCGAATTTGACTAAACTTTCTTCATGAAAGTTCTTCCACTTGAAGTCACGATCATCTTCTATGTTGGATCTTATGTCGAAAAGTCTTTTGTTAGAGAGTTAGGAGCATGATAAGAGAGTCTCTGCATGATACTGCGATTTCGGGTTTCACTTGACTTTTGTTCTTCACATGTTTTCTCGGGATTCGAGACCGAAATAGATCAAACCCTCAACATCAAAATTCTTCTACCATTGTTCTCGTCATCTTTTGTGTTGAACGTTTTGTCTATATGTCATTCTTTAGAGAGTTATAAGAGGCGGAAATGAATCGCTGCATGAGATGTGTTTTCGGGTTCCACATGACCTATAAGTTTTGTTCTGGAAGGGCACTAGTGTCGACACTACTTAAGCTAGTGTCGACACACTGTCCCAAAACCGCCCAGATGATGTTCTGGGAAGGCCTCTAGTGTCGACACTACCTGATCTAGTGTCGACACACTGTCCCAAAACCACCCAGAGAGTTTCTGAGAAGCTGATCTAGTGTCGACACTACCTGATCTAGTGTCGACACACTTTCCCATATTGGCTAGAAGGTTTTCTGAAAGCTGTCTCTAGTGTTGACACTACTTGATCTAGTGTCGACACTACTTGACCTTTTTGCCTTGTATTTGAAGCACTGTGTCGACACTACTTGATCTAGTGTCGACACTACTTGACCAGTTTTGCATTATTTTGTCTTGTGTTTGAAGCATTGTGTCGACACCACTTAATCTAGTGTCGACACTACCCTTACAAGAATTTGCATATTTTGGGTCCAATCATTACATGAGGTCTACTAGCATGTGCATGATGTTATATAGTATGCATGGACCTAAAATAAATCAACCCATTGAAAAATAGTAATGATATGAATACGATTCTAATGTGTAATTGTGATTGATCTTATGTCTATTGGATTATCTTGTGATCTTGCTTATTGTCAATTGATAAGATAAGAATATGATATGAATGTGGGAATGAATACATGTTAGTGTGGACATGTTAGTGGTGTTAATGTTATGATTTGCATATGAGTTTCATGGTTACATGTTTTCCGATAGTCAATTGATTATTTGTCATATGCATACATGTTAGGAAAGCACATGTTCTACATACGATCTGTCTTTAGAAACATCCTCATGTCAAGACGTTAATGATCTGTGAAACATAAGATACGTCGTTATCCTACCTTGTTCTTTTGAGCTGTTTGTCATTCCTTGACTTTATGAATGATCATGTTTCATTTACTACGAGCTTGTTATTGAAACTCTGTGGCCATAATATGAATCTATTTGTTCGGCACAACGTGGGACTCTGGTCCAAACTTGAACCAATGCCTGTGCAATAGGGGCCTTGTCCGGTCCTGGGGAGGAGCGCCCCAACGTACTTATTAACCGCGGGAGTATGGACTCTTGGTGCTTGGCATAGCACAACTGACATGCAAGATTGTGAAAATGTGCCTCCTGTTTGACATGATAAGTTTGACTTGACATGATATGATACGTCTGTTCATGTGAACACATGAGATCTGTTTGAATATGGCCAATCTCTTCTGATATGATTCTATTCTTGAAATATCTGTCCACGGTATATGAAACTCGACATTTGATCTGATATGATATCCGTTCTATTCTGCTATTCAATCTGTTAGTATTGCATACATTGTCATCATATTCATGTGCATATCTATTTATTTAAAATGTTAATCATGTATACTAATGCCCGCACGTTATTGAGATGTAAATCCTACTGAGCTAGTTCGCTCACCCCTATCATCCTGCCCTTTTTTCAGGTAGTAATGAAGAACCAATGGAGTCAGATGGGACAGGGCAAGAGTGACGAGCACCTGTCATATGAATAGTTGTCAGTTTAGGAATAGAAATTTAAGTAGTTGATGTATTAGAGAAACGTTGTGTTATTGATTAATAAACCTTTTCAGTTGATTCTTCTTATGTGAGGTTGTATCTAGTTGAATGGAATGAAATAAGGTATACTGTTGGTAACCATAGTATAGTCTCGAATGTGTTATTGTATTCAATTGCGACTCTGCGCTATTCAACTGTGATACACCGGTTTGTATCGTTCACGTCCCCTGGTATTTATTCTGCTGCTAAATATGGGGGCGTGACAACAGACTCAGACAAACTAACACAGGTCTACCTCTCAGTCTCGCAGCCATAGACGAAAGGTCCAGCTACCGCTCCACGTGAAAAAGACAAGCAACTGTGGAGACCAACTAAACACCACCACCTGTAGACCACACGGTCGCAAGCCCATGTCTGGCACCTCTAGAGACCCTGGCGTGGGCTCGCTAGAGTGAGGCACTGGAAAAGGACTAGTCGGGGACCAGTGTCGACAATTGGTGTCCATACCCCCAACTATGAGCGCGCTACAAGTGACTAAAAACAAATACAAGAGTCACTGTCCCACTGTCGTCTTTCCCTCAGCCGGACGTACAACTCGAACTAAGGAGTGAGGGTGTCCAGGTCAGATGACACAGACCTCAACGGTACAGCACAAGTACCGGGACAAAGCCCCAAGCTAACAGCTTGGCTTACAGAGAACCTGGGGCACCCAACTAGAGAGGTAACCACAGTAGGCATCTACTACCTGACACACACACAGAAACCACGTGCGCACCGCACAAACCACGTGAAACCTCACGTAAACCTCATGTACTAACGGTCCACAACACGTGAACACCATCTGCCTCGTGTGAACACTATGTTTACAGGCAAACTACTAGCTAGCTACGTAACCCGTGAGCTAGCCTCGAAAACCACGTGCTTCCCAGAGTGCCACAAGTGCCAATGCACTGCTCACTAACACTGAGCATACCAATAACGATAATCGGATAGTCACATGCATAAACCATGCACAAACAGGGCCTCTCAGGCCAAGTCGCGACAACCCATTGGGTCGCCTTCAGAAGATGTCGCCACGACATGTCGCCTTCAGATCCAGAACGCGACCTACTTACATGTCGCCTCATGATCCTTAACGCGACACATCGCTGTGTTGCGTTCAGGACGTGACATAGGGACCCATCGCCTTATCAGGCAGGAACCCTAATCCGGGCTCTCTCCATGATAGCCCATTCCACACCATACAAACCACCCTTAATTCTTCGTTTTCATGCTTTTGTGAATACCTAAGCATGGTATCTATTATTAGAAACGCATTAAACTGATTAAAACCCTATCCCATGCGATTTACACCCCGAAAACGGGAAGAGTTCACCTACCTTCGTGAAGAACGCGTTATGCAGCGATCTCCTGGCGTTTCCCCTGCTTCTCCCGGACTCCCTGCAGCGAGGACACACCAAAGATGCCAAAACCCAGCTGAAATCTCCACAGCTCCTCCCCCTGGCCGAGCAGAACCCCTTTGCGTTCTGCTTGGCTGGGGTTATTTAAAAACCTGCAGCGGTTCGGAACGCGACGCATCGTGGCGTCGCAATCAGGTCGCGACGGACCTGAGCATCGCCTTCCCAACGCCCGCTGCTCTGAGCGCTACACGTGGCGCACATGCAGACGTTCAACACTTCAAGACGGCCACATGAACGCGACGGCCACCTCTGTCGCGTTAAGAACGCGACAGACCTTCCTGTCGCGATGATAGGCTGAGGAATCTAGGGTACTGCAGGCCCAAAATGTCGGCCCAGTAAGCCCCAGAAACACACACACACATGGCACACAAGCCACATTGGCCACCACAAGTGCTAAACACATGATCCACGAGGATCTGAAAAATGCGCGACGTTACATTACTATCATCTAAAAAGAAATTTCGACCTCGAAATTCATAACATAACTTCACCACACAATGAACACATACATTTACAAATACTATCATCTAAAAATATTTAAAACATTACTCGAACAAGTAAGGATATCCTTTAGCCATTTCGTCGGCTAACTCCCAGGTATCCTCACCGCCCAGCCTATTTTCCCATCTGACTTTAACTAACTCAATTTCTTTATTTTGCAACTTTTTCGTCTTGCGACCAGTAATTTGTACCGGATATTCTGGCATGGACATGTCCGGTCTCAAATCACTTCCTTGATAACTGATTATTTATGCTGGGTCCTCAATACACCTCTTTAACATGGAGACATGAAAGATATCATGAACATCTGCAAAATCTGCTGAAAAATTCAGTCTATACGCTGTCTCCCCAATTCTTTCCAACACCTGGAAGGGTCCCACATATCTCGGACTCAGCTTTCCCTTCTTACTGAACCTCACAATACCTTTGCTAGGAGAAATTTTCAGAAAAACATAATCTCCAACCTCAAATTGAAGTGGCCTTCTCCGATTATCAGCATAACTTTTCTGCCTACTCTGAGCTGTTTGTAATTTTTCCTTAATAAACTTTACCAACTCTGTAGTTTGCTGAACTAACTCAGGGCCCACTAACTGCCTCTCTCCCACTTCATGCCAATTTAAAGGTGTTCTACATGGTCTTCCATATAAAGCTTCATACGGTGCCATCCCAAGGCTGGTATGGTAACTATTATTATAAGCAAATTCCACCATACCCAAATGATGCACCTAGCCACCACCCCAAACTAAACAACAAGCTCGCAACATATCTTCAATTGTTTGGATAGTTCTTTCTGTTTGACCATCCATCTGCGGATGGTAAGCTGAGCTATACCTCAACTCAGTGCCTACAACTCTCTGCAGGCTCCTCCAAAAACTTGAAGTAAACCTGGGATCTCTATCAGATACAATTGACTTCGGAACACCATGAAGTGGAATAATTCTATCAGCATACACTTTTGCTAATTATTCACTGGCCAAGACATACTCACTGGCACTAATCTGCACACTTTAGTCAATCTATCCACAAACACCCATATTCCATTATGACTTGATGATGTTCTCGGTAAGCCTGCCACGAAGTCCATAGCAATATCATCCCACTTCCACTGCGGAATGGGTAACGGTTGCAATAGACCTCCAGGCTTCTGATGCTCTGCCTTAATTTGCTGACACACAGCACATCTTGAAACAAACTCAGTTATTTCCTTTTTCATATAAGGCCACCAGAAATACTTTCTCAGATCTTGGTACATCTTGGTACTGCCTAGATGGATAGTGTACTGGGATTTATGAGCCTCTGCTAACACTCTTTGCTTCACTTCTCTTTCTACTGGTACAAATAACCTGCCTCTGAGCCTAACCACACAATTATCATCAAGGGTAACTCCTTTCATTTTCACAATTTCAGCTAAATTTGCATCTGCTTTTTGAGCTTCAACAATCTGCCAATACAAAGACAGCTCTACAGTACTACTGGCTAGTACTGCCCGTTGCTGACTACTTGGCACGTACAAGGAGGTTTCTGCTATCTCCTCATACAACTTCCATTCTTTAATCATCATGTGACTTACATAAGCTTTCGTTCTTAAGGCATCAGCAACAACATTGGCCTTACCCGGATGGTAAGCCAAACTAAAATCATAATCCTTTAAATATTCCACCCATCTACGCTGGCGAAGATTTAAATCCTTCTGAGAGAAGATATACTTTAAACTTTATGATATGTAAAAATTTCAAATCTTTCGCCATACAAATAATGTCTCCACATTTTCAAAGCAAACACAACTGCTGCCAATTCTAAATCATGGGTGGGATAATTCTCTTCTGCTAGCTTCAATTGCCTGGACGCATAGGCTATCACTTTGCCATGCTGCATTAACACTGCGCCCAGCCCTCTTCTAGATGCATCTGTATACACAACAAATCCACCACTTCCTACCGGTAGTGTCAATATCGGTGCTGTAATAATCCTTTTCTTTAATTCCATAAAACTTCTCTGACACTCTCCGGACCACACAAATGGCACACCCTTCCTGGTCAGTCTAGTCATGGGTGCTGCAATCTTAGAAAAATCTTGTATGAAGAGCCTATAATAGCTTGCCAGCCCCAAGAAACTTCTAATCTCTGTAATTGTCTTTGGCACTTCCCACTTCATCACAGATTCCACTTTACTTGGATTGACTGCCACTGCATCTGCCGAGATGACATGACCCAAAAACTGAATTTCCTTTAACCAGAATTCACACTTACTAAATTTAGCAAACAACTGATTATCTCTTAATAACTGAAGAGTAAACCTCAAATGAGCAGCATGCTCCTCTTTAGAGGCTGAATAAATTAGAATATCATCTATAAAGACCACAATGAATTGGTCCAAGTACGGATGCAAAATTCTGTTCATTAGATCCATAAAAGCTGCAGAAGCATTGGTCAGCCCAAACGGCATAACCATAAATTCATAGTGACCATATCTAGTCCTGAAAGCTGTTTTATCTATATCCTCCTCTCTGATTCTCAATTGATGGTACCCTGACCTCAAGTCAATTTTAGAAAACACCTTGGCTGACTGCAATTGGTCAAACAAATCATCTATTCTTGGCAACGTGTATTTATTCTTAATGGTCACATCATTCAACTTTCTATAGTCAATACACATTCGAAAGCTTCCATCCTTCTTTTTCACAAATAACACTGGTGCTCCCCACAGGGAGTGACTCGGCCTAATAAACCCTTTTTCTAACAATTCTTCTAATTGCTTCTTCAACTCTTTGAGCTCTGTTGGTGCCATCCGATAGGGTGCTTTAGAAATCGGCATGGTACCCGGCAACAACTCAACAGTAAAGTCCACCTCTCTGTGTGGAGCTAAACCTGGCAACTCATCAGGAAAAACATCCGCAAATTCCCTAACCACGAGAACTGCCTCAACTGACTTACTAGTTTCTATCAAACTTACAGAAGCTAAGTAAGCCACACACCCCGCATTAATCAACCTTCTAGCTCTAATTGCAGAAATTATAAACTTAGAAGCACAAAAAGGCATACCTTGATATTCAAATACATAACCATTGGGGTGACAAAACCTGATCCTTTTCTTCCTGCAATCTAGCATAGCTTCATAGGCCTCAAGCCAATCCATACCCAAAATACTATCATAATCAGTCAACTGCAAAGCATATAATCGACCTGGCATCTGGTTCCCTTCAAACACCACTGGAGCCTCATCTATATAACACGAGGTAAGCATAAACTCACCAGAGGGAACTTCCACTACTAATTCACATGATTTTTCTTCTAAAGGATGAGCCATACTATCTAGGAATTCTTCAGAAATAAATGAATGCAAGGCACCTGAATCAAATAGAACTTTTGTTGAATATTCATAAATGGGGATAGTACCTTCTATCATATTTGATGCCTCTGCCTGGGCACAGGTGATAGCCATAACCTGGCCCCTACCTCTCTGCTGTGGTGTTCCTCTGCCACGACCTGCCGGTGGCTGCTGAGACTGCTGCGGCTGCTGAACACCTCTACCACAACCATATTCCCTCGGATAGGGACAATTACGGATCAAATGCCCCGGCTGATTGCAGTTAAAACACCTATAGCCTGGTGGAACGGTAGGCTGCCTAGCGGTACTTTGCTGTGACTCCTCCACCTCTGGCTTACCACAACCCTGCTGAACTTGCTGATGACCTCCCCATCATCTTCCTTTACCTTTAAATGCATGTTTTAATTTCTGGCCCCACTTACCAAAACCAGATGAGGAAGGTCCTACTGATGCTTTACCCTTACTTACACCCACTGACTGATGGGGTAGCCGAAAACTACCCAAACCTGACTCGCCCACCTGACGAGTCCGAACTACTCTCTCAAGAGTAGCTGCTCTCTGGGCTGCTTCTTCAACTGTTCTACACATTAATGGTATTACTGTAGTCTGCAATTCTGGCCTCAAACCACGGATAAAATATTCAACCATCATAGCATTATCCGTGACAACATAGGGTGCATACCTGCTCAGTGCCATGAACCGCATCTGATACTCCAGGACCGAAGTCTCACCCTGCTGCAAGGTCCTAAACTACTCCCTTTTTGCCTGCTGCACTTGAAGAGGAAAGAATGTGTCGTTAAACACTTCAAGAAATTCAGGCCAGGTAATAGCACCCTCTATTCTGCTTGCAAAGGTGGTATGCATCTTCAGACGCCACCACTCCTGCGCAAATCCCCTCAACTGATAAATAGCCAACAGAACTCTGTCCGCTGTCGGACACCTCATGGTCATAAAGACGCTCTCAATCTCATGAATCCAGTGCTCCGCTGTATCTGGATTCGGCCCTCCGTATAAGTGGGCGGCTGCAACCTCAAAAACCTTTCAACTTGCACCACTGGCTCTTCTGCCGCAATCACGGGTGGTGATGGTGGTACTGGTACCACAAAAGGTACCTCCACCCCTGGCTGTGGTGGAACTGGGGCCACAGGTACCGCCTCTCCGATCACTGGTGGTACCGGTGCCTACCGATCCATCCTCATCCGAATATCGGTGAGGCTCTCCCAAATCCTTTCTATCATCCGCTGAGTCGACTCCTCAAGGTCATCTCCTCCACCACCCCAGTCTCTTCTATCGGCCATTACAACTGCCTACACACAACAAGCCAACCATAGGCAAAACAACGAGTTATTACAAAACCAAGGCCAGCTACCAGCAGTGTATCTAGAAGAAGATATGGCTATGTAACTTCATAATTCCTTTATATTCACACGGACCTTGCTCTGATACCAACTGTGACGGAACGCCTCATCCAAGCCCGTTAAACCGGTAACGTGCTTGACCCGAGTCCGTCTCCCACGAACGGGCCGAAGCCTCGCGAGGGATACCACACACTAGTCCGTGAAAACACAAAGGAACACACCATTGCATTTATAATATACAAGGTTTTACATAGCCAACTTCAAAAGAAATAAAGGAAAGTACACAAGCCTGGGGCATACCCCGAGGTACAACAGGTACAACAGAAGAAAGAAAAGCTACACTGCTGGAGGCGCTTGGCCAACACTGCTACGTCGCGGCTCCGAACTGGACGACGGTAGAGAAACCTCCTCCTCGCCCTCGCCTGTGGGGAGGGTAGGGGTGAGCCTCGCTAGTCACTGGCTCAGTAGGGAACTCCCACAACACCGAGCAAACCAAACACAAGTACGAAAGCAGTAAACTATGCTAGAAATTTATAGCACAACTAAAAACAATATATTAAAGTTGTAAACAAACTCACCGCTAGCCGACTGTGTAAAACAACTATAATAAATAAACGACAAAATTCCAACATGTGTATGAGCTACGGTAGAGACCGCCACACTCGAGCCATGTAGACTGGTTCGCGACACCAGCAACAGACTCGGACAAACTAACACAGATCTACCTCTCAGTCTCGCAGCCACGGACGAAAGGTCCAGCTGCCGCTCCATGTGAAAAAGACAAGCAACTTTGGAGACCAACTAAACATCACCACTTGCAGACCACACGGTCACAGGCCCATGCCTGGCACCTCTAGAGACCTTGGCATGGGCTCGCTAGAGTGAGGCACTGGAAAAGGACTAGTCGGGGACCAGTGTCGACAACTAGTGTCCGTACCCCCAACTAAGAGCGCGCTACAAGTGACTAAAAACAAACACAAGAGTCACTATCCCACTATCGTCTTTCGCTCAGCTGGACGTACAACTCGAACTAAGGAGTGAGGGTGTCCAGGTTAGATGACACAGACCTCGACGGTATAGCACAAGTATCGGGACAAAGCCCCGAGCTAACAGCCTGGCTCACAGAGAACCAGGGGCACCCAATTGGAGAGGTAACCACGGTAGGCGTCTACTACCTGACACGCACACAGAAACCACGTGCGCACCACACAAACCACGTGAAACCTCACGTAAACCTCGTGTACTGACGGTCCACAACACGTGAACACCACCTGCCTTTTGTGAACACTATGTTCACAGGTAAACTACTAGCTAGCTACGTAACCTGTGAGCTAGCCTCGAAAACCACGCGCTTCCCAGACCGCCACAAGTGCCAATGCACTGCTCACTAACACTGAGCATACCAATAACGATAATCGGATAGTCATATGCGTAAACCATGCATAAACAGGGCCTCTCGGGCCAAGTCACGACAACCCATTGGGTCTCCTTCAGAAGGCGTCGCCACGACATGTCACCTTCAGATCCAGAACGCGACCTACTTACATGTCGCCTCATGATCCTTAACCCGACACATCGCTGTGTCGCGTTCAGGACGCGACATAGGGACCCGTCGCCTTATCAGGCGGGAACCCTAATCCGAGCTCTCTCCATGACAGCCCGTTCCACACCATACAAACCACCCTTAATTCTTTGTTTTCAAGCTTTTGTGAATACCTAAGTATGGTATCTATTATTAGAAACGCATTAAACTGATTAAAACCCTATCCCATGCGATTTACACCCTGAAAACGGGAAGAGTTCACCTACCTTTCGCGAAGAACGCGTTATGCAGCGATCTCCCGGCATTTCCCCTACTTCTCCCGGACTCCCTGCAGCGAGGACCCGCCGAAGATGCCAAAACCCAGCTGAAATCGCCACAACTCCTCCCCCTGGCCGAGCAGAACCCCTGTGCGTTCTACTTGGCTGGGGTTATTTAAAAACCTGCAGCGGTTCGGAACCCGACGCATCGTGGCGTCACGATCAGGTCGCGACGGATCTGAGCGTCGCCTTCCCAATGCCCGCTGCCCTGAGCGCTACACGTGACGCACATGCAGACGCTCAACACTTCAAGACGGCCACATGAACGTGACGGCCACCTCTGTCGCGTTAAGAACGCGCCAGACCTTCCTGTCGCGATGACAGGCTGAGGAATCTAGGGTACTGCAGGCCCAAAAAGTCGGCCCAGTAAGCCCCAGAAACATAGACACACACAGCACACAAGCCACATTGGCCACCACAAGCGTTAAACACACGATCCACGAGGATCCAAAAAATGCGCGACGTTACAATAGTGGTGGTGTCTGCCGACATGATGATGCAACAAGGTGGACTATGCCATGCCACATCTATCTAGAATGTGATATGGTGGAGTCAAATTAATCTCGGATGCATAACTAACATTTCTCCTTGATAAATCTCCTAAATCTCCTAAAAATTTCCGTGGAAGGTTGGAAGGTTATTTTGTGATAAATCTTTGATAAAAACATGGCAAGATGTAAGTGTATAGACCTTTATGCTTTGCATGTGTATCAATGAATGTTGATGCGGTTGACCAAATTTAGCTTAGGCAACTAAAGTAGTCAATATATTTCAAAGATGTTGAACCAACTTAGGAGTGATAAAGTAATAAAGGTAGTATATTTGACCTTGTAAGGAATCACCTTAGAGCATAGGGAAGCATGTGATTCCTCGTGGTATTAATGTCGGGATCAAAATTAGAACGATAAAGATGGTTTGTGAATAATAGTTCTTCACTTTTGCAGGGTTGCAAATCAAGGATGTGAAACATGTGGGTGCGTCTTCAGATGTAGTAACTTTGATTTTTAAAATTCAAATAAATAAAAATATTTAATTAAATAAATGTGAATAAATAGAATTAAATTAGAATAAAGAAGAAATAATTGAATTAAAGAGAATTAAATCAATACCCATTAAGCAAAATTAGAAATGGGTTGTATCAATGGCCCAAGCATGAAAGAATTGTCCCAAATGTGAAGAGCTCATCATGGGATGAGAGATATTTAGCCTAAATTCAGAGTTAAATATTAATTAATGAATAAGGCTAAGATAAATATTAAATAACCATATATATATATCCTAAAAAGGAGTCCTAAACTTCCCTAACCCTTTATCCATGAAATTAGATCTCCTCCCAAACCTATTAGGTAGATAAAGGAGAGAAATTGGGAGATAAATAAGGAAATTCAGAGTTTAAGAGAAATGAAGAGTTTTAGAAGGAGAGGACTCTCTTAACCCATCAATACACCCCCCAATTCATACCAACCAAACCCTAGATCATTGTTAGAGCTCTGGAGGACGAGGAGGAGGAGTTCTGGACGTGGAGAGCAAGGGAAGGAGGCTAGGAACCAAGGAGGATTCTCGTTCTTCGTCATCAACCCTAGGTTTTCATCAAAGCAAGAAAAGGTAGGCAATCTCTCAAGCATAAATCGGGAAACTTTAACCCTAGGTAGCCCATGCAGCCCTCTTTGAAAGCTCCATGGTTTCACAATTTTTCGTTCTTCCATGAGGGAGAATTAAATGTGTCAATCTCAGTCAGTATCATGCACCCGAACCCTCTTGTTTACCTTAAATCCAAGCATGTACTCGATCCCATG
Source organism: Colocasia esculenta (assembly GCA_014218235.1). Taxonomy (NCBI): domain Eukaryota; kingdom Viridiplantae; phylum Streptophyta; class Magnoliopsida; order Alismatales; family Araceae; genus Colocasia; species Colocasia esculenta. The sequence continues at coordinate 113,693,005 of CM024762.1, forward strand.
CCATGAAATTATTCTCATAAATACTACATGATGTTAGCTTTGGTTTCCCTGAATTCCATCATGTAAACTTTGCTAATTAATTCGTTTTCTATGAACTGTGCATTTTTAGGTCACTAAAATGTAACCTTGTTAAAGCATGCACAAACCTTGTCCGTTTCCTAATTACTCGTCTCTGTTGATAGATTTACATGTCTAGTTTCATTCAAGACTGATTTCATGATTTTTCGTGGTGTATGCGATTTGTTCTATATTTTTAAAATGCACTGTGTCAAGTTTAGATGGAATGGACCAAATCCAAAGGGTCCTGCACCATCTGCCAGCGCTCAGGCCGAGGCTCTGAGAACGCAATAGCCCGACAGGTCGGTCCTCAACCTCATCGTGACAGAGTGTCACGTTACGTTCTGAACGCGACGGGACTCTGTGTCGCGACATTCTCGACAGGTCTTCCCGACTTGGACGCACCACCCCGACCTGTTGCGACGCGTGTACGCGTTGTTGCGATGGCGTCTCAGCGGTACCTGAACGTGTCAGATCTGAAGTAGTCAACGCGTCGGCTACCTGTCGCGAACTGAATGCGACAGTAGCCGACGTTGCGATCTGACTGTGACGGCCAGAACCTGAAATTTCATATATAACCCTACTATTTATGCCATTTAAACCCATTTAACCCTATTAAGTGACTGTCATGACCAGTAACGACTTATTAATTAATAATGAGTAAATTTACGGGAAATCAATTAATTTAAAAGACCATGTGCACAATCTTTCATGCTCTCATAATTTTTACACTTGCACACACAAAACAATATTATTTACAATGAGACCTATTAAAATACTTAATAATGTATCTGGTAATTAAGTATGAATTCATACTTAAATTTTCCATTTAATTATTGCCACTTGTCTTCGTTTATTTGCATGATTTGTATACGTGATCACGTCCCTCGCCTTCGAGGATTCGAGGCAAGACGGACAACGTTTCGTTACACACTTTTCCTTGGCAGGACCACCACTCCATTGGGAATACTCCTGACTGGACCAGGGATCCTTGTCAAGGCCTCCATAAGTCTCTTGGCTTTGGCGCATCATTGCTGACGAGCTGGTTGTACCATTAAAACCCATTACACCCTTAGGGATCAGCACGATCCAACAGCCTTAGTGTGTTTCCTTCTTACCTTGTGATCACGCCGAACCATCTAGTCTGTGTCTTGGCACGGCTAGTGGGTGGTGATGACTTCTACCAGACTGTCGGCACACGACGGTGTGTTGTGCAACTGTGACTATCGAAGTTTATCATGGTTTTACGATTACGTCCCTATCTCATCTACTATCCTTGTACTCTCATCTGTTCACTTTCACTCTACAATCTCGTCTATTTCATCTACTATTCTCATCTATTCTTGGTACTCTATTTGGCCATCTATATGATTGTCTAAGATATGAAAATAACTTATGCCAGTGCAATAGGGCCCGATCTGGTCCTGAGAGTCGTGGCAGACTTGTACCACTAGCAGTTGAGTTGCAGTTTTCGTTGTTGAGCTTTGCTCCCTCAGGGGTATGCTCCAGGTAGTTGTACTTTTCTCTTCGACATATAATAATGTATTGGAAAGTGTAATTCAATGTAAATGTGTATGAGTACATGTACTTTTGATGAATCAGTTGATCTCCATATAATTTGTTATTATATATGTATTTTGGTGATTAATAAAACTCTGGAAATTAGGGGCTAACATTATTTTCTAAGATTGTCAATAGGTCTCCAAATTAAAACAAACTCAGTAAGCTATCTACAATCATGTTCTTTGAAGTCTATTGCACAAAATTTGTATAAGTATACATCGATTCTATTAAAAGTTCACATCGATACTTATTCTGTTTCTACATCAATTTCACTTAAATAACGACTACCTTATTAAAACATCGATTTCACTTAAGTATCGACTTATATTACAACATCGATTTTGGGTTCAAACATCGATTTCATTCTACATCGATTTCACTTAAGCATCAATTCATATTAGAACATCGACTTCATATTAAACATCGATTCGGCTTAAACAGCGATTTTGTTTCTACATCGATTTACTTAAAAATCGATTTCATGTAGAACATCGACTTAACTTAAAACATCGATTCGGTTATACATCGATTTCATATGAAACAACGACTTCGTTTCAAACATCGATTTCACTTGAACAATGATTCCGGTTCAACGATTTCACTAAAATATCGATTTCATTAGAACATTGATTTCATATGGAACATCGACTTTACTTGAACAATGACTTCGTTCCAAATAACGATTTCATTTGAACAACAATTTCATTACAACAACGACTTCACTTAGAACATCGATTTCAGTTAAACATCGACTTCAGTTCAACAACGACTTCATCCAGAACATCGATTTCACTCAAAATATGGATTATGTTCACATCGACTTCGTTTTAACATGGATTATGGTTATATCTCAACATTGATTTCGTATTTACATCGACTTCAAACATAACGATTTCTCTGGAACATAAGTCATGCTTAGACACCGACTCCCATTATACATAGACTGTCTCTAAACATCAACTTTCTCTTAATACGATTATGTTTTAGACAGTTGTTGAATATTTCTATTATAATCATTCTAGATAGTTTTGAATATATTCTATCCTTCATGATATTCAATATTCAAATCACTGTGGATTCTATATATTCCCACAAACCTTGATGCATTTGTATACTCAAACATTTATTGTGTGTGGTACAATATCTCTGCACAACATATCTTCATGCTACCATATTCATGTCACGTAAAGTAGAACTTTAAAAGATGTCAGATGGAACATCCTATTTGGTATATCTTCTTACAGCACGACTACTAACATTGACTAACAGTTTAGACACAGTTAAGTTGTCTACGCTTCGCATTTATTGCGTGTAGGTTTCTGGTGGTGATATATGTTACAACGTCGGACCTGTCACTCTGAAAGAAGCAAGAAGAGATTGAGATAATCTTCCTCTCTGTATGTGTCTATCCTAGCATTTAATGGCTGCAGGTTTTCTTGATTCCTAGATCGGACCAGACACATCCATCGTGCAAGAAGATGAGAGACAACAGATACTTCAACGGCTAAATCTTTCAAAAAGAAGTAAATAGAGGACTGAACATAGGACTCCTTGTGATAGGAGATTTGAACCAGGATAAAATCTCTGTTGTATGTGTGATTGGTCTTATTGTGTCTTCATTTATACTAACTCTAACCATCAAACTTAGTGTCTTCTGTCAAAGCATTTTATTTACAGGAATATTCTAAAAGAAATTTTTAGCAATCCATTCACCCCCCCCCTCTGGACTTGCAACCTGGTCAACAAGTGGTATCAAAGCCAAATCTCTTCGAGCAAGTAGATCTCACGATCTGAAGAGCAAAGATAAATGGCAGGTCAAGTTATGCAGAAGGACAATCCGTCAACAAACCTCCACTATTCGATGGTGAAGACTACAACTACTGGAAGACGAGGATGGAGTTCTTCCTCTAAGGACTTGATTTCCAACTATGGACAATAATAGAAGATGGAGATCTGAAAGTCACCAACTGCAAAGACAAATGGACAGACGAGGACAAGAAGAAACTGTCTCAGAATAGCAAAGCCAAGAGTATACTGTGCTGCTCTCTAAGCAAGAAAGAATTCAACATAATATCTGCATGCAAGTCAGCCAAAGAAATGTGGGACAAGATAAAGCTCACTCATGAAGGAACTGACAAGGTAAAAGAAACAAGAATTGACATATTAGTAGCTCAATTGAGAGGTTCCAAATGCAGTATGGAGAATCCATCTCCCAGATGTACAGTCTCTTTACAGTCATTACAAATGGTCTGGCTGGGATAGGAAAAACATATGAGCAAGGAGACATAGTAAGAAAATTGTAAGATCTTTGCCCACTTATGGACTCCAAAGGTAACCGCCATAGAGGAAGCTAATGATCTCAGGGAATGTCCCTCGAGAAAATCATGGGTCTTTAAGGCTCGTGAGATAAACATGGAAAGGCTGGGAGAATCCTCCAGCAAAAAAGAAGCACAAGAATGCTCTTAAGGCCATTGAAAACACTTCTGAGGGCGAATCAGAAAGTGAAAGAAGTGATGAGAAGAGTGAAGATGAAGAAGCCCTTCTCTCTAGACGGCTGCAACGCATTCTAGCCAAGAAAAAATATCAGTCAGAGAGAAGATACTTCAAGAAAAGCAAAGAATTCAGGAGACCCGATGTACGTCGCGTGCTTTTCGAATCCATGTGGATCATGTGTATGTTGGTTGTGTGGGCCGTTGTGAGGCCAATGTGAGCTAGTTGTGTGGAATGTGTGATGTGAATGTGTGGCTTGAGCAGGTAAAGAGCAGGGTTGGTCCTGAAATGAAACAGGACCTGCTGCTGTTCAGTTGGAGTTGGCGGCCAGGGATGGCCATTGACTGGTTGGCGTCCAGATTAATGGACGTTGACTGCATGAACTTGGCGGCAGTAGATGTGGACGCTAAGGGTGGCGGTTTTGTTGGCGGCATAGGGGTTGACGCCAACCTGAGAATTCTGCAGGTTATAGGGTCAACCCGAGGGCAGTCTTCTGCTCCGTTCTCTTCCCCTCGTGCCCAGCTTCGTGTCCGGTGTCTCTGAAGCTAACAGGTATCGAAGGTGGTCGGACAATCGTGGAACGCGTGGCATTGCTGAATTGCGCGAGGAAACGTCGCGGTGTGGTGCAATTCCCGTGGGAGCTCGCGGAGGGCTCGGCGTGAACCGGGAGATTGCAGGCGTGTTCTGAGGTAGGGGACGAACCATTTAACTCGTAGAAGCATTAAAACACATCGTAACCACCTGAATCAGCATGATAATGCATTTCGGATAAAGTTGCACCATACGGGGATAATGGGTGGTTTGAGTAGTTTATGTACGAAGCATGTTGTAATGGGTTGTATTGGGTTCTGGCATGCTAAAGGAACTGCATTTGTATGTTTTTCTATAGTTAGAACGGTTAGAAAACCCGCAGAGCCGGATTAGGGTTCTGCAGGTTTAAGGCCGGAGAACTTGGCGTAACATCGTTTGTCGCCAAGCTCCTCAGCCAGGATGTTAACGGCCAGGTCCCTTGCCGTTGACTTGTTGTAAGCGGCAGTCGATGTTGCCGCCTACTGGTTATGAACAGCAAAAGACTAAATTATGGCATTTATCGATAATGCATGTGTGTTGATAATAAGGTGTACTGAGTGCACATGGTTCTCGTATTTAGCATACAAGGTATGCAATTAGTGTGCTTACTTCAGTGACTGTGCGTTGTTTACGCGAGTCAGTTGGGTTCACGTGCGGTGGACCGTGGTTACTTGTGTTTACGTGAGGTTTCACGTGGTTTGTGTGTGACGGGCACGTGGTTTTGTGTACGTAGCAAGTAGTACGATGCCTACCATGGTTACCTCTCCAGTTGGTGCCCCAGGTTCTTTGTGAGCCAGGGCTGTTAGCTCGGGGCTTTGTCCCGGATTGTGTTGTACCGTCGAGGTCTGTGTCGTCTGACCTGGACACCTCACTCTTGTGTTTGAGTTGCACGTCGGCTGAGGAAAGACGACAGTGGGACAGTGACACTTGAGTTTGTTTTTAGTCACTTGTAGCGCGCTCGTAGTGGGGGGTACGGACACCAGTAGTCGACACTGGTCCCCAGCTAGTCCTTTTCAGTGCCTCACTCTAGAGAGCCCGGGCCAGGGTCTCCTGAGGTGTCAGGCATGGGCCTGCGACCGTGTGGTCCGCATGTGGTGGTGTTTAGTTGGTCTCCACAGTTGCTTGACCTTTTCACGTGGAGCGGCAGCTGGACCTTCGTCCATGGCTGCGAGACTGAGAGGTAGACTTGTGTTAGTTTGTCCGAGTCAATTTCTGGTGTCGCGAACCAGTTCACGTGGCTCGTGTTGAATGACTCTACTTTAGCTTGTACCTGTATGGTTTGCCGTTTAATTATTAAAGTTGTTTTATGTCGGCAGACGGCAGACGGTGAGTACTTTTACAGCTTTAATATTGTCTTTAGCTGTTCTATAAATTGTTGGTATTGTTTACTGCTTTCGTACATGTGGTTGGTTTGCTCGGTGGTTGGGGGAGTTCCCTACTGAGCCAGTGACTAGTGAGGCTCACCCCTACCCACACAGGTGAGAGCGAGGAGGACGTTTCACGACCGTCGTCCAGCTCAGAGCCGGCCGTAGCGGTGAGGGTCAGTACCTCTAGCAGTTTAGTTCAGCTGTGTAGTACTCCAGCAGTGTAGTTTAGTTAGTTGTTTACTTTCTTCAGTTGTACCTCGGGGTATGCCCCAGGCTCTTGTACTTCTTTCAGTTTGTGGAAATTTGGCTATGTAACTGTGAATTATATATATGAAATGGTGTGTTCCTTTGTGTTTCACAGGACTGTGGTTGGTTTCCCTTGCGAGGCTTCAGCCTGTTCGCGGGAGGCGGACTCGGATCAAGTACGTTATTGGTTTAACGGGCTTGGCTGAGGCGTTCCGCAACAGTTGATATCAGAGCAAGGTCCGTGTTAATATAAGGGAATTAGAAAGTACATAGCCTTATTTCGGTCTTTGAACACTGTGTAGGGACCCTGGTTTTTGATAATTGTTGTTTTGATCTTGCTGGTGTTTTGTTATGTAGAAATTTGGAATGCTGATAGAAGAGATTGGGGTGGTGGAGGAGATGATCCAGAGGAAAGCACCCAGCGTATGATAGAGAGGATCTGGGAAAGCCTCACGGATATTCGGGCGAGGATGGATCAGAGGGCACGGTACCACCAGTTGTAGTGCCACCTGGGGATGGAGAGGCTGTACCTGTAGCCCCAGTCCGCCGAGAGGAGGTACCTTTTGAGCACCTGTGCCACCACCGCCACCAGTGTTGATAGCAGAAGAACCAGTGATGCAGGTGGAGAAGTTTCTGAGATTGCAGCCACCTATATTCAGGAGGGCCGAATCCAGATACAGCTGAGCATTGGGTTCATGAAATTGAGAGGGTCTTTGCGACTATGAGATGTCGGCAGCAGATAGAGTTGTATTAGCTGCTTATCAGTTGAGGGGCTTTGCATTGGAATGGTGGCGATTGAAGATGCAGACCACCTTTCAGGTAGGACAGAGGAGGCTATCACTTGGCCGGAATTTCTCGAGTATTTAATGATACATTCTTTCGATCCAAGTGCAGCAAGTAAAAAGAGAGCAGTTTCGGACTCTCCATCAAGGTAATTCCTCAGTTTGGAATATCAGATGAGATTATGGCACTTAGCCGTTATGCGACCATATGTGGGTTCAGATAATAAATGATGGTTGAGTATTTTATCAGAGAGCTTGAGAGTGGAGTTGCAGGATGCGATAGTACCTCTCATGTGCAAGACAGTGGAAGAGGCAGCTCAGAGAGCAGCTCACTTGAGAGGTCTATTCGGACTCGTCAGGTGGGCGAGTCAGGTTCAGGTAGTTTCAGGTACCGCAGCAGTCAGTGGGTGCAAGTAAAGGTAAAGCACCAGCGGACCTTCTTCATCAGGCTCTTAGGGTAAATGGGGTCAAAAATTAAAGCAAGCATTTAAAGGAAAAGGAAGAGGATGGTGAGGTCGTTAGCAAATGCAGCAAGGTCGAGGTAGGCCTGAGGTGGAGAGTCGCAGCAGAGTACTGTCAGGCAACCTGTTACTCCACCGGGATATAGAGCTATAATTGTAATCAGCCGGGACATTTTGATCCGCAAATTGTCCCTATCCGAGGGAGTATGGATATGGTAGAGGTGTGCAGCAGCAGCAACAGCTCAGCAGTTCCAGAAGCCACAGTCAGGTCGTGGCAGAGGAGTACCACAGCAGCGAGGGAAGAGGCGGGTTATGGCTATCACCCGAGCCCAGGCAGAGGCATCGATATGATAGAAGGTACTTTACCCTTTATGAATATCAGCAAGAGTTTATTGATTCGGGGCCTCTCATTCTTTTATTTCCGAAGAATTTCTGGATTGTATAGCTCATCCTTTAGAAGAGAAGTCTTGTGAGTTAGTAGGAGAGGTTCCTTCAGGTGAGTTTTACTCACTTCGAGCTATATAGATGAAGCCCTGTTATGATTGAAGGAAACAGATGCCGGGTCGGTTGTATGCCATGCGATTGTCAGATTATGATATTATTTGAGTATGGATTGGCTTGAAATGTATGGAGCAATGTTAGATTGCAGAAAGAAAAGGATCAGATTTTGTCATCTAATGGTGCGGTATTTGAATATCAAGGTATGGCTTTTATAACTCTAAGTTTCTAATTTCTGCAATTAAAGCTAGAAAGTTGATTAATGATGGGTGTGTGGCCTACTTAGCTCGGTAAGTCTGGTTGAAGCTAGTCAGCCAGTAGAAGCAGTTCCCGTGGTTAGGGAATTTGCTGATGTTTTCCTGAGGATTTGCCTGGTTTAGCTCCACATAGAGAGGGGACTTTACTATTAAGTTGCTGCCAGGTACCATGCCGATTTCTAAAGCTCCATATCGGATGGCACCAGCAGAGCTTAAGAATTGAAAAAGCAGTTAGAAGAGCTGTTGCAGAAAGGTTTATTAGACCGAGTCATTCCCCGTGGGGAGCGCCGGTTTTATTATGAAAAGAAAGATGGAAGTTTTCTGATGTGTATTGATTATAGAAAGTTGAATGATGTGACCATCAAGAATAAGTACCCGTTGCGAGGATAGATGATCTGTTTGATCAGTTGCAATCCGCAAAAGTGTTTTCTAAGATTGATTTGAGGTCGAGTACCATCAGTGAGAATTAAAGAGGAAGCTATAGATAAGACAGCATTCAGAACTAGATATGGCCACTTGAGTTGTGGTTATGCCTTTGGGTTGATAATGCTCCTGCAGGGTTTATGGATCTGATGATAGAATTTTTCATCCATATTTAGATCAATTCATTGTGGTCTTATTGATGATATTCTAATTTACTCAGCATCTGAAGAGGAGCATGCAGCTCATTTGAGGTTTACCCTGCAATTGTTAAGAGATAACCAGTTGTTTGCCAATTCAATAAGTGTGAATTTGGCTGAAAGAAATTCAGTTCCTGGGTCATGTTATCTCTGCTAAAGGAGTGGCAGTGGACCCAAGTAAAGTGGAAGCAGTGATGAGATGGGAAGTGCCAGGACAATAACTGAGATTAGAAGTTTCTGGGATTAGCAGGTTATTACAGGCGCTTCATCAAGATTTTTCTAAGATTGCGACACCTATGACTAAGTTGACAGAGGAAAGGTGTGCCTTTTGTGTGGTCCGGTGAATGTCAGGAAAAGTTTTATGGAATTAAAGAAGAGACTTACTTCAGCACCTATATTGACAGTACGGCTGGGAGTGGAGGTTTTGTGTTGTATACTGACGCTTCAAGGAGAGGACTTGGCGCAGTGCTTATGCAGCATGGTAAAGTGATAGCTTATACGTCCAGACAATTGAAGCCAGCAGAGGAGAATTACCCACTCATGATTTGGAATTAGCAGCAGTTGTGTTTGCCTTGAAAATTTGGAGGCATTATTGTATGGCGAGAGATTTGAGATCTTTACTGATCATAAAAGTTTGAAATATATCTTCTCGCAGAAAGATTTAACCTTCGCCAGCGCGATGGATGAGTATTTAAAGGATTATGATTCAAGTTTGGCTTACCATCGGGTAAGGCCATGTTGTAGCTGATGCCTTAAGCAGAAAGGCATATGTAAGCTTGATGATGATTAGAGAATGGAAGCTGTATGAAGAGATAGCAGAGAACTCCTTATATGTGCCCAGTAGTCAGCGACGGGCAGTGCTAGCTGCTAGTGCTGTAGAGCCGTCTTGTATTGGCAGATAGTGTTAAGCTCAGAGAGCAGATGCCAGTTTGGCTAAAATTGTAAAATGGAAGGAGTTACTATTGATGATAATTGCGTGGTCAGGCTCAGGGGCAGATTGTTTGTTCCTAAGAGAGAGAGGTGAAGCAGCGAGGTATTGGAAGAGGCTCATAAATCTAGGTACACTATTCATCGGTAGTAGTACTTAAATGTACCCCGATTTGAGAAAGCATTTCTGGTGGCCTCATATGAAGAAAGAAATAGTAGAATTTGTTGCGAGGTGTGTTATCTGTCAGCAGATTAAAGCGGAACATCAGAAGCCTGGAGGTCTATTGCAACATTGCCTATTTCACAGTGGAAATGGGATGATTGTTCTATGGACTTTGTGGCAGGTTTCCCAAGGTCGAATTCCGGACATAATGGAATATGGGGTTTGTGACAGATTGGACTAAGGTATGCAGATTAGTGGCAGTAAGTATGTCTTGGACAGTGGACAGATTGGACAATATTTATGTGAAAGAATTGTTCCACTACATGGTATTCCGAGACTATTGTAAGATAGAGATCCAAGATTACTTCTGGTTTTTGGAGAAGTCTGCAGAAAGTAGTTGGTTCGAATTGAGGTATAGCTCCGCTTATCATCTCCAGACAGATGGTCAGACAGAAAGGACTATTCAGACAATTGAAGATATATTGCGGGCTTGTTGTTTAGTTGGGGAGGTAGTTGGGAGCATCATTTGGGAATGGTTGAGTTTGCCTACAATAATAGTTATCATACCAGTCTTGGGATGGCACCGTATGAAGCTTATATGGAAGGCCATGTAGAACCCCATTGAACTGGCATGAAGTGGGAGAAAGGCAGTTAGTGGGTCCTGAATTGATTCAGCAAACCAAAAGTAGTGAGCTTATTAAAGAGAAATTGCAAGCAGCTCAAAGTAGGCAAAAGATTTATGCAGATGTTCGGAGAAGACCACTTCAGTTTGAGGTGGGAGATCTTGTTTTCTTGAGAGTTTCTCCAAGTAAAGGATCATGAGGTTTGGCAAGTCTGGAATTGAGTCCAAGGTATGTAGGACCTTTCCAGATGATTGAAAGAATTGGGGAAGTAGCGTATAGGCTAGATTTGCCAGCAGATTTTGCAGATGTGCATGATATTTTCCATGTCTCCATGTTGAGAAAATGTATTGAAGATCCCGCTAAATATTAGATATCAAGGTGGTGACCTGAGGCCGACATGACTATGCCAGAGTATCCGGTGCAGATCACAGATCGAAAGATGAAAAGCTGAGAAATAAAGAAATTGAGCTAGTTAAAGTGAGATGGGAAAATAGATTAGGTGGTGAGGATACTTGGAGTTGGCCGTGAAATGGCTAAAGGGTATCCCTATCTGTTTGAATAAGCCTTTGTATTTTCTTTTTAGATGATAGTACTTGTAAGGTGTGTATGTATGAGTTGTTTAACTTTGAGTTGTGTTATGAATTTCGAGGTCAAAATTTTCTTTTTAGATGATAGTAATGTAACGTCGCGTGCTTTTCGGATCCATGTGGATCATGTGTATGTGGTTGTGTGGCCGTTGTGAGGCCAATGTGAGCTAGTTGTGTGAATGTGTGATGTGAATGTGTGGCTTGAGCAGGTAAGAGCAGGGTTGGTCCTGAAATGAACAGGACCTACTGCTGTTCAGTTGGAGTTGCGGCCAGGATGGCCGTTGACTGGTTGGCATCCAGATTAATGGACGTTGACTGCATGAACTTGGCGGCAGTAGATGTGGACGCTAAGGGTGGCGGTTGCTGTTGGCGGCATAGAGGTTGACGCCAACCTGAGAATTCTGCAGGTTATAGGGTCACCCAAGGGCAGTCTTCCTGCTCTGTTCTCTTCCCCTCTTGCCCCAGCTTCGCGTCCCGGTGTCTCTGAAGCTTCTAACAGGTATCGAAGGGTGGTCGGACGATCGTGGAACGTGTGGCGTTGCTAAATTGCGCGAGGAAACGTCGCGACGTGGTGCAATTCCCGTGGGAGCTCGCGGAGGGCTCGGCATGAACCGGGAGATTGCGGGAGGTTCTAGCGTGTTCTGAGGTAGGGGACGAACCCGTTTAACTTCGTAGAAGCATTAAACACATCGTAACCACCTGAATCAACATGATAATGCATTTTCGGATAAAGTTGCACCATACGGGGATAATGGGTGGTTTGAGTAGTTTAATGTACAAGCATGTTGTAATGGTTTGTATTGGTTCTGGCATGCTAAAGGAACTGCATTTGTATGTTTTTCTGTAGTTAGAACTGTTAGAAACCCGCAGAGCCAGATTAGGTTTCTGCAGGGTTTAAGGCCGAGAACTTGGCGTCAACATCGTTTGTCGCCAAGCTCCTCAGCCAGGATGTTAACGCCCGGTCCCTTGCCGTTGACTTGTTGTAAGCGGCAGTCGATGTTGCCGCCTACTGGTTATGAACAGCAAAGACTAAATTATGGCATTTATCGATAATGCATGTGTGTTGATACATAAGGTGCACTGAGTGCACATGGTTCTCGTATTTAGCATACAAGGTATGCAATTAGTTGCTTACTTCAGTGACTGCGCGTTGTTTACGCGAGTCAGTTGGGTTCACGTGTGGTGGACCATGGTTACTTGTGGTTTACATGAGGTTTCACGTGGTTTGTGTGTGACGTGCACGTGGTTTTGTGTACGTAGCAAGTAGTACGACGCCTACCGTGGTTACCTCTCCAGTTGGGTGCCCCAGGTTCTTTGTGAGCCAGGCTGTTAGCTCGGGGCTTTGTCCCGGTACTTGTGTTGTACCGTCGAGGTCTGTGTCGTCTGACCTGGACACCCTCACTCTTGTGTTTGAGTTGCACGTCCGGCTGAGGGAAAGACGACAGTGGGACAGTGACACTTGAGTTTGTTTTAGTCACTTGTAGCGCGCTCGTAGTTGGGGGTACGGACACCAGTAGTCGACACTGGTCCCCAGCTAGTCCTTTTCAAGTGCCCTCCTCTAGAGAGCCCGGGCCAGGTCTCCTAAGGTGTCAGGCATGGGCCTGCGACCGTGTGGTCCGCAGATGGTGGTGTTTTTGGTCTCCACAGTTGCTTGACATTTTCACGTGGAGCGGCAGCTGGACCTTTCGTCCGTGGCTGCGAGACTGAGAGGTAGACCTGTGTTAGTTTGTCCGAGTCAATTTCTGGTGTCGCGAACCAGTTCACGTGGCTCGTGTTGGCTGACTCTACTTTAGCTTGTACACCTGTACTGGTTTGCCATTTAATTATTAAAGTTGTTTTATGTAGTCGGCAGACGGTGAGTACTTTTACAGCTTTAATATTCTGTTTAGCTGTTCTATAAATTGTTGGTATTGTTTACTGCTTTCGTACATGTGGTTTGGTTTGCTCGGTATTGGGGGAGTTCCCTACTGAGCCAGTGACTAGTGAGGCCACCCCTACCCCCACAGGTGAGAGTGAGGAGGACGTTTCACGACCGTCGTCCAGCTCAGAGCCAAGTCGTAGCGGTACAGGTCATTACCTCAGCGGTGTAGTTCCAGCTGTGTAGTACTCCAGCTGTAGTTTAGTTAGTTGTTTACTTTCTTCAGTTGTACCGCAGGGTATGCCCCAGGCTCTTGTACTTCTTTTCAGTTTTGTGGAAATTTGGCTATGTAACTTGTGATGATATTATATATGAATGGTGTGTTCCTTTGTGTTTACACGGACTGTGGTTTGGTTCCCTTGCGAGCTTCGGCCCGTTCGCAAGAGGCGAACTCGGATCAAGTACGTTATCGGTTTAACGAGCTTGGCCGAGGCGTTCTGCCACACCCGAAGGTAAAGAAGTCAAAAGATCTGATCCCATATGCTATGAGTGTAAGAAGTCTGGACATCTCAACGCTGAGTGTCCAAAACTGAAGAAAGGAGAATTCAAGAAAAAGGATAACGTGAAGAAATTTAAGAAATACAAGAAGAAAGCTATGGCTACTGCTTGGAACAATGAGAGTGACTCAGACAGTGAGTCAAGTTCCAGTGAAGAAGAAGAAGAAAAGGCCAACTTGGCATTTATGGCAAATGTCGACGACAAGGTAACCTCTGACTCTTCTTTTACTTCATACAATGAGTCTGATTTTGATAGCTTAGAAGATGCTTTCAATGAATTATACAGTAAATATAAAGACGTTTGTAAGCAAATAAAATCAGTTAACAAATTATGCATGTCTCGAAATAACCAACTCAAATTTAAAATCAGAAACTGAACAATTAGAAAAATAAATTTCTGAACTGAAAGAAAATGAATTACCATGTGAATATGTAAAAACTAAAAATGAAAAGATATCAAATCTAGAAAGTCAGGAAACCATAAGTAAATTTAAAAGTGAAATTAATATACTAACAAAAATAATAAATATTTGACAGCCACAATTGAAAAATTTACAAATGGAAGATCTTCTTTAATACTAAAAGGAGCAAGAAGATCAGGAAAGAAAAGTATGGAATCGGATATACTCCACCAAATAATGAAGAAATAGTTATTCATCTTAAAATATATCAAATGCCAAAATTTGTAGCTGAACAAAATCCTAATTATAAATCAAACACTAATAAAAATAATAAGCCAAACAAAATAATAAATAATATTTTCTGTTGCACTCATTGTAACAAACTAGGTCATATAAAAATCACATGTACAACCAAACATCTAAAATGGATTCCGAAAAGAAATTATGTAGAAGCTAACCAATCAGGACCCAAAAGAACTTGGGTACCTAAACTTCATTGATTTATTCCTTAGAGCATCAAAGTGGTACTTAGACAATGGGTGCTCAAGGCATAAGACCAGCAACAAAAGGCTATTTTCATCCATCAAAAATGAAGAAGGAATAGTAACTTATGGAGATAATGGTAAAGGATCAGTGATTGGTTGTGGATCAACTGGAAGCAAAGACAAGATCCTGATAGAAGATGTTCTCTGCGTCGAAGGACTCAAGCACAATTTAATCAGCATCAGTCAGCTATGCGACAAGGGTCATCAGATCAAATTTCAGGAATTAAAGTGCCTAATCATTAAGGATGGAACAACTATTTTTGAAGCCTGCAGAGAGAAAAATATGTATGTACTACACTTAGAAGAATTGAAGAATCAAGACATTGGTTTGACAACAAGCAAAGAACAGAATGCTGAACTTTGGCACAGAAGATTAGGACATTACAGCTTAAACGGAATCAGAAAACTCATCAAATATGACCTAGTGGAAGGTTTATTGAAGATGAATTCAAGACTAGACAACATCTATGAACCATGTGCAAAAGGAAAGCATGCAAGATCCTCCTTCAATCCAAGACAATGGTCACCACCTCCAAATCACTAGAACTACTTCATATGAACTTGTTTGGACCAATGAGAACAACTAGTTTGGGAGGAAAGAATTTCGAATTTGTTATAGTTGATGATTATTCCAGATATACATGAGTATCATTTCTTGAACACAAAGATGACACCTTCGATAGCTTGTGAAATTCAGTAAATTAGTTCAGAAAGATAAGAAGTTCAATATCATAAGTATTCGATCAGATCATGGAGGAGAGTTTCAGAATGACAGGTTTGCAGAATTCTGTAATGATCTAGGGATTGAACACAATTTCTCAGCACCAAGAACACTACAGCAAAATGGAGAAGCTGAGAGAAAGAATAGAACACTTCTGGATATGGCAAGAACTATGTTATCTGAGTATAATCTTCTAAGATATTTCTGGACAGAAGCTATAAATACAACTTGCTACATAATCAATAGAGTCATGATCAGACCCATTTTGAAGAAGACTACATATGAATTGTACAAGCAAAAGAAGCCCAAGATCAGCCATCTCAGAACATTTGGATGCTCATGCTTCATTTACAATAATGGTAAAAGAGATATTGGTAAGTTGGATTCCAAATCAGATGAAGGTATCTTTATGGGGTATACTTCTAAACCCAAAGGATATAGAGTTTTTAACAAAAGAAGTTTATTAATTGAACAAACTGTACATGTTATTTTTGATAAACTAACCCTTCCTTGAGAAAGGAAATTGTTAGTGATGATGAAGATACAGAAAATCTTTCCAAGAAACTGAAGGAAGCAACCATCAAAGATGATGAAGATCCACCCTTAGAAGAATTGCGACAAAAAGATATTATTCATGATGATCTTCCAAAGGAATGGAGATACAAAAAGGATCACCCAAAAGATAACATCATTGGAGATTCATCAGTTGGGGTAAGAACTCGAGGTAATACCATTCCTTGTGATTACTTAGCATTTGTCTCTTAAATAGAGCCGAAGACAGTCAATGAAGCACTATCTGATGAATTTTGGATTTTAGCCATGCAAGATTAACTTAATCAGTTCAAGAGAAATCAGGTCTGGTCCCTTGTTCCTAGACCATCAGATCATCCTGTGATTGGCACCAAATGGGTGTTCAGAAACAAATTAGATGAAGCTAGTGTTATCACTAGAAATAAGGCTAGGCTGGTTGCTCAAAGCTATTCCCAAGAGGAAGGCATAGATTTCAATGAAACCTATGCACAGTTGCTAGACTAGAGGCTATTCGAATTTTGTTTACTTTTGCATATGCACTAGATTTAAAACTTTTTCAAATAGATGTGAAATCAGCTTTTTTGAATGGTTTTATAAAGAAGAAAGTTTATGTAGAACAACCTCCTGGTTTTGATGATCTAGATTTTCCAAATTATGTTTTCAAATTGCATAAAGCTTTATATGGTTTAAAACAAGCACATAGAGCCTAGTATGAAAGACTTAGTGCATTTTTATTAGATCATGGTTTCATTAGAGGTCAAGTAGATAGTACTCTCTTTATTAAATCTAATGCCAAAAATATATTAATTGTACAAATCTATGTAGATGACATTATCTTCGGATCTACTGATGAATCTCTGTGCAAGTATTTTGAAAAGCTAATGGAGGGAGAATTTGAAATGAGCATGATGGGAGAACTCAACTACTTTCTTGGGCTACAAATCAAGCAAAGCAATGAAGGAAATCAAGTAAAATACACCAAGGAGATGTTAAAGAAGTTTGGATTTGAGAATGCCAAACCACTGTCTACTCCCATGAGCTCATCAATCAGGTTGGATAGTGATCCAAAAGGTAAGAAAGTAGATCAGAAACTCTATAGAGGTATGATCAGATCACTGCTCTATTTAACTACAAGTAGACCTGATATTCTATTCAGTGTATGCATGTGTGCAAGATATCAATCTGATCCTAAGGAATCTCATCTAATTTCAGTAAAAAGAATCATTAGATATCTAGCTCATACTCACAATTTAGGTCTATGGTATCCTAAAACCTATGAAACTAGTTTAATTGGATATTCGGATGCTGACTATGCTGGATGCTAAGTGGATAGAAAAAGCACCAGTGGTTGTTGTCAATTTCTTGCAGGATGCTTGATTTCATGGTCTTCAAAGAAATAATACTCAGTAGCTCTATCAACAGCTGAAGCTGAATATGTAGCCGTTGGGAGCTGTTGCACTTAACTCCTTTGGATTAAACAACAGCTTGAAGACTATGGACTACATATCAAGTGTAAGACCCAGCCCTCTTAGGGCTCTTAACCCTATCCTCTTAGTCGCGACGGCCTTGGCCGTCGCGTTCTGGTCACGACGGGGTAGGGCGTCGCATTCTCGTCACAGCGTTTGAAGGCGTCGTGACTGCTTTTCTGACCGAACTGACCGCTGCCCTTTCTGTCAAAACAACCTTGTAGGGTGTCAAGTGCGTACAACGTTGACGCGACCTGACAAGCCATCACGTTCTGGTTTTCTCAGTCTTCGAGGTTTGACCGCTTTTGGGGTCACTCCCGGGCCGGCGGTCATGACAGGGTCGCGATGCCCTGGGGCATCGCGACATGGTTAGTGTCGCGCCAGCCCGACCGGTCACGTCTCGGGGCCCATCGGTTTAAAACCGAGGCCAACATCCCATTTCCCCTTCTCTCCCTTTCCTTCTTCTTCTTCTTCCTTCTTCCTCTCCCGAACTCTCTCGTGTTCTCTGGCTATTCTTAGCAACTGTGGTGCTCATGGTGAGGAAGTGTTGTCTCCTTCGTGTAGGGGACGTGCTCGTGGTGCTTGGAGCGAGGAGGAGGTGGCCATTCCGACGTGAAGGCCCCAACGGGTCGGCTCTACTCTTGGAGGTAGGGACCCTTGACTCCTCTCGTCCAAGCATGCTCCCTTCCCCCTTGAGATGGTGGTTTCTCTGTGGTTTGGGGTCGTGGGGTGTGTGAGGATCATGCTCTTGGTGAGTGAGGTTTCCTTCGAGCGTAGATTCCTTGCAATCCATGTTTTATGGGGTTTTGAGGGTGGCTCGGCTTGATTAGAAGTTCTCATAGTGTTTCCCATGCTCTCCTCCCCCTGTTGGTGTGGTTTGTATCGGATTTGGGGTGGTCTTCGGAAGGGGCGTCCCAGAACCCCCCTCGGCTGAGAACGCGACTAGTATAGAGGTCGCAATGATGTCACGACCGGCTAGGTTGCTGCAACGTCATCGCGTCTAGTTTCGTCGTGTCTGTGTCGCGACAGCCCTGGGCGTCACGACAGTGTCGCGATGGCCCGATGCATCGCGACAACAGTAGAGACAGGTAAGTCTTGTAAAATTCCGTTTCTCGTGGAGTCTTCGCCATTTCTGGTCCTTTCTATACCCGTGGCACCAGTGCTAGTTCCTAGTACGGTCCTACACTAGTCGTTCACCCGGTGCTCGGCACCTGAGGGCTTGTCTCGTGAGAGAGGTTGTTACTGTTTGCCTGGGACCCCCATCCTCGTGTGCCTTAGAGGGAACATTTGGGGTGACGAGCGTACTCGAGTCACGGACTCTGGAGTTGAGGGGAAAATGGTGGTTAGGACAGCGGCGTCGAGTCGTTTGTAGAGCTCTCTTGGTTGGTCTGGGACACCGAGGACGGCCGGAGTTCTACCCAGTGCAAGGCAGCCAGTCCTTTTTCTCACTACCTCGCTCCTTGTGGCCCCATAACCACTTAGAGAGGCCAGGCGTGGGACCGTAGTCCTGCCAGACTACGGCGGTTACTATTGTGTACTTTGTACTCCTGCCCCCACCCTGATGAGAGTGGGGGTTTGGACCTGGGTCGAGGATAAGACGTCAGTGGATGCACCTGACCGGTTGACTAGTGGTAGTGTTTTTCGTAGCTAGTGTCTCTTGTCCAGACAGAGTCCTCGCTGTCTACGTTGCCATCCGTGTGGTAGTCATGACGTATAGGTTCTACGGAGTTTTCGATCGTGGTGTCTTTCCGTTCCGTTGCTAGTTGGTAGTTTCGCTTTCACACTTTTCTTTGTAGAGTAGAAGATATAACTGTTGTTATTTAATTAATTGTATATATATATATATGTTCTTCCACCTGTTAGAGCCAGTAAGAGATTGGTAGTCCCTATTGAGCTTCTGTTGTGAAGCTCATCCCTTCTTTTTCCCAGGTGAGACTTCTCAGTAGCGGCAGGGAGCGCGTCAGGCGGAGCAGGCAGGGCAGCAGCCGTCGTCCCAGTAGCTAGCAGTGGTTCCCCCTTCTCAGTTGTATGTCACCCTCGAGGTATGCCCCTAAGGGCTCTGTCCTTTCCCTTTACTTGTACTAGTTGTGCGTGGGTTGGGACTGTGCCAAGAGCTATACGCTGCGGTCTCACTTTCCTTTTTGCTTCCGCATGTGTGCTTCTAGTTTTGTAGTTGACATTTATCTTCCTTACATATTCTGTTAGACTCATGTTATAGCCCTTCCGGGTCCCCGGATCCATGGGCGGCGACCATGAAAATTGGGTCCTCGGCTTGGGCCGAGGGTCGGGTTCTCGGGGTCGTTACAGTTGGTATCAGAGCGAGAGTCTAACAGGACTTCTAGTGGATTTAAACTACAACGAAAAGTCCTAATAGTAGTACAAGTGCACTGCTAGCCGCCCGAGTTGGTATTGTTAACCTTGTTGGTTGTGTGCCGTGCAGGATATGGCTCCGCGCAGGCGTAGGCAGGTCAGAGAGCTGATAGAGCAGTAGGGTGAGTCAGATATGCCAGTGCCAGGTCAGGTTCAGGAGGAGGCATCAGCAGAGGAGTCTATGGCACATCCTTAGGGAGCAGCGGCATCAGCAGGAGAGCAGCAATAGCAGTGGCATCAGCCCCCGCCACAGCAATATGCAGATTGGTTCCCCATGGCTGAGCAGTTCTTCAGGACCCTGTACCAGGGAGCGTGGCAGCCTGGGCAGGCAGCAGTGGGAGGTCAACCTCTAGTACATCCCCCAGTAGTACGAGAGCATCAGGCAGATCCGCAGGTGGAGCAGCCAGCAGTTCAGCAGGCGTCGGGTACTAGGAGTACCTAGGTCGGTAGGAGGAGGACGGTCATAACTGAGGACAGAACCGCCCTCTTGGAGAGGTTCTTGCATCTCTGACCGCCGGTGTTCTACGGTGATTACGACCCAGATAGAGCTGAGAGTTGGACGCACGAGTTGGAGTGTACGTTCGAGACCATGGAGTGCACCGAGGAGGACCAGGTGAGACTGGTAGTGTATCAGCTCAAGAGGCCAGCCCATGAGTGGTGGAGAGTTCAGAGGCAGACTCACTTCCCAGGGCAGCATTTGGATCAGGTTACTTGGCAGAGGTTTTTGGAGGTCTTCCACGGTGAGTATTTTCCTGACTATGCTCAACGTAAGAGGCGAGATCAGTTTCATGAGTTGGTTCAGAGTGATCTGATGGTTGCTCAGTATCACCAGAGGTTTGTCAGGTTGTTGAGGCATGTTCCTTGTAGACACGATTTTTCGCTCCCTTTTTTAGGGGGGACGAAGAACGGCCTCCGCAAAGAACGTGTACGGATACACGTGAAAAAAAGCGATAAAAAACACAGTGGCCCTTCGGGCGATTAAAAGATAATAAAAATAATAAAGACTGTGATCGCCAGGTACTTTTCCTAAAAAGCACCAAAAGTAGGGACGGTAAGAAAAGAGGTGTACCTTTCACCCGTAGAGTGATCGCGTAGCGGGAAGATGTGCGTGGGCTCTTTCCTCCTCCTTCCACCAGCCGGCCGGCGAAGGAGATTCAGCTCGTGTACCCTGCAAAAGGACAGTAAAAGGAAAAGATGGATTATGGATGTGCAGTATACAAATCCTAAAATGAATAAAATGACATAAATGAAAGGGGGAAGAACACACCTGTTGTGGTGGCTTTTAAACCCCTAAAAAAACTGGAAAGTGGTGCGTGCATGCATGATGTGTAAAATGAAAAGGAAAAGGGACAACGTAAGGCCCAAATGAAAATGAAAAGGACCACGTGGGGTCCGGAGGGAAGGAAAAGCGAGGTGCTGCCCCAAGGTGGCCGGACAGCGTGACGGCGCTGTGGAGAGACAACGAGAGGAGGGAGACGACGATGACGGCAATGGAGAGCCCACGAGAGATGGAGACGAGGAAGACGGCGCGGGGTGGCGTCGAGGAGGGGAACCGACGAAGCTCCGGCACTTGAAAACCCCTTCCTCTCTCTAAAACCTCTCTTTCTCTCTCTCTAAACCCAACCCAAAATCTCCCCAAATGGCATGTCTCCTTGTCTGCTGGGTGCGAAACTGAGTTTTTATGTTTCAGGCTCAAAATCGCATCCAGTGCAGACGTCGCGTTTTAAAGGCCTAATCGCGTCGGGTTTAAAGGACGCGATTTAGAAGGTCGGCTTAATGTCGCATCATAACCACATTTAGGTTCTAAAACGCGTCCACCCAGATCGTCGCGATTCACAACCGACGGGCGGTTCCGAAATCGCGTCGGTTCTGTTGGGCGCGATTCAGACTCTGACATCTGACACGGGCCTGGCACGCACAGGGCGGTTCTGAATTACGTCGCTTGAAGCGACGCGTTTCGGAGCGCGACGTGTCCCCTGCCACGCGTCATCGTGTCGCGATGGAAAACTAACCGCTTAAGAATCGCGTCGAGGTTGATGGACGCGATTTAAGGCGGTTATACGATGCGCCACAAAGGCGGTATCTAATTCGCGTCGGGTAAGTCCGACGCGTCTTGGTACTTGAAACGCGTCCACTGCATCGGACGCGTCTTAAAATAGTCGCCAAAGACCTAAAAACAAACTATTTTCTAAACACCCTAAAAAGTAGGAAAATTAGAAAAATCACTCAAAAGCTAATTAAAGACAGTCACTTTGAGGTGTTACAGTGCAACCCGAAAATATGCCCATAATGGGTAAAATTCGCGTGTCTACATTCCTCATGTGGCAGGCAGTGAGCAGGCTTGTGCAGAGAGGTTTATTGCAGGACTGAGGTCGGATTTGAGGTGGGGCGTGACCGCCCATATGTGCACTACTTTGGGAGAGGCCGTGGCTAAGGCCACCGCCTTGGAGAGAGAGACCTGGCAGCCCCAGTAGCAGCAGCAATAGGGAGGACCTTCCTCTAGGACCTCACCGTACCGGCGTCCCGTAGGCAGTCGCAATAGTGCAACTTCTTCTTCTTCGAGCTCAGGCAATTCCGGGTTGCGCTCGAGGTTCAAGTAGATGACCACTCGTGGAGGTGGTCGGGGCAAGCAGCACAAGCGTCAGTCGAGGTTTGCAGAGCAGTCAGTCCAGCAGGGAGCCAAGTAGGGCAGGCAGGAGGCAGTCTGTTACACTTGTGATTTGTCCGGCCACTTCAGGAGGGATTGCACGATGAGGCAAGTCCAGCAGCCATAGAAGCCAGTGCAGTACACTCAGTAGTTGCCACGGTACTAGTACCCTCAGCAGCAGTAGGCACCCCCGTCAGCAGCAGCAGGGGCAGTACCATTTGCAGCCTCAGTAGTTTCAGCAGCATCAGTGGCCTCAGCAATTTCAGCCATACCAGCAATAGTAGCAGCAGTTCTCGTAGCACCAGCAGCCGCCTCAGCAGTAGTAGCTCCAGCAGGCACCGCAGTGTGGGCGTGGAAGTGGTCGTGTGATGGCTCTCACCATGGAGGAGGCCGAGGCGTCAAACCTAGTTATAGGTACTTTGCCTATCCTTGGTAGAGTAGCTCGTGTTCTAGTTGATCCTGGTGCTTCCCTTTGTTCTGCTTCTGAGGAGTTTTACGAGTCGTTGGTTTGTCACACCCTTGAGAGGCAGTGTGAAGTGATGGTCGATCTCATGTCTGGTGATTACATGAGTTCTTTCAGTTACCTAGAGGGTGTCATAGTTGAGGTCCAGGGACACCAGTTGCCGGACAAGTTGTACACGTTGTAGCTTCGTGACTTTGATGCCATCCTGGGCATGACTGGCTGGAGGCTCACTCAACTGTGGTAGATTGTCAGCGGAAGACCGTTTGGTTTGAGATACCTGGAGCGCCAGTTCTCAGCTTCTGAGGTATCTGGTCTACTCGTCGACCTTTTATTTCTTTCTGTAGAGCTCGTCGTTTGATCCATGATGGTTGCGTAGCATATCTTGTTTCTGTTTGTTCTTCTGAGCCTAGCAGGTCGTCGGTTTTTTATGTGCCTATTGCTTGTGAGTTCCCTGATGTTTTCCCGGAGGATCTACTTGTTTGCTGTCTGAGCGGGAGGTAGAGTTCTCTATTGAGCTTTTGCCCAGTACGATGCCTTTGTCTATAATTAACAATAAAGGAAACACATGGCACATGTTTCATATTAATTAAGCAAATACAATAAGAACAACCTATGACATGCTTTCTATACATAAAGAATAACATGATTCATGGTTGCAAATTCTATTCATCTCATTTCACAATTATACACAATTTAAATCATGGGAATATGCACAAGGTAAATAGCAAACCTAGCATGATATCTAATCATTTTTCACATGCATTTATAACACTTATTCACATCTTAAACTTGTTGTTTTATATAAAATTATCACATTCACATGGTATCACATCTCTTCACATACTAACACATTCACATTACACTATCACATGCTCACATTTACACATTTTCACATTTATACACTTAATTGCCGTGACCGAACCACCATAAAGAAGGACACACATTTCACATAATCACATGCCCATCACCTAGGCAAATAGTGACGAATCTTGGTTAACTGCGCAGAACGGGAGAAGCCCTCTCCACCCTAACTAGTGGTACTTGTCCACCCCCAGAATTTCATCCTAATGCCCATAGGATATCACATACATTGAGCCTTCCTATAGGGACTTTACTACAGTATGGCTCCACAGTCTTCTATGGTAGCAGTGTCAATTTCGGCACACTTTACACATTAACACTTTATCACATGGTTTACATTATTCACATGCACTATTTAACTCATTCACATGCACTATTTAACTCATTCACATGCTTCGTTTACAAAACATGAAATTATTCTATTTCACAGTGGCAAATTGTCATAATTACACTAAACATGCTACTAATTACTTTAATTTACATGATTTGACTCATATACACTTAATCATGGTTTAATACCCTTGTTAAAAGCAAATAGTACTTACTGACATCACAACAGTGCCAAACTTTTATCATAGACTCTATAAAGGTAATATATCACATGTTTAATTTTTCAGATTTTTTGCAGCTGTAAACCGATTTTAACAAATTAAATAGATTTCATGTAGATTTATCAAGAAATTCACTTTAACATAACATATAGTAAAACAGTCAGTGTTAATAGCTCTAAAACCTAAAAACAGTAACCCTAATATCATGGAAATTTTTTGAAACCCTAATATGCAACGAATCTATTTATTGAATTAAACATGGTCAAATCATGCTTATGTCTAATTAAGAAATTATACTAAATATGTCATGCCAAAATTTACAGAAATTCATGATATGACCTACAGACCGTACTTGTTAAACCCTAATTTTCAAAGCATGCACAGACAACCATAAGTTCGAATAGCATCACACAAACATAATACATGGGGTTATGTGAAAAACAGAAGAACTTGGCGGCAAGGTCCTTGCCGTCAAGGTAGGTTAACGACACACGATGTTGCCGCCAACTCAGGATCTTGGCGGCAACAAGCTTGCCGTCAAGTTCCTGTCTGCAGAAAGTGTAGACTGAACGCAAATAACTTGGAGAATTGGGGGTTCCAGGACACAAATAAAATCCAGAAAAATTCCTAGGACCTAAAGGACATGTCTAGGGATGAGATCCCTCGATTACTTGCTTGTGAATAATTCTCTAAAAGGATTAATTAGTCGCAGAAGCTCTCCTTGGCCAAGCCAAGAAGATGCAGAAAACTCCTCCCAGATCCGGTCTTTTTGTTGATGTAGATCGATCTCCGGAGTCGGGGAAGATTCACCAATCCAAAGAGCACCTTCCAGTCGATGCAGATCGCCGGAAGAAGCCCACACACACTAGATCAAGCCTTGCAAAACTCGGTTTTTCTCACAGCAACACCCTAGGTTTTCCTTAAGCCAAAAAGACCTAATCTGAGCGAAAACTAAGTGTTTTATAGAGCTAAAGGGTCAGGGTACGTGTTACCTTAGGTTTCCTATCGTTGGAGGTGGGTTTCCTAATCAAGAACTGCAAGAAACGTAGTCGTTTTCAGATTTGAAATTGCAACACAACTGGAGAAGTAAACGGCCACATTGCTGCCGTTAATAAGAAGTCAGCGTCTATCGATCTGGATGTCAACATGAAGTCAACGGCACACTGGCTATCGTCAACTTGCCCTTAACGTCAAGAGATGCTGACGTTAACTGGGATTTTGGGCAGATAACAGAAATATCTATAACATACATACACCATATAAATACATACAATAAGCACTGCATTATTTAATTACAATATGTACAGAATTAAATAAAGACAATATGTATAGAAATAACATATATATACATATGCACCTAAGTAAATACATAATTATAATAAGCAACAAATCAAATAAACATAATATGACAAAATTTGAGGGCCTTACACCCTCTCCTCCTAAAAAAAAACTTCGTCCTCGAAACAAAAATACTAACCAAACAAATGGGGAAACTTCTTCTTCATGGCGTCCTCAAGCTCCCATGTAGCCTCTTCCCGCGAAAAGTTCCTCCATAAGACCTTTACGGATGCAATACTCTTGTTCCTGAGGTGCTGAACCTTCCGGTCTAGGATAGATACTGGTTGCTCTACATACGACAAGTCTGGCTGAATCTCCACTGGCTCGTGACTAATAACATGTGACGGATCACGCACATACCTCCTGAGCATGGATACGTGGAAAACTGGGTGCACACTCGCTAGCGCTGGGGGTAAAGCTAGCTCATATGCCACGTTTCCCATCCACCTGAGAATCTCAAACGGGCCAATAAATCTCGGACTCAACTTGCTGTGCCTGCCAAATCGGACAACGCCTCGGGTAGGCAAAACCTTAAGAAATACATGCTCGCCAACCTCGAACTCCAAATCCTTCCTTCTGTTGTCGGCGTAGCTCTTCTGCCTATCTTGCGCCGCAACAAGCCTCTGCCTGATAAGCTGAATCTTATCCGAAGTCTCCTGCACCAACTCCAGACCAACTAACTACCTATCACCTGTCTCCTCCCAGCACAAAGGAGATCTATAGGGTCGCCCATACAAAGCCTCAAACAGAGCCATGCCGATACTCACATGAAAACTGTTGTTGTAGGTGAACTCCACAAGAGGTAAATGACGCCCCCAATCACCCTTCCAATCAAGCACGCACGCTCTCAACATATCCTCGAGCATCTGGATAGTCTTCCCAGACTGGCCATCTGCCTAGGGATGGAATGCCGAACTAAGCTTCAACTGAGAACCTAAAGCATCCTGAAGACTCTGCCACAGCCTCGATGTAAACCAAGGGTCTCGATCCGAAATAATGGACTTTGGCACACCATGCAACCTCACAATGCTGCCAACATACAACCTAGCCAAACTCTCCACGGATTGCTTCTTCTTCATCGGCAAGAAATGCGCCGTCTTGGAGAAACGATCTACAATCACCCAAATCGAGTCATTTCCCTTAGCTGATCTGGGCAAACCTGTCACAAAATCCATAGTGATTGCTTCCCACTTCCATACTGGTATCTCCATCTTCTGCATAAGGCCCGATGGTCGCTGACGCTCGGCCTTCACTTTTTGGCACACTAAACACCTGGACACAAACTCGACCACATCCTTCTTCATACCAGACCACCAGAAAGATCTCTTCAAATCTTGGTACATCTTGGTGTTGCCTGGATGAATAGAAAACCTCGACTTGTGAGCTTCTGCTAGAACATGCTCACGCACATCCACAACATCAGGAACACAAACTCGGTGCTGAAATCTAATAACACCGTCCTCATCTCGAGCAATGCCTGCCTTGCCCACCATCTTCTGAAGCCTAGGATCAGCTCTCTGCTGCTCGATCACCTCATCCAAAACTGTGGATCATAAGACAACTGAGCCACGAAAGCCTGACATAACAGTGGCTCTAACCCAGTCATAGCACACGCTACATCCTCTAGCATCTTCCAATCTTGCCGAAGCAAAGACCTCTTCCTTCTAAGCATATCCGCCACGACATTCGCCTTCCCTGGATGAACTGAAGCTCGAAGTCATAGTCCTTGAGAAACTCAATCCACCGTCTCTGCTGCAAGTTCAACTCCTTCTGCGAGAAAAGATACCTCAAGCTCTTGTGGTCAGTGAACACCTCGAACTTGACACCATAAAGATAGTGTTTTCCAGATCTTCAGTGCATGAACCACTGCCGCAAGCTCCAAATCATGGGTCGGATAGTTACGCTCATGCTCCTTTAACTGGCAAGAAGCATATGCAACTACCTTACCATGCTGCATCAACACACAACCAAGACCTATCTGAGAAGCATCAGAGTAGATGGCAAAACCATCTGCACCACTCGGCAAGATCAACACAGGTACAGATGTAAGCCTCTCCTTCAACAACTGGAAACTACTCTCGTAATCATCAGACCACACAAACTTCACGCCCTTCTTGGTTAGCTTAGTCAAAGGTGCGGCGATAGATGCAGAACCCTCAATGAATCGCCTATAATAGCCTGCTAAACCAAGAAAACTCCGAATCTCCGATGGGGTCCTTGGAATCTCCCAATCTAACACTACCTGGACCTTCGTTGGATCAACTACAACTCCAGCGCCTGAGATAACATGCCCAAGGAAATGAACCTCGCGCATCCAGAAATCGCACTTGCTGAACTTAGCATACAGCTTGTGCTCTCGGAGAACCTCCAGAACAACCTTCAAATGCTCACGGTGTGTAGCCTCATCAGGAGAATAGACTAACACATCGTTAATGAACACCACAATAAGCTATCCAGATATGGCCTAAACACCATGTTCATGAGATCCATGAATGCTGCAGGGGCGTTGGTCAGACCAAATGGAAGTACAAGAAACTCATAGTGTCCACAACAAGTCCTGAAAGTTGTCTTGGACACATCTTCATCCTTAATCCTCAACTGATGATATCCGGACTGCAGATCAATCTTATAGAATATCGATGCATTCTGCAATTGATCGAACAAACTATCAATCCGAGGCAAGGGATACTTGTTCTTCACTGTCACCTAGTTGAGCTTCCTGTAATCAATGCACAACCTGATAGAACCATCCTTCTTCTTCACGAACAATACAGGTGCACCCCATGGTGACACACTAGGGCGTATGAATCCCTTATCCAGCAAATTCTGCAACTGCTTCCTCAGCTCAGCTAATT
The DNA here is from genome assembly GCA_014218235.1 of Colocasia esculenta. NCBI lineage: Eukaryota > Viridiplantae > Streptophyta > Magnoliopsida > Alismatales > Araceae > Colocasia > Colocasia esculenta. The sequence goes on from CM024762.1 coordinate 113,721,380, forward strand.
CCGCAGATGCCATCCGATATGGAGCCCTATAGATAGGAGAGGTGCCTGGAAGCAACTCTATAGTGAACTCTATCTCCCTAGCCGGTGACAATCCAGATAAATCATCAGGAAATACGTCTGGAAACTCCTGCACTACCTCAATCTCCTCAAGGGTCGGTGACAGATCAGCCTTAGGGACTAAGACCACACTGGCCAGAAAAGCATCACAACCCTTGTTCACCATCCTCATCGCCTTCATAGCGGAGATCACAAACCTTCCCGCTAAGTTCCTTGGCAACGAATGTGAGGACTCATCCTCACCAGGAATACGGAAAGTAATCTTCGTCCCTCTATAATCCACCAAGGCATAGTGCTCCTCAAGCCAATCCAGACCAAGAATGGCATCATAGTCCTTCATCTTGAGCAAATAGAAGAACCCAAATAAGCCTCGGTCCTCAATGCACACAGGTAAAAACGAAATACACTTCCTAGTCTATACCGTACCTGCTGGTGTGTGCACAGACAAAGAGACCTTTAAACTCCTTTGCCTCTACTCCAACTCTACTATTAACTGCTTGGCAAACCGCTCGGAAACGAACGAGTGTGTGGCACCCATATCAAACAATACCCGAGCATGCACACCCATGACTAAAACCATACCTTCTATGACTCGGCCTGCTCTGCATCCTCTCGTGCAAGTGCAAACACTCGAACTTGGGCTTGAGGCCTTCCCGGTCTCCCTGTCACTGGCACTGCTGTTGCTGCCGCTGTTGGGGCTAGCGCTCCACGCTGAACACCCTGCTAAAGTCTAGGGCAATCCCGGATCTGGTGCTCGGTACTGCCACACTTGAGACACTTCCCTACCAACTTCCAACACTCGGTGCTGTCGTGTGCCCTTCCACAGTGAGGGCACGCCTTCTTGTCGCTAGACCTGAAGCTGGGGGACTGTAGTGTAACTGCCTGCTGACTTGATGCTACTGGATGCTGCGGTGATTGGTACATGGCCTTCTTCCAATCCTGCCTCTGGAAAGGTGGTGTGGACCTCTTCTGCAATCCCTTCTCTCTTCCAAGTACTGGTCCATCTTGCTCTCCTTCCTGAACACTGCGCTGAGAGCCTCATCCAAGGTGCGGTGGTCAAAAGCCACAAGCCTCGACCTCAGTGATGGCTTGAGACCCATCACAAACTTCTTAGCCTTCCTGCGCTCATTAGCAACTATATGGGGAGCATATTTAGATTGCTTGGCAAACCTGGCCTCATACTCCAGAACCATCATGGAGCCCTGAGTGAGAGAAAGAAACTCATGCTCCATCTTGTCCTGGATGTGCTCGGGGATGAACTTGTCCCGAAAAAGCCTCGTAAACTCAGCCCAAGTCACTTCAATAGTACCATCTGTTGAACCACTCTATATTTTACCCTTATATTTGGTGATAACAAAATTTATGATTAATTAAATATTATTAAATACATTTAATATCATGTTTTCCTAATAAATATAAATTTATGATATTTTTGGTGATAACAAAACTTATGATTAATTAAATATTATTAAATATATTTAATATTATGTTTTTCCTAATAAATATAAATTTATGGAATTATCGCTGTGTATTTTGCACTAAAAAGCTAAATCGATGTCCATTCAATATACATCGATTTCAGTTCACAAAGTGCCACATCGATTTGCTTGAAAACATGGATTTCACTGCAACATCGATTTGCTTGAAAACATGGATTTGCCTCTCACATCGATTTCTTGCAATCCATGTTTAGTTAAAGTGCATAGTTTCATGTCATGTTATCATGTTAAGTGCTTTCCGTGAGTTTTAAGCCATTGGTTTGTGAACCGACACACGTACATCACTACACACTTGCACTTCTAGGCAGCCCTTTCTTGGGAATTTGGAAGCTCTCTATTGGTCATTCCGAATCGATAAGACTAGCGACCTTTTCTCCAAGGCCTCCGTAAGTCTCCTCTGACCATGGATTCCCACATGGCCGACGAGCAAGTTGTACCATTGAAGTTCCCTGGAGATAGCATGCACTTCCTCTCTCATCTTGTTCTCGTGAGTGTGATTTACAATCTAGACTAAAGCCATTAATGTAATGATTGAATTAAAGTATAAATCATGCCGTTATGCTGCCAAATTTATCTCTTGACCATTGTTATCATGAAATCATGTTCGATTACTTATTACTTGTTCTCATCATCATCATGAACATGACATTACACATGCTTACTTATTGAAACTCTCTTTGGCCATTGTTAATGACTGTGGGTATCTACGTTTAAAAATTGAAATGAGATGCTGACCGGGGCACGGCGAGTGTCCAAGGGCTCCAGTCTAGCCCCAATGATGGAGAGTCATAAATATACTGTTAACCATGGGGTATAATTTACTGGCGTTGCATCTGTGCTGGGAGTCTTGCTTGCTTGTTGAATGATAGATACAATAACCACATACACGTGTCCTAGTGTACATTCTTGATGGATCTTTTCTTGGTGTACATTAGTGTCTACGTGCCTGATTAGTGTTACATTATCGTGCTTGTGCTTACTTGCGTGTTATGGCCATCCTGCATTTAATGCAACTAGTGATATCTTGTGTTCTTGAAAACTATTGACATCAAGTGAAATCTTGCGTGCTTGTACAAAGTGATCTATTGCTAGTTCTATCTTGTCATCTTGTTCTAAAATCTTGTTCTATCATGATCGCTCTATCTAGATGGTTCATGTATCATGTTTTTACGAGTTTTATTCGTACATGCACATCATGACATTCATCGTACTTACCTAGTTCTAAATTTCTAATCACTTATATCATTGCCCGCACATTGAGATATAAATCCTAGTGGGCTAGTTTGCTCATCCCCTACTTTTAACCAATCTAGGTGACTATGAAGTTCAAGAGAAAGAGCAAGTCCAGGATGGGAATGCGTCCGAGTGATGAGCGTTCCAACTATGAATCTAGTTATAGTAGTTTGATTTGAGTGTTAGATCATGTAGTAGGAAGTGAGGAATAAAATGTACTTTCCTTTTTATTGAGTCTTAGTCCTGTAATAGTTTCCATTTGAAATACAATGAGTTGAGACTTGAATACAAGATTAGTTGAGTTCAATATTTGGGCCCTATTATGATGTATGTTGTTATACATTTAGTGCGTGCTAGCTATAGGCTTATTTGCCGACTGTTCACTGTAATCACAGGGATTGGCTTCCCCTCGACACGGACATGGATATCAATATGATGGCATAGGAAAAAAGGATGTGATCGCCACCTAGATAAGTTGCCTAATGATATGGAAAGACAATGGCTAACTTAAACTAGGGAAAAGGAAGAGAACAGGAAACTGACCTGGTGTCGCGGTCGTCATGGCCGCCGCGTCTCTAGTATCGCGTCAGTGGAAATCGACGCGTCTATGTTGCGTCACCCCAGGCCATCGCGTTCTCTGAATGCGGGAGAATTATGTTGTGACCTTCTTCTAGTCCTCCAGCCGGCCAGAGCACCAGAGCTTCTCGTAGACTTTGCTTGCTTGCCTGTCAATCAAAGAAAACACAAAGAAAAGACCCTATTAGAACATGTAAAGTGTAGTATCTATTCTAAAAGACGAAACGAGATGGGAGATCATGGTGGAGCGCACCTGGGGTGGTTTTAAACCCCTGTGGGTGTGGGAAAACGTGGTGGATGGTGGATATGCTCTATTTAAAAAGAACATAAAAATGCATGTAGAAATAGAAAAGAGAAAGAGGAAAGGGAATGAGCCCCATTAGGGCGACTTCCTGGCGTGGATGCAGCTCCGATGATGTGCAAAGAGGTCCAGGAGATTGCTAGAGTCACCCTCTTCACGTTCCATGCTCCATTGATGGTGAAATGAGTGAGTTGCGAGGAGTGGAATGTGAAGGGAATGAAGGGTATGAGTGGCTGCGTGGCTAAGTCTAGTTCAGAGGAAATTTTGGCAGCCCTTCAGGGTGATCATGAGGCTCTCCTCGTCCATGAGGAGGAGCCTTCCTTATATAGAGCTTGGAGTGAGAAAATTAGGTATTATCTCCTCAAAAAGGTTTAGAAATTAAAAATGGGGGATGAAGCTCTATCAAAATCGGGTGTAGAGTCCTTAGGGGAGCTTAGGAGAGTCCCTAGGGCCAAGGATCCGTCCAAGGGGTTGGGATAACCCTCTTAGACCAAGTCAAAGTGCATGGGAGGATAAATAGGGTGTGGTTACGGAGGCCAGAGATCTCGGACATTGTCGCGTCAGATCGTAGGGTCGCGACTAGAGACGCGACGGTGCGGGGGGACACGACAGCATTGCCCACGTGCATGGATAATGCATGGGCTGTCGCGGCGGCCCAACCCGTTGTGACTATAGTCGCGGCGCCACGATGCGTCGCGACAAGGAACCCGAATTATCTTGGAATATTCTCTCTAACCACATGATTAAAATAGGAGTCATATTCCTCTAGAGACTCTCAAATGATTGATTTTGGGATTTCAAGGTATTTTTAATGGATTAATGGGCTCAAATCAAGGCAAATGATGGGCTCAAGGTGAGTGACCAATTAGGGGCCCACTAAGGTAGCAAGAAATGTGGTTCAACCCATTAGTCATAATCGGGTGTCTACAGATTGCCCCTCCTTGGCTTCTACTTTGCAGGGGAGAGAAGCGGAAATAGTGTGGAGATGTCATGAAGTGACGGTGGAACGGTGATGACGCGGAGTGGATTGAAAAGTGGAGGCCAAGGTGAAGAGACACCCGATGTTAACTAACAGGCAATTAGAATCTTTGTGAAAGCCCCGAGTCGGTTGTTCGAGTAGAATGCAAAGAAGAGCACAAGTCTGGACGAGGGAGAGAAAAGAGAAAAGAGGATGATCAACCCCTCGATTGAGAGGTACCCTAGCCGATTGGCCTGCGGGTTTTGTTTGGAAGGACATGTGCGTGCCAGGCAGGTAACTCATGACTCTGTCCTGGGAGCGGTTCGCAACCAAATGGATCAAAGGAAAAAAGGAAAGTTTGGATAAGGAAATCCAGATAGGGAAATTCTTGTCAAACTGACGGAAACAACCCACTCGGAGGCAAACCTTCTGATTCGGAGTGGAATTGGATTTCTTGTTTGGAATTTGAAGGATGATTGGGCACTCAACAAGAGCTCATCAATGGTCAAGAATGAGTCAGGAAAGCTCAAAGTCCTACATGATGCATACTGGGCTAAAGTAAAAGAAATCATCAAAACGAATGCAAAGAAAAAGGAAAAATAGAAAATATATCAAGGATAATATTGCTAAGCCAAATAAGAACGGGTCAAGAGACTATCTACAACCGCAGTGCAGGCCTGAATCCATCGTCCCCGAACTTAAGCAACTCAGCGGCCTGTCCAACGATTAACAATGTGCACCTAGATTATCATTGTTTTTGGTAAAGGGAACTCAAATCCCAGAACACATTGAGAACCAGCCGGTCCTTGAAATGATATAATAGATAGGATATCATATAGTAATGCCGGGAGTAGGGAAGAAATACAATACCTGACTTACCTGTGACGAAGTCTCCTTTTTTTTTTGATTTTTTGATTTTTTTTTTTTTTTTTAGGAAGAACAGACACAACAAGGTAATGAGCACAACAATTACAAATAATCAAGCAACATTATATACACAGCTCAGAGATGAAAACTAGCCCTCGGGTAGAGAGGCGACACTCTGGACGACTGCGACCATGTCGCGTCGCAGCGCCCTGTCGCGACAAGGTCGCGTCAGATCGCAGTGTCGCGACTCGGACAGAGCCCGGAAAGACTAGAAAATCGGAGTTCACCCTTATCCTAAGACACCCAGACTAACATTAGGACTCCTAAACCTCTTCTAACCTTATCCTAACACCTAGTTTCGGGATTATAGTGGGTTTCTAACTCTTAGGACTCTATAAATAGAGGGTTAGGGGGGCTAATCCCGCAGCTAAACCCCAGGCATCCTCTGCTCCCCAAATTCAAGCTCTTTTCCTTCTCTTGCAACCATGAAGAGGAATTATTCGGCGTTTGCAGAAGATATCCCCGCTTACTCCGGCCCAAAAGCTTCTAGAGAGACGCATGCCGATCTGAAGCAACTCTCCGCCATCCCGGGGCACATCTACACGCGCCCGGAGCTTCAAGTAAGTGGCCTTTTCTTCCTGAGATTCTGCATTTTCTGCATTACTCTTTTTTACTCTGTTTTGCTCTGTTTCGCTCTGTTTTGCTCCGTTTTGTTCTTCTCTTTTCTCCTCTTTTCCTTCCGTTCTTCATGCTCTTCTTCTATCTCAGATCCTCCCCGGCCAACGGCGATTCTCAAAGATGCCATGGCTGGTACCCATGCTCGAATTATTGCCGCCCACGTCTATTAGCCACTTGAAGGAGTGGGGGCTGTCCACCATCTTTGTACTAGCTAAAAACTACAACAAGTTGGTGCATGTGTGGAGAGTGTCACAGCCATGGTGGAGCTATGGCACCCACAAATCAACTCGTTCATCTTCCCTGAATTCGAGGCGACGATCCTCCTGGAAGAGTTGGAAATCATGCTCGGCCTCCCACGTTATCAAAGGGGCGAAGAGTCGGCAATCTCCTACACCGTGGACCAGATCAACTCATGGAGCATCCTGGCATACATTACCACAAAGAAGAACGATCTCTACTCCATGACTAGTGGTATGCATGTCCACCTCCTCCCAATCGCTCAATGGATTATTTTCCCAGTGTAAGCGGAAGACCACGAACTACACCGCCATTGCCAAGGTAGCCGCCATATGCATTTGCGGCGTCATACTCTTCCCGAAGCCGACGGTGCCATCTCCTTTGGCAATCTTAGCATCATTGACTCCATCTCCGAAGGTATGAAAATTGGGCAAGCCGTCCTGGGTTTTCTATATGCTGGCCTGACCTCTGCAGCACTCGGGGGTCCCTTCTACGGATCGGTCGTCGCCCTTGAACTATGGATGGGGATGCATATCCAATTCCGGGCGGTGGAGGACCTGACCATGGAATGCAAGACAATGCTGAATCACCCACTGGCGTATGTGGGCAGACGGATTCACATGAGCCCTCGGGCATGGTGCAAAATAGCTCAAGTGAAGGGCATACATGCATGGCGCCAATACCTCCGAAGTCTGACCGTGGCGGATTTTGACATGCGCCCACGATTCATGCACGGCCGGACAATTCACCTTCCTCAACGTACCGGGCTTGCCTTGAGGCTGCTGGCAACGGGGCGCTAGTTTCCTACAACCCGGATCGCTGCCATCTCCAATGCGGTGCGGCTCGCACGGTGGTTCCACTTCTATCACACTTCCCCCCTATCCAAGAGAGGAAGAGGGGCGATGCACAGGACGAACGCGACATGCGTAGCGCGGTCGTTCATTGGGAAGGATGCGCGACAAGCGCGATTCAGGCCGAGGTGGAAGAAGATGATGAAGCAATCGCGGAATACATGAAGCTTTGAAGAAACTTCAGCCTGGGGGAGGGAACAATTGATTTGATTTGATTTGATTTGAATTGTAAGCCAGATGATGTTAGGAAAGGATTTGAAAGTATTGTTTGATTGTTTAGAATGAATTAGAGCATGTGACAGACTTTGCATTTGAATAAAATAGAGTGAAATTTTATGCAAACGGAAGGGCTCTGTTGATGATGCAACAGCCAGGGGTGTCGCCTTTATGTCGCGGCCATGCGGGGTGTCGCGACACTGTCGCGGCCATGCGGGGTGTCGCGACACTGTCGCGGCAGCCCCGAGGGTCGCGACATGAACGCGACTGCCCGCTGCGTGGCGTCATGAACCGATCGATTCAAAAACAAACGGCCCCCCTTTCCTTCTTCCTTTCCGGTTTTCAAAAACCCAAATCTCCAAACCTTGGAATCTTTCCCCCAATTCCCCTGCATTCCAACCTTCTTGCTAGCTAGACACCCACTCCAAGACGACTCTTATTGCAATGGAAGGAGGAAAGGACATCGGCGAGGGCTCATCGCGAAGGAAACACCAAGCGGAGCGTCGGAGCTCACGACGGCGGATGGAGGAGCCTCCGGTCGAGGAGGAGGCGCCCGAAGTCGCGATGGGAGAGGAGGAGGACGAGGGGATGGCTCCAATCACAAACGTGGAGGAGGAGCGGAAGAAAAGAGCAAAAGTTATGAAAACGGTAAGTACCCCTCCCTCAAACCTTGAATGGTAGTAGTAGAGAGGCATACGGAGCCCCTAGAGGGCGAATGTAGGGCGAGACGCCCATGAAAACGAGGATCAAACAAAGAGGGCTCCGGCCGGTTTGAATCTGAGAACGCGTCAGAGGAGATGGGGTTCGGGCAGATCTTTAGGATTGAGAGGATGAGGGTGGACCCGGCCCTCACCCAGGCCCTGCGGAGCAGGTGGGACATGGAGGCGAGTGTCTTCGCGTTCCCATGAGGCATATGATCCCTAGCTTGGAGGATGTGAGCCGGATCACAGGGCTTAGAGTCTATGGGCGGGCAGTGAGCGGCTACACCTATCCCTGCTATCATGACTTAGCTGAGCGCCTCCTAGACCTCCAAGTAGAGCGTAGGTCCTCTCTAGTGCCCAGGGTAGCCTTGCAAGAGAGTCTAGGTTTGTTTGAGGCAGGGAAGAATGCAGGGAGAGCGAGGATGTGACGACCCAACCAGCAAATTGGCCCAACAACCGTGCCAGTTGGTAGACTTCCCAGGAAGGTCACACATCCTGGGACTACTCCCAACTGAGCACGCTTAACTTCAGAGTTCTTTTCCATCTCGAGCTCTGAAAATGACTAGTCCGGGTTGTTGGTAGTCTGCTGATTTAGTCCATTTAACATATTCTTATATGGGGTATTACAATCTACCCCTCTTATATAAGCGCACGTCATCGTCGCTGCTCACACATAGCACACAATCAAACCCCAGGCAGGCAGGATTCTAGAGATGGCCCCCACAAGCTCAAGAGGTGGCTCCCACTATGTAGCACTTTGCGTCATTATGGCTTCAAGAGGTGGCTCCCATAGCGTAGCACTTTGCCCTGTGTGGCACTTAGTTCCTGCACTTCCGGCTGGGTAAGGCTTTGATATCATTTGTGACGATCCAACCAACAAACTGGCACAACAACCGTGCCAGTTGGTAGACTTCCCAGGAAGGTCACCCATCCTGGGACTACTCCCAACTGAGCACGCTTAACTTCAGAGTTCTTTTCCATCTCGAGCTCTGAAAATGACTAGTCCGGGTTGTTGGTAGTCTACTGATTTAGTCCATTTAACATATTCTTATATGGGGTGTTACAATCTACCCTCTTATATAAGCGACGTCCTCGTCGCTACTCACATATAGCACACAATCAACCCCAGGCAGGCAGGATTCTAGAGGTGGCCCCCACAAGCTCAAGAGGTGGCTCCCACTATGTAGCACTTTGCGTCATTATGGCTTCAAGAGGTGGCTCCCATAGCGTAGCACTTTGCCCTGTGTGGCACTTAGTTCCTGCACTTCCGGCTGGGTAAGGTTTTGATACCATTTGTGACGACCCAACCAACAAACTGGCCCAACAACCATGCCAGTTGGTAGACTTCCCAAGAAGGTCACCCATCCTGGGACTACTCCCAACTGAGCACGCTTAACTTCAGAGTTCTTTTCCATCTCGAGCTCTGAAAATGACTAATCCGGGTTGTTGGTAGTCTACTGATTTAGTCCATTTAACATATTCTTATATGGGGTGTTACAATCTACCCCTCTTATATAAGCGACGTCCTCGTCGCTACTCACATATAGCACACAATCAAACCCCAGGTAGGCAGGATTCTAGAGGTGGCCCCCAGTGGCTCCTACTATGTAGCACTTTGCGCCATTATGGCCTCAAGAGGTGGCTCCCATAGCGTAGCACTTGCCCTATGTGGTACTTAGTTCCTGCACTTCCGGCTGGGCAAGGCTCTGATACCATTTGTGACGACCCAACCAGCAAACTGGCCCAACAACCGTGCCAGTTGGTAGACTTCCCAAGAAGGTCACCCATCCTGGGACTACTCCCAACTGAGCACGCTTAACTTCAGAGTTCTTTTCCATCTCGAGCTCTGAAAATGACTAGTCCGGGTTGTTGGTAGTATGCTGATTTAGTCCATTTAACATATTCTTATATGGGGTATTACAGAGGATGAGTACCTGGTGCTAGCTAGGGTCAGCCAGAGGGAGCTTGCGAGCGAGCCCGGGCCGCAGGCGGACCTGGACTTGCGTCGTTTTCTCGTTCTCTTTCTTGGTAGACTTTTGTTTGCCACGAGAGGCGACGCAGTCCACTGCCGCTTCCTGCCCTTGCTAGAGGACCTAGGTGAGGTAGGGGGGTATGCCTGGGGAGCAGCCTTCTTAGCGCACCAGTTCGATGGTTTGAGCGCCTCCGAACGGCAGACGTCTACGAGCGGCTTCTACCCCTTTCTTCAGGTACACCTTCTCTTCTAACTCTCTTAGATTTAAACTTCAATTTTGCTTAAACTGCCAACTAATTTGTCTTTTATCTTGCAGGTTTGGGCCTATCTACACCTCCCAGCCCTGAGGAGAGGGGATCTCACACGGTCGGGCCTCGTGCCCATTGCACGCCGTTGGGACTCTCGCCGAGACACCCGCCACTTGGTTGATCAGCTGGAGCGCCTACAGGAGGTTATTGACAGCTACCCTTATCTGGATGTAAGTACCCTTAATCCCTGTCTTTTGAAATTATTTGCTTGAAATGACTGATTACTTCTCTTTTGCAGGTGGTTTGGCAGCCATATCTGGGGGAGGGTGATGAGGGACAGCCTTGGTTGGTGCAGGCCCGCCCCTACTTCGGTAGGTCGGTGTGGTTGCATGCACTGAACCTTGTGCTACCTCTGAACCTATTCCTGACCCAGCGCTCCTTGGGCCTCAGGCAGAGTGTCGTGGAGTTCCCCGTCCGGGACCTGTTTCGCCGGCCGGGTCGGAGCTTTCGGGGACTTCACGACACGACAGACTCGAGGGAGCGGGCGCGCGAGTAGATAGAAAACTGGGAGCGGAAAGGCAAGGGGGTCAGATCGGACGCGACCACTGACGATGCCTACCTCCAGGCGTATGCCTTGAAGTACGGAGGAAAGGTATACAAGAGCGCCCGACACCAGGTAGAACTTTCTAAACCACAGCTCAAAGAACTGGGATTTAATGATTAAAACTGATGATTTGGCAGTTCCTTGCAGGTGGACGTGACTGGTGAGATCGCATCGCTCCGAGCCTTGCTCCAGTCGGCGGTGCAAGATCGGGAGGCAACCCAGAGGCAGACGACAGAGCTGGTAAGTACTGTGTTCACTTTCAGCCCCTTTGATTTAAGCAAAATTTTGAAACTGACATGCCTTTTGCGTGCAGCGGAGTGAGCTGGAGAGAGTGAGGGGTACCGGAGCAGGCGGTGCTTCCTCCTCTCGGAGCGCAAGGGGGTCTCCATCGCTCATGGAGGCTCGACTGGCAGGGGTAGTGCTGAGAGCTGAGGAGGCTCAAAGGCACTTGGAGGAGCGGGTAAGTTCATTTAAACACTTGAGTCGTTTATTTCCAAATGATGCTGATTGATTACTTGTTGTGCAGGAGAGAGACTTGGAGCTGGCTCACGAGCAAGCCATGACAATGCAGAGCGAGAGGGACCAGTTGCGCATCCGGGCGGAGGCGGCTGAGGCACAGGTGGCGGAGATGACCGGGAGCTGGTGACGCTGCGGGTACAGAGGCCACCCGGAGATCAGGAGGAGGTCACCCGACTGCGTGCAGAGTTGCTAGCACAGCAGACGCTGGCGCGGAGCCTTCAGCAGATTGTGACGGATATCGGCCGTTCACGCAGCCGGAGCCGGAGCGGCGTGACCGTCAGCAGGGCGACCGGCGCCTCCGTCGGACAGTATCTAGTGGGTTCCTCCAGCAGGCGGAGGAACGAGGAGGAGGAGCGGCACCGTCAGGGCGAGGGTAGCGCCCATGATGGCAGAGGGGGTGGCGAGATGTTGCCACCTCCAGATAGGAGAGAGGGATCTGGGGAGAGTGGTGGTGGTCAGTGAGGAGTCTTGTGAGCCACCTCCCTTTTATCTATGTACATTTTGTTCATACCTTAGTGCAGTTTTACTTTTATGCCAATATTCATGATAAATGAATGGTTTGTGATTGACACGAGTGAGAGGCGAGATTCAAACAAGCGAGAGAGAGAGAGAGTTCTGAGCGCGACGTCGTACTCTGCTTTTAAAATCCCTGTTCCTGTACACACTTAGAAGAACAATTAGATCTGTTCTTAGGTTCGGCCCCTTGCACAGAACATGATAAAAGCTAACTCCGCAATTTGTCAAGGGGCCGAGCCTTATTAAATAGCGAAAAGACTATGAAAATAATGCATGCTAAGAAAAGCAATATGTACACACCTTTTATTTTTCTAAAAAAATATATATATTTTTTGTGATTTTGAGGATCTTTTGATTTTTTGGATTTTTAGAATTTTTGATTTTTTTTTTTTTGTTTTGGGGATCTTTTGATTTTTTTGGATTTTAGAATTTTTTTGAAAATCCTTTTGATAGCAACACTTCTTAATGTTGAGCGATTAACCGTGAGCCTTACCTCTATCTCACTTTGGCGATAAGATTTATGTGCAACGTATATTCATATTAGGTCTGCTAAGCTTTCTTGCCCCTATGACAACAATGTTCCAACACAGACCAAGCGCATGGATTCTCTGGTCATTTAGGGAGGATAGGAAGAATATAAATGAGATAAGACTTAATCTTGGAGTCGGGGTTGCCGACTTGTAAGACTTGCAACAAATAACTACATGTGTTATTCATCTGTTGTCCAGGGACTTTAGGCCACAGTATTTTCTCTTTTGTCTGGGGCATGCGTGCGACGGACTCAAGGGCGTCCCGCGGGGAACTGTACTGCCACTCTTTAACATGCCCCTTCACTTTGTCATTTCGTCGGTTTATTTTTGTGCTATATGCTTTTCTTAGAACTGCCCGTCCCTCCTTGAGACTTCAAACACATGGTTTATACCGTTGCAGGTTTACAGGTTAGCCTTCCCCTTGCCCCTAGACCTTGTCCGAAATAGGGAGAGAATTGACCTCTTGTTTCGAGATGAAGCCGGAGGTGGAGGTATTGTTCGAGATCACAATGGTAATATGCTGTGCGCTTTTGCCCACGCCTATTACGGATTAAACTCCAGCTTGGCAGCTGAAGCATTAGCTCTGAGGGACGGTATCTCCATGTGCCGCAGATATGATATACTTGAGGTAATGGTTGAGACTGACTCCCTCAACCTCCAGCAGATTGTGTCTGAACAGCAGCTCCCGTGGGACATCGCTTGCATCCTCCAAAGCATCTCCGTCATGACTCAAAACATGCAGCTGAGATCACTCATATTCACCGTGAAGCCAACAAAGTTGCGGATGCCCTTGCTAGTTTCGCTCTTTACTGTCCTTCTTTTATCAGCTGGAACCACTGGGGCGATCTGCCCTCCTGTCAAGGAGAGTTACCACCAAGATAAGGTGGGTACTCCCTTTATCAGGTCGTAGGCCTTCTTTGTACCCCCCTTCACCTTATATATATAAAATCTAACCCCCTAGCCGCTTGGAAGGTAGTGGCCCTCTCACATTGTGAGGTTGCCCCTACTACCTCTTTGGTCTGGCTACATTAAAAAAAAAATTGACCTCTTGGTTCCCTGAGCAAGGGCTAAGTGAGAACACTGTATATGAAGGGACAATGACTTTAGGCTACCATGTTGAGTACGTGATTGCACATAAATATTATTTCGTCAATATGAGAGGGAGCGAGACACTTGGCAAATGGCTACTTATTAATTGGTGTTGTTATCCAAAGACTTTTGATCAGGGGTAGAATCTTTTAAGATATAATCCATTCCATGGATGAGAGAGTTCATCACCATCGGCATTAACTAACCTATATGCGTTTCCCGGGTACACTTCTTTAATGACGTACGGCCCTTCCCAGTTTGCAGACAATTTTGACCTTGGACCTCCAGGTTTTAAGAAAATTGCTTCAAAACCATGTCTCCTTCTTGAAATTTACGCTCAATCACTTTCTTTTGAAAAGACCTTGAGAGTCTGTTTTGATATGAAAGCACGTGATCGGCTGCAGCTAGAGGCCGTTCGTCTAAGAGTTCTAGTTGTGTAAGTAACGCCTCCCGATGTTCATCGGGATTAAGTTCTTTGTCCAACTAAATTCTTAGCGAAGGGATGAGAATCTCGTGCGGACATACCGCTTCCATCCCATATGTAAGTGAGAAAGGAGTTTGCCCCGTAGGTGTGCGGATGGAGGTGCGGTAGGCCCACAGAGCCTCAATTAACTTTTCTGGCCAATCAGCAAATTTATTAGACTCACAAGTTTTCTTCAAATTTTAAAAGTGTTTTATTCGTGGCTTCGGCCTGGCCGTTGCCCTGTGGATAATAAGGAGACGAATGATGCAAAGAAATATTGAACTTCTTACAGAGGTCTTAAAGGTCTTGTGATATGAACTGGGGTCCATTGTCGGTGACGAGGCTGCCAGGTACTCCAAACCGTGCAATGATGTTCTTCATGATGAACCTGCACACAGTCGAACCTTTGATTTCTGCAAATGCTTCCGCTTCGGCCCATTTGGTGAAATACTCAGTAGCAGTGAGGATGAAGGATTTTTGTTTTATCTGAGCATTAGGATCACCAAGAGGCCCAATGATATCAAAGGCCCACATGGAGAAAGGCCAAGGAGAAGATAGTGGATGCAAAGAGGAAGACGGAGCATGAATTTTATCGGCATGGATTTGGCATCTGACACACCTACGGACGTAGGCGGCACAGTCTTCTTCTAAGGTTGGCCAGTAGTAGCCCTGCCTAAGGATCTTTTTGGCTAACATCTGACCATTCACATGCCCTCCGCATTCACCGGAGTGAGATCCTTCCACTATCTTCCAAGCCTCTTCATCGGTCACGCATCTGAGGAGCATTCCATTTAGAGCGCGTCTGTAGAGAACTTCACCCACGAGGGTATACTTTAATGCCGCTCTACGGATAGCTCGCCTATCTTCTGCTTCAGCTTCTTCTGGGAAGGTACCGTCTCTGCAAAACTGCTCAATCTCATGGTACCACGGCCTCTCTTCTTCCATCAATTCCCCTAATTCAACAAGCAACAACTCCTTCGCTTCTTTCTTCTCTGCCTTCAACACTAGGGAGCTCCTAAGATTTGAGAACCAAGGATCCTGAGTTGAGGGAGCTTCTAATCTCTGAACGGTGATAGTCTCAGCGCTACGGCTGAGAGGGAAGGAGAGAGACGAAGCTAACGATGCCAGAGCATCGGCCAGAATGTTTTGGGAGCGAGGAGTATGAATGTAGATGAGTTGACGGAATTGCTTGGCGAGGAGCGTGACCAGATCTTGATATGGCTTGAGTTTGGGGTCACGAGTGCGATAGGTAGAGAGGACTTGCCGAAGAACGAGCTGAGAGTCTCCTATGATCTTAAGGTGACGGGCACCTAAAAGGTAGGCAAGCTTAAGACCGGCTAGGAGAGCCTCATACTCGGAGATGTTGTTGGTGGCGTAGAACTGGAGTTGATAAGCCAAAGGAATGGTGATCCCTTCTGGGGTGAGCAAGACTGCACCTATGCCCCGTCCCCTAGAATTGAGAGCTCCATCGAAATGGAGTGACCAGAAGGGATCGTGAGAGACAAGTGATAGGTTTTCATCGGGAAATTCCTCCTGAACCGTATCACTATGAGGAAGAGGGAGGTGAGCAAGGTGCTCAGCAATGGCATACCCTTTTATGGCTTTCTGAACAATAAAGGAGATATCAAACTGAGAGAGGAAACTTTGCCAGCGTGCCAATCTGTCGGCGAGAACTGGCTTCTCAAGGAGATACCTAATAGGGTCCATTCTAGAGATCAAACTCACCTTATGAGCTAGGAAGTAGTGCTTCAATTTCTGCACTACCCAAACTAGCGCTGCACAAGTTTTCTCCATTGTGGTGAGTTTGAGCTCGGAAGGATTGAATAGCCTAGATAGGTAGTAGACTGCCATTTCTTTGCCGGATTCATCATGCTGAGCAAGTCAACAGTCGACAGATATAGGATTAGGGGTTTCCCAGGTATAGGTGCCTGAAGCACGGGCGGATTCATAAGGTAGCTCTTGAGCTCATCGAAGGCCTCTTGGCATTTATCATTCCATTCAAAACTGACTCCTCCTCTCAACAGTTCGTAGAAAGGACGACATCTTTGAGAGTGCTGAGATATGAATCTCCTTATGAACTGCAGCCGACCAATCAAACCTCGAAGTTCAGATATGTTCTTAGGAGGAGGCATCTCATTGATTGCCTTGGCCTTGTGTGGATCTATTTGAATCCCCCGCTTACTAACTATGAAGCCTAATAATTTTCCTGAGGAAACTCCAAATACGCACTTCTTTGGATTCATCTTCAATTGATACTCTTGTGCGCGATGGAAAACTTTGGCAAGTACGGAGGAGTGCTCTTTTCGGGTCCGCGACTTCACCACGATATCATCCACGTAAACCTCAACATCAATATGTATCATGTCGTGGAAGATAGCTAACATTGCTCTTTGATAAGTGGCGCCGGCATTCTTTAGTACAAACGGCATGACCACATAGCAATATGTTCCCCATGGGGTGGTGAAGGAGGTCTTCTCTTGATCCTCCGGGGCTAGACGAATTTGATTATAGCCGGAGTACCCATCTATGAACGATAGAGTTTCGAACCAAATGAGGTAGCGGGAAATCGTCCTTAGGACATGCCTTATTCAAATCCCGGAAATCTATGCAGATGCGCACTCTTCCGTCTTTCTTCATCACCGGGACGATGTTTGCCACCCACAAAGGATAGAGGACTACACGGATAAACTTGGCTTTGTGTAGCTTATCAATCTCCTCTTTCATCTTTAAAGCGATGTGGGGGAGGAACCTCCTTAGCTTTGTTTAACGGCAACTGCCCCTGGCTTCAAAATTAACCTATGCTCCACCAAATCGGGGTCAATGCCAGGCATGTCATCATAGGACCAGGCAAATGAATCCTTGAACTCCCTTAACATTTCTATGAGCTCTTCTTCTTCTTCAGGCGGGAGACCAGAAGCTATGGTTAAGAGCCTGGGGTCCTCTTGCGTTCCCACATTTACCTCTTTAGTAGGTTCGTCGACTGCTGAGGTAGGTTCATCGAATCTCCTCATACCACTAGCATACGCCTCAGCAGCATCCTCTATCTCAACACCATTCTCATCTAATGGGTCTTCTTCGGCTACGATTTCATATATCCCAAAGCCGTCGTCTAGCCCTTCCTCTATCGGCATCTCCTCTAAGTCCAGAACTACCGCTTCTTTGATGAACTCTTTGACAGCTAGAAGAGCGCCACATCTATGGACTAAGTCTAAGAGGTATCTACGGGGTACGCCACTACCCTTCTTCTTCCTAGACGGGGACGGGGACTCACTAGAAACTACCCTGAACTTGAGCTAGATTTGATATTTACAGGAGGCTCTGGAGAAGCGTCCAGAGGTTTAATGGAAGGGAAAACAACGGGTGCGGCAGGGCCGCGAAGATCCTCCGATGGAGCTGGAGGAGGGAGCGGGCCACCCGAGCTCAGGGTGCCGGCAACAGCATCGGGGTGTAGGGGAGCAGAAGGCCCCTCACCCGAATCGCCTGGAATGGCCATGTCTGACCACCAGGTGAAGGCACGACTGGAGCAAAAGGATGACGACGATGGCCGCTGGGGAGCAGATGTGACGGGGATCGCCGTCGAGAGAGGGAGCAGGAGAGGGGTGACGGGGATCGCCGTCGAGATTAGGAGTAGGAGGGAGGTGACGGGGATCGCCGTCGGAAGTAGGAGCAGGAGGGGGTGACGGGGATCGCCGTCGAAAGCAGGAGCACGAGGGAGTGACGAGGATCGCCGTCGAAAACAGGAGCAGGAGGGGGGTGACGGGGATCGCCGTCGGAAATAGGAGCACGAGGGAGTGACGGGGATCGCCGTCGAGATCAGGGGCATGAGGGAGTGACGAGGATCGCCGTCGGAAGCAGGGGGGACACACACACACACATTTTTTGTCATTTTTTTTGATGAAAAAGGAACTACATTAAATTAAATGGCTTCGAAAAAGACAAGACCGAACCGTTGAAGGAAATGGCGAGGCGGGGTGAAGGACGAATGAATGCCTCAATGGCGGCGGGCGAGATTTGGACAATGAAGGGAAGAGGCAAAGGAATGAAACTAATATTAACATCGAGTATGGATGAGACAAAGTGAGTGGGAGGCCGGGAGGACCCTGGCCAGGACTCCTGTATAAGTAGGGGTAAATGATTTGACTGGTTCTCCTCACCAATTCCAGGCAACTGTCGCCTGGCGGTGGTTGTTGATGCTGATAATGCTGCTACTTGTGACACATCTTCTTCACTGAACAGTCGATTGACCGCAGAAATAAGGTCTTCTAATTCCAGCTTTTCTTCCTCAGCCTCTGATTTTTCAAACAACAGACTAACTGATGAGACAATATCATCTTGATCCGGATCCTCAGTATCTTCCTCAGCTCTCTTCTTCTTGTTGGGTCGCTGCTCCTCTAAAGTTTGATAGGCTGATCTTGGCGTTTCTATGGTGGTGTTATATCCGGGCTGAATGGGCCCTCTGACAAAATGCTCGTATAAAGACCAAGTGAGCGGTCCATGGTCTGATTGTGGAGGAGATGAGAAAGCGGCCCATTCTGAATATCCAAGGCCACGCTTTGTGAATTTCTTAGCGGTGGCGACAGTCTTGGTTTGCCCCTGAAGATGAGCACCCAGGCCTTTTCCTGACTGATAACCCAGCCTGAACATGATGTCCCACCCCTTTGTATTCTTGCTCACATCCTTTCTGACTGCCATTATAGGAGGAGACCCAATTGGGCGGTTAGAAGAGAAAGTATAGGCCCAAGTGTAGTTAACATCAAGCACTGAGATTATGGGCTTATTGGACGGCCATACTGATGGCAGCACTCTCTCAACGGCTTCGACTGTATGCGTTGTCGTCATACTCTTTACCTTGACTATCCGCCCTTGGAAAGGGAACTTCAGACACTGATGCGCTGTAGAGGGTACTGCCCCTAATGATTCGATCCACGGGCGCCCTAGAATGGCTTTGTAGGTGTGATCAATGTTCAGCACATAGAACTCCACAGACATGACGAGAGGGCCTAATTCTGCTTGCAAAGTGATAACCCCGTGACAGGCACGTCGCGAATTGTCATATGCAGCAATAGTGGTAGGCGTGGGCTGCAATTGACGTTCCGATATGTTGCAAGCTCTAAGAGTGCTTAGTGGACATACATTAATGGAGGCTCCTGTGTCCACCAGAGCCGCATCGACTGCCACTTTATTTATGGTAAGTGTCACACACAGGGGCATTTTCCTGGCTTCGGGGGCAGCCAACTCGCCATCAGAAAAGGTAATGGTGGGTCCTCTGTTCACTATTGAGAGCACTGAGGGTAGGTTGTCCGGATTCATGTCCTCGCTGACCATGACTCTTTGCAAAAAAGTTCTGAGAGCATCTTGGTGAGTCTGCGATCTCTTAATGAGCTCCAATATGGAGATCTTGGCGGGAGTCTGATCGAGGTGCTTTAGGATGTCATATTGAGTTCCCGGCGCTGGATCAATTTCTTCTGTCTTGTTGCTGCTGATTGTTGGTTTGCAGACCTGGCATAGGTATGGATGCGTTAGGATACATCCGATGAAACATTCGCCCGCTCCGGAGGGCAAGATTATGGTGGAGTGGAGGGGTGTTAAGGATAGAAGGGTCGGCTAGTAGTGGTGCTGGCGTAGGGGAGAGAGGGGTGTTGTTTGGTGGAGGGATGATGGGTGATATGACGGGAGAATAGGATGGTGAGGTGATGGTGGCAATATGGGGTGTAAAGGGAGGGGTATGGCGGATGCAGGTGCGGGAACAGTGGGCGTGACGTGAGAAATAGCCAGAAGCTGGCCCACCTCATGGTCGTCATCGAAGACCCACTGGGCTTCTGGTGGTGCATGGTGGATAACGGGGTTAACATGCGCAGGCGGAGGAGGTGGTGGAGCTGGTTGAGGGTTCGGAGCAGGTTGATGTTGTGGCATGGGGTTACGGACTATGCCTAGGTCGTTCGCCGGCTGCTGCGGCTGCTGCTGTTGCTGGTGTTGCTGGTATTGCTGTTGGAAAGGCTGGTATTGCTGTTGCTGTTGTTGTTGCTGTTGTTGTTGCGGCTGCTGTCGCCTCTGTTGTTGCTGTTGTTGCCTCTGGCCTTGCTGGTCTCTTAGAGTTTGGATCAACCTCTTCATTTCTGCCCAATCAATCTGATTCTGCTCATGGAGATCGTATATCATGTCCCGGAATTGGAAGCAATCGGACACATTGTGGCCCGGATGACGATGATAGACGCAATACTTTGTTTGATCGGCCGCCATATTCCAATTCGCCTTCTCAGGAGGGAGTCTTAAGGCATTTAGAGACATGAGGGCTGCAAAGACATCAGCTAGAGATTCGGGTAATGGAGGGTACTGGGCTCTCTTGGGCCCATTGGGTTTCCTGGGGGCATAGCCACTTTGAGGCGGAGGAACCTGGGAGTATTGGCGCTGATCTTGAGGGAGATTTTGTCCTTGGGGAGGTGGCTGCCTATTGTTGTTGTTGTTCCAAGACTGTTGGGTTTGCTGGGTATAGGGGGACCTACCTACTGGGCCTTGGGGATTGCTAACGGCACCTACTTGTTCATTGGTCTGGATCCCCTCGGTGACTGGGCCTTGCGGCTTTTTAGCATAACGGGCCTTGGGGGTCTCGAACATGGAATGTATAGGCGAGTCCTTGAGTTGGGTTTGAATGAAACGGGCTCGACTATATAATTGGTGCATGGTAGAGATGTCGTTCATGGCCAAAATAGTTCGGTAGGTGGGCGTGGCATTGGAGATCAACAGCTTTACTTTCTCCTCCTCAGGCATTGGGCAACGGACTTTGGCGGCCAGAGAGCGCCACCGGTCAGCATAGGTGGAGAAATCCTCTTCTGGTTTCATCTTTTCAGCTACCAAATCCACAAAAGAGTATTCGGGTCCCACCCGATCTTGAAACTGCTGCAGAAACCTTTCTTGGACGATTTGGAAATCCTCGGCTTCCTCGGGAGGCAAAGAATAGAACCACTCTAAGGCTGGACCATCTAATGATTTTCTGAACAAATATGCCATGAGATGGCGGTCATACTTGTGCGGCGCCGATTCATAGACGAAGTCCTTCAGATGAACATAGGGGTCCCCTACCCCAGAGTATCGACGATATACAGGGAGCTCGGACTGGGGAGGCACCCGGAGGTATTGGAAGGATGGGAGGGCAATGTCAGCTACCTTCCGAGGATCAATTTGCCTCCGGAGGTCATGAAGCTCCTTCTTCATACTTGTCCATTCCGCCAAGAAATCGGAAGGAGATTGGATCTGATGCGTAGGGACAAGGGAGCGTGGCCGCTCGAAGGAGTGAGACCTCTCGCGAGGAAGCGGAGCTGGTTCGGCCGTATAATATGTAGTGGGAGGAGACCGAGGCCGAACATCTCGTGGGGGGAGGTAGCTTGGTTCTGAAAAATGAATGGCCCGAGGACGGAGAGGTGTAGGGTCTGCCCCAGACGAAGAAAGGTGAGGGGCTGAAGCGACGCGGACGGAGGACTCCGCCGGTCGGGCTGGATTTTGACCCCGGGGAGATAAAGGTTGTTTCCCCTTGGCAGCAGCTATGAACTCTCGGACTTGGTCCGGAGTGAGGTGAGGAAGGAGCTGGCTGAATTGAGAGTGAGGGTCATCATCCCCGGGAGGAGAAGGAGGACGGGATTGGATCCCAGTAATGGAGGGAGGCTGGATATGCCCCGGGAGAGTGGCCATGGAAGGTTGGGCCACTTCCTCGAGCAAACCAAGGGGTAGGGCATCGTCGGCAAGGACTCGAAATTGGTCCATGTCGAAGAGGGGATTATGATAAAGCACGAGGATCGGGGGGGGACTGACTCGATCTCCCTAAACAATGACGCATACACCCTCCAACCAATTTGGGGGGGACACCTAAACTCTATCACGACAAGAAAGACAGAGAAGAGAAGGGGGATCAAAGCACTCAAGTTATCATGCTTACAACGCAAATTTCTTAAGATTCGAACTTGACCTTTTAAGTGAATTGATTAAAGGGATGTCACTCGGTCATGCGGTCCCTGATAGGAATGAACTCAAGTGCTCCGGTATGACTAAGGGTGGTGCACACTCACTTACGAGGATGGCTCAAACTAAAGGTGCAACTGGTACAACCAGCCCGGCGAACCGCAACGTGCGTACGGCCACGGGGACTTACGGAGGTCCTCGGAAGGCGGGTCCGAGTCAGCCTACGAGTGCTCGTAGGTGAGAGGACTCACTCAACCAAGGGGGAACCTGATCAACTGGGATGAATAGCGTATGCAAGGGACTAAAAGTCCAGAATGTATGCAAGAGTGGGGATAGGGAGCAAACAGGGTGAAAAACCAGCCCTCGGGGGAAGTCGCGACGGCCGGGTACGCCGCGACAAGATCGCGACAGCGCGGGCTGCCGCGATACGGACAGAGCCCGAGAACACAGTGAGTCACCAACCCAATACAAACAGACTTCCCTACTAAGATAAGCAACACAAAGAAACACTAATCAGATACAACATGGATCGAAACGCAGACAGAAACCGATTCATGGATGAAAGCAGTAACATACAAAGCAAACCTGTTAACGCGTCGCCTGTCCAAACCGCGACCTTGTCGCGTCCGCTCCTCCGCCGCGATAAGAACTGGAAACTTACAGATGAAACTAAACGAAAATTCGAACACTAACAGGATACTATCGGACAAAAACGCGAGCAAACATGATCTAAGCAATATAAGAAAGATGCATGCTCCCATGGGCATTGAACAGAGAGGACAAAGGGAACAGCAAGCACTAACCTGATGACGCGTTCCCAACGTGCGACGCGACCTTGTCGCGACACCGCGATCGGTCACGACAATGACAGAGCGGGAAAAATGCAGGGAATGAAGAACAAAACCCTAACAAGACACTATAACGACAAACAACAAGGAAACATGGCAAGCAAACAATCAAAATCTACGAGGGTGGCAGTGAAGGTCCCACCGTGATCGCCAAAAGGTGTAATCACAGGGATTGGCTTCCCCTCGACACGGACATGGATATCAAATATGATAGCATAGGAAAAAGGATGTGATCGCCACCTAGATAAGTTGCCTAATGATATGGAAAGACAATGGCTAACTTAAACTAGGAAAAAAAGGAAGAGAACAGGAAACTGACCTGGTGTCGCGGTCGTCATGGCCGCCGCGTCTCTAGTATCGCGTCAGTGGAAATCGACGCGTCTATGTCGCGTCACCCCAGGCCGTCGCGTTCTCTGAATGCAGGAGAATTGATGTTGTGACCTTCTTCTAGTCCTCCAGCCGGCCAGAGCACCAGAGCTTCTCGTAGACTTTGCTTGCTTGCCTGTCAATCAAAAGAAAACACAAAGAAAAGACCCTATTAGAACATGTAAAGTGTAGTATCTATTCTAAAAGACGAAATGAGATGGGAGATCATGGTGGGAGCGCACCTGGGGTGGTTTTAAACCCCTGTGGGTGTGGGAAAACGTGGGTGGATGGTGGATATGCTCTATTTAAAAAGAACATAAAAATGCATGTAGAAATAGAAAAGAGAAGAGGAAAGGGAATGAGCCCCATTAGGGCGACTTCCTGGCGTGGATGCAGCTCCGATGATGTGCAAAGAGGTCCAGGAGATTGCTAGAGTCGCCCTCTTCACGTTCCTTGCTCCATTGATGGTGAAATGAGTGAGTTGTGAGGAGTGGAATGTGAAGGGAATGAAGGGAATGAGTGGCTGCGTGGCTAAGTCTAGTTCAGAGGAAATTTTGGCAGCCCTTCGGGGTGATCATGAGGCTCTCCTCGTCCATGAGGAGGAGCCTTCCTTATATAGAGCTTGGAGTGAGAAAATTAGGTATTATCTCCTCAAAAAGGTTTAGAAATTAAAAATGGGGGATGAAGCTCTATCAAAATCGGGTGTAGAGTCCTTAGGGGAGCTTAGGAGAGTCCTTAGGGCCAAGGATCCGTCCAAGGGGTTGGGATAACCCTCTTAGACCAAGTCAAAGTGCATGGGAGGATAAATAGGGTGTGGTTACGGAGGCCAGAGATCTCGGACATTGTCGCGTCAGATCGTAGGGTCGCGACTAGAGATGCGACAGTGCGGGGGGATGTGACAGCATTGCCCACGTGCATGGATAATGCATGGGCTGTCGCGGCGGCCCAACCCGTTGTGACTATAGTCGCGGCGCCACGATGCGTCGCGACAAGGAACCCGAATTATCTTGGATTATTCTCTCTAACCACATGATAAAATAGGAGTCATATTCCTCTAGGGACTCTCAAATGATTGATTTCGGGATTTCAAGGTATTTTTAATGGATTAATGGGCTCAAGGTGAGTGACCAATTAGGGGCCCACTAAGGTAGCAAGAAATGTGGTTCAACCCATTAGTCATAATCGGGTGTCTACATTCACGTATCAGGATATCGACTCGAATTATTTCCGAATAATTTATTATCCGCTGCATAATTCTCGGGATGTGACAAAGGAAGACCTGTGTATCAGGGTGGTTTTGTACCTCTTCGGGGTTAGAAGAGAAGGCCAGCTGTGGCTGGATGTGTAAGGGTCCTTGAGGGGGACAGTACATTTGGATAGTGAAATCTCAAGTTGTTGCTTGGGGACTGGACATATGACTCCTTGGGATAGGAGGTCCGAACCAGGATAAAATTTCCTGTGTTGTGTGATTGTGTGTTTGCTCGCTTGTTTTCTCTATTGCTAACACTAACAATCAATCTCAATGTTTTTCTGTTAAGCGTTTTATTGACAAGTTTTTATTTAAAACGAGATTTTAGAATCCCATTCACCCCCCCCCCCCCCTCTGGGCTTGCTAGCTGGGCAACAACATAAAGTCTGTTGTTTTAGATCCACTACTAGCTGAATCAGAGAGATTCCTCAACACTGAATGGCGTAAGGTCTACCATCAGGCAGCTCTTTAATTAAATCAGCTAAATTCCTCCTTAGAAAAATCACATCAACCGATTCTGTCTCCTGAGTAGTTTATGGATCTCAACTCCATCAATTTAGTTTCTGATCGCTACTCTATTTAGGTTGAGAGATACAAGATCTTTGAAGCTTTGCAAAAGGAACTGAAGGTTATAAGCTCCATTATCCTATATCCATAGATAAGTTCCTTCAGCATGTCAGTTTTGGGACTACTGGCTTCTACAAGTCATCTCTTAGTGCTGATGAATACACTCTATTTATGAAGATCAGAGATAGCTTCACATCAAGAGACTTAGTCCAGAGATGGGGCCTTCCTATAACATTAGTTGGGGTGTCTTTCAAAACTTTTTGAAGAGCAGGAAGCCCAAGCTTGGAAGCTCATTACTCGCCACGCTTCACTTCTGTCTCCTGCCTTATATATTTCTGACCCTCACTAATTATAAGATTTGCATCTTTGGCTCCCATTTATCTTTGTCTCTTTCTTTCTATTTTTATCTTTTGCTTATTTATTCCTTTTTGCTTAATGACAAAAGGGGGAGAAAACATTTTGAAATACATACCTTTAGAAATTTTTAGAAAATTTATTTCAGCTCTTTCATATATACATCTCTTTATGTTTTGTCATCACTAAAAGGGGGAGATTGATGAATCAGTCGAACTCCATATAATTTGTTATTTATTATATGTATTTTTTGTGATTAACAAAACTCTGAAAATTATGGACTAACATTGTTTTCTAAGGTTTGTCAACAGGTCTCAAATAAAACAAACTCAGTAAGTTATCTACACTCATGTTCTTTCAAGTCTATTGCACAAGATTTGTCTAAGTCTATATCGACTTCTATTAAAAGCTCACATCGATTACTATTCTGTTTCTACATCAATTTCACTTAAATAACGACTACCTTGTTAAAACATCGATTTCAGAAACAAACATTGATTTCACTTAAGTATCGACTTCATATTACAACATCGATTTTGATTCAAACATCGATTTTGTTTCTACATCAATTTCACTTAAGCATCGACTTCATATTAGAACATGGATTTTGGCTTAAACATCGATTTCATTTCTACATCGATTTCACTTAAACATCGATTTCATGTAGAACATCGACTTCACTTAAAACATCAATTTCGGTTCTACATCGATTTCATATAAAACGACGACTTCGTTTCAAACATCGATTTCACTTGAACAACGATTCTGGTTCAACAACGATTTCATTAGAACATCGATTTCATATGGAACATCTACTTTACTTGAACAATGACTTCGTTCCAAACAACGATTTCATTTGAACATCGATTTCATTACAACAACAACTTCACTTAGAACATCAATTTCAGTTAAACATCGACTTCAGTTCAACAACGACTTCATCCAGAACATCGATTTCACTCAAAACATGGATTATGTTCACATCAACTTTGTTTTAACATGGATTATGTTCACATCGACTTCGTTTTAACATGGATTATATTCTCACATGGATTATGGTTATATCTCAACATCGATTTTGTATTTACATCGACTTCAATCACAACGATTTCTCTTGAACATAAGTCATGCTTAGACATCGACTCTCATTATACACAGACTGTCTCTAAACATCAACTCTCTCTTAATAACGATTATGTTTTAGACATTTGTTGAATATTCTATTATAATCATTCTAGATAGTTTTGAATATTTCTATTCTTCATGATATTCAAATCACTGTGGATTTCATATATTACCATGAACCTTGATGTATCTGTATACTCAACATTTATTGTGTGTGGTACAATATCTCTACACAACATATCTTCATGCTACCATATTCATGTCGCGTAAAGTAGACCTTTAAAAGATGTTAGAATGGAACTTCCTATTCAGTATATCTTCTTACAGCACAACTACTAATGCTGACTGACAGTTTAGACACAGTTAAGTTGTCTACGCTTCGGCATTTATTACGTGCAAGTTTTCCGTGGTCATATACATTACAACGTGGACCTGTCACTCTGACAGAAGCAAGAAGAGATTCAGATAATCTTCCTCTCTATATGTGTCTATCCCAGCATTTAATGGCTGCAAATTTTCTTGATTCCTACATCGAACCAGACACATCCATAGTGCATGAAGATGAGAGACAACAGATACTTCAACGACTAAATCTTTCAAAAGAAGATAAATAGAGGATTGGACGTAGGACTCCTTGTGATAGGAGATCTGAACTAGGATAAAATACCTACTGTCTGTGTGATTGATCTTATTGTGTCTTCATTTATACTAACTATAACCCTCGAACTTAGTGTCTTTTGTCAAAGCGTTTTTATTTACAGGAATATTCTAAAAGAAATTTTTAACAATCCATTCACCCCCCCCCTCTAGGCTTGCAACCTGGTCAACACTTTCTTGTATCTTATACTCTTGTGGTTGTCTTTTATATTCTTACTAGACACTTGTGTGAGGTATCCCTTTTGAGACTACGGTCTGTTCGCGGGAGGCAGGTCTGGATATGGAGACTTATTGGGCAAAAGTATCCAGGGTCGCTACAGTTGGTATCAGAGCATGGTCCAGTTAGAATATGAAAAGACATTAAGATTACAATGTCCCAAAATATGGTTTAATGTCCACTGTTGGTAGTAAGTTTGTAGTTTCATGTGGCTTTCGTGTGTGTTTTCTGAATATGTATTAAGTGCATGTGTTATGTAGTGTAAGTAGTGCTAGTGGTTGGTTGTGAATTGATTTGGTAAGCACTAAAAATTGAGAAAGAATTGATAAATTCAGTTGTGATATTCAGTGAAAGTGGAGTTGTTTTCTAGAGGAGTAAATTTAGTGGGATGAAGGTGTTTTAGTGAAGTAGAGGATCAACAGAGATAGTTATATGACAATAGTTGTGTACAGTGTAAAAAGGATTTGTTATGGAGGTAACAGTGTGATAGAATTACAGTGGAAATAGCATGGTAGGGTGGAGTAGTGTTGTGTTAGAGATTGTCAGGTGTAAAGGACTGAGAAATTTGGTAAAGGTAATTGTTGTGTTTGTGACTTGTGTCTATGAAGTATTGAGAAACAGTTCAGGTGATAATGTGGTCAATGATGTGGAAGACTTTTAATGATTAATGATTCAGATGAGGTAATAGTTAACAGAGGAGGTGACTTGTGGCAGTGGGATTAAGTGTGTTTTGTGATCAGAAATGTTGTTAGTATTATAAGAATTGGTCCAGGATTGTAAAAAGTGCGGGAATGAGAATTGTTAATTAAAAAGAGTGAATGAAAATGTTGTTAAACTAGAATGGATTTCTGAGTAATGAGTAAGCAGTTTGATAGTTTTGAATGACAGGTTGTTATTGTTAGCAGAAGTATTTGTTATATGTTGTGGTGTTGTAGTGAGATTTTGTGATGTTTTATAGAAATGTTTATATATTGTAACAGTTGAGGCAAAGTAATGGTATAAGGTCAGGTAACTGGAGTCAGTGTTATTTTGAGTAAGATTTAGAGATTTAGCAAGATTAGATCAGGTGCCGAGAGGTGTTCCAACTTTGAGAATTTAGGATTAAGATTGTCAGTAAAGAGAATGGAATGAAAGGAGATAGAAGAAGGCTGGTTCAAGAAAGAGAGGAATGTTAGTATTAGCAGATAAGGATTCATAAAGAAACAGATGTGGTAATGATAATGGAATCAAGCTTCATGCAAGATTTACATTTGGATTACAGGATTGTCAGTGTTAGCAACAGAGTTATGGTAGTAATGGTTGTAATAAATAGAAATAGAGATGTGTCAGTCGAGTACAATAAGAGTAGCTGAGATTGTAAAACAACAGTGTGGACAGATAAATCAGGAAGAATAGAACAATGTATTTAAAGGAAATGGGTAGTTAGATTCAGATTTAGGCAGTGTTCCAGTAAAAGGTAATTATGTACTAAGAAGAGTTGCAGTATGAATCAGAAAATTTGAGTAGTACAGTGAGATTAGCCAGATAAGAGAATATTTAAGGAAAGCACTTCGTAGAGAGGGTTTTGTGTTGATGCAGTTGGCAGTAATTTAAAGTTCACCAATATTGGTCAGAAGAAATGATGAATATAATAGATTATAAGGTGGTTATAGTTAGAAGGTTAAGATAATGTTCAGTAAAAGTTTATGGAGTAGTGCAGAGTGAGCAATTTAGTTGAGCAGAGGTTTTCTTTCATTAGAATATTTTCATAATTTGATGTGGTAGCAGAGACAGATTGGTTAAGGAATAAAGAATCAATAAGATTATGACAAATTACAACAAGAAGAGTAAGTAATGTGTACAATTTGAAATTCTAAAGTCAGTAAGTTGCAGAATACAAATAGAAAGGTTTGATTAGTCGAGTAGAAAAAAAGAATTTGGGGTCAGTTAACAGATTAAGTGGCAGTGCATGTACAGAGTTGAATGGAGAGTACTGTGTCACAGTAGTACGAATGAGTTACTTTGAAAGTTATGGATTCAAATTAATGAGTCAGCCAGTTTGTAATTTTCAGTGAACAGAAAAGAGCAGAATAGGATAGCAGCAGTATGGTAAAGAAGACAGTTTGAGGCTTCAGGTATTTCCTTCTGGTGGTAATTGATTGAATAAGATGGTTATGAGTAAGTGAATAAAGTCAGATTTGGGTTCAGCTAAAGTCGAAGTGATAACAGAAATGGAAAGAATTGAAAGTGATAATGAGTACAGAATTTGTAGAATATTGACAAGTATCTGATGAATCAATGTGTGCAGCGGAAAGATAATAGGTAGTATGAATAAACAAAATAATTGGAAGAATAGAATTTCAGAGTACTGTATTAGGTATTGAAAAGTATACATAGCAAGAAAGCAGACTGAATCAGATAATGAATGTCATGTCGAAGCAAGAAGTACTTTTGTGTAAGCCATTGTTAATTGGCAAAGCAAGGCAGTAAGTGAGTGCAGGCAGGAAGTAATGGCTACTAATAAATGAAATGAAGTTACAGTGGAAATGTAATGTCATGACCATTCGGATCATGGTTTATTGGGTTTGGTGGCAAATGTGTGGCCTATTGGTAGTGTTTGTGTTGGCTTAGCAGGTTGTGTGGGGTTGAGGGTCAGAAATCCGAACCCAATACACCTCTAGTCTCCTTTTGAGAATGCGACCAACATAAGCGTAGTGTTTTTGAGAGGACACGACACCTACTACATCGCAATTTCGTCACCGCTTTCCGTGGGCGCCGCTACATGCACGTCGTGTGGTGCATGCAGGGACGTCGTCGTTTAAATGTGACAGCAGGGTACATCATGATTAAACGCAACGGCCCACTACGTCGCGATTTAGCCTGTTATGTTATTTCAGTCGAACCTTGGCCAAACAATGTAGGAGACATTGTTTGGCTAGCGAAGAGGCTGTTGCGAGGGTTTCCGAGCAATTCGGAGTTCGTGGCCCATGTTTGGCGTTTCCATCCCGAGGAGGTTGTTCAGAGCACGGATAACGCTAGGGCAGCACGACTCTTCATGTTCTTCATGTGGTAAGGGAATTCTTCTCGTTTTTGGCTTGTGTGGATTGATCTTGAAGTATTGATGTATGGAATTGTGTATGCTCAGTAGCAAGCATGCTTACGTAATAGTATGAATGCATATATTCAAGTTTTATCACTGTACATGATGTTTTAGTGGGTTTTTCCATAGAGAAGGTCGGGTTGGGGGATTTCGGCTGAAGAGGCAACAGACCCCAATCGTCGCATTTTGAACTCGACGACATGTCCCGTCGCGATTTAGCTTTCGTGTCCCATCATGATTTTGCTTTTAAATAGCGGCACATGTGTACGTCGCATTTTAAAAGTAGCCACCCGACCCTTATCTTGCTTCTATGGGTAAAGAGTTGTTTCTTGCTATGTGGTTGTGCGACTGCTAGTTTATGTATTTTAAAGTGTTAAGTGGTGCATTGGCACGTGTTGGATTTATGAATATCGGGTTTGCATGGCTTGTACGTACGTGAAGAGTTGGGTAGTACAACACCTTCTGTGGTTACCTCTCGAGTCGAGTACCCCAGGTTCATTATGAGCTAGGCACGTGGTGCGCAAGGTGTAGACACTGCCCGTGGTCCGTCGGGGACCCCGGGGCATTTAAATCCACAAAGAGGGTGGTGATAAAATAAAGAAAAATGATCGTGATCACCAGGCACGCGAGGGTGCCGAATGGAGAGTGCACCGCGAATGGTGCGGGATGGAAGAGTGATCGCGAGCGTACCTTTTAGTGGGGAGATTGCACGAGGGATGATGTGGGTCCTATCTTCCTCTACGAACACGACCGGCCGCGGTAGAGGGCGTTTTCCGTTTGATTACCCCTGCAAAAAAAAAGACAAATAAAAATAGGGATTAGCCAAATGAGGCGTGTAGTACCGAATCCCGAATAAATAAATGAAATGAGTAAAATGGGGAGGACTCACTGGATGGTGATTTTAACCCCTAAGAAATAGGTGTGTGTGTGTATGCATGCATGTGTAAAAAAAGATTAAAGAAGGGCCACGTGGGGCCCGAAGGAGGTGAAAACGTAAAGAGCCACGTGGGGCCCGGAGGGAATAGAAATGCAAAAAAAGAGAGAGAGAGAGAGAGAGAGAGAGAGGGAAGGGGGTGCTTCCCCAAATGTTGGTGCGGCGTGACGGGCCGTTGCCGGAGTTGATGGAGGAAGGAGAGGAGGAAGACGCTCCCGCCTCGCGCATGGAATGGAAGGAGACGACGGTGCCAGACTCCGAGAAAGAAGAATGGATCGGCGAGGAATGGCTCGGAGTTGAGGCGAGGATCCGGAAGGGCTTCGCCGCTTCGTGGAACCCCCCTTCTACAAATGACCCTCGGGGGTCAATTTATAGAGGTAAAAACATGAATCGCGTCGGGTACAGCCGTCGCGACAAGAACTTGAATCGCGTCTGGGTGGCAGGCTGCGACTTGAATCGTGTCGAGCTTGGGCGCTGCGACAAGGATTCAATCGCGTCTGGGTGGCAGGCCGCGTTTAAAAAGGTCAATTTGATGTGATAGGCGCATCATGACCGTAGCCCCAGCTACGGTTGGAATCACATCGGATCAGGCCGCCGCGACTTGAAACGCGGCGGCTTACCCCGACGTGATTACAACTCGCGTGATTCTGAGGCAATCGGCTCATAAATGTGTTTGAATTTGGATTTGAACTCCTAAATCGTGTTTTCTGACAAGGATGCGATTCAGGCTTTTCTCATGATTACGAACCTGACTACGACGACTTTCTGGGCCATACTAAATCACATCCGGGCGGTAGGACGCGACTATAAACATGATCGCGTCGGTCATCACACGACGTGATAAGCTTTCCTATTTTATTTATGAAAATTATGCCAAAAAGGAAATCGGAATCGCGTCGCTTATGGCGAACGCGTTCATAAAAAGGCATTTTCCATAAATAAAATAAGACTTCATTATCACGTCGCGCAGGGCCGACGCATTAATCATAGTTGCGGTCGACATGCAGGCCGCGATAAGGTTGTGCCCCTAAAGGCCGTTGCGACAAGGATCCTGAATCGCGTCCGGGGTACAGAACGCGTTTAGAGAGAGGCGGCTGCCATACCCGTCGCGGCATGAATTTTAAGCTTATAATACCCGAGGGGTTCCGGAAATGAAGGGGAAGCACCGGGGAAGAATGGGGATGATCCAAAATGATGGGGAAAACACTCTTTCAAGGCAAAATGAAATCCATTTGTGGCATTATGGTGCAATATGAAATTTGCCCGCGGTGGAGCCGAATTCGCGTGTCTACAGCTGCCACACATTGGCGTTTGCTTTACAGGGGAGCGAAGCGGAGGGACACGAAGTGGAATGCAATGGAGTGTAATGGAATGAAAAGAAATGAAGTGTAGCGAAGTGGAATGTAGCGAGAGCAGACTGAAAAGTAGACGCCGATGTGAAAAATAGACACGCTGGCAATGGGGTGACTGCCACCTGATAAGAGTCTTTCACCAACACCCATGGAAGTCAACACTAGGAAGAAGACCTAAAGAAACAAATGCTTGGATAAATGAAAAAGACAATAAAGGTACAAAAGGAAAGAAAAGACCAACTTCCAGCGTTGGGGAAGTACCTAAGGACACAATCCATTAGGTTTCACCATTGGGGCGTCTGCCACTGCCACAGGTGGGTCTTGGGAGAGAAAGAGAGATCAACTTTCAGTGAAGGGGAAGTACCTAAGGACACAATCTGTTAGGTTGCACCATCGGGGGCGTCTGCCACTGCCTCAGGTGGATCCCTGGGAGCTAAAGACGAAAAATAAAAGGGATAAGTCAAACAAAGGTTCTGAAGAAATCAGCCCAGAGGCGACAACAAAGGGAGTTGGGTATTCGACCCAGAATGGAATATTTCAAGGTTGCTTTTGAATTTGAGGTGCGGATGGCCCTTAAATTGGCTTGGAAGAGTGGATTTCCACTGAGATTTCAATATGCATGTATGCTGGGGTAAAATAAAAATAAGATTAAAAGCGGAGTATAAAGTAACCAAGGATAATATTGTCACGCCGGTGAGTCAGGACCGGGGTTTTATGCATGGGACAGTGTCTACCGGGAGCAATCGGCTTAGGGCGCTGTGAAGTGTGTGTAAGTGCCCATGCTAAGGGCAAACCTAATGACCCAGGAGGCAATTTTGGACTCCTGGTGCAGAATTCTTATAACAGAAATGCTGCGATGGCATGGCAATGCTGAATATTATTTTTTGATTTTTTATATTGCTAAAATATAGTAAGCTTTTAACATAAGATTTTTTTGGAAGGTAAAAGGGGACGAATGCCTTGCGTTGGGGTGAGACTCGGGGTCTACAAGAATTTACATTTTTATTTGGAAATAAAAGACATGTGGGGACTGAAGCCCCGAAAACAGTAGGAGAAGGGTCAGATGACCCGATTGAAGATGGAAAGGAGGGAGTGGTGGAAAGACTTTGGAGACTCCGGCGGGGCGGAGGGGATGAGAAGAAGGAGGGCGCAGTACGCTGAAAGAAGAAAAGAATCCGGCGGGGCTAGAGAGGAGAAAGGAAAAAGTGGGCCGCGAGGGGCCGAAAGGGAAGGTGCGCAGTGTAGGATGCGAGGGAAAGGGTGCGCATGGGGCACAGGAGGGAGACGTGCCACGTGGTGCACTGGAAAGAGATGTGCCGCGTGGGGCACGATGAGGAGGTGTGCTGCGAGGGGCACGGAAGGGAGATGTGCCACGTGGAGCACGAAATGGAGGGTAAGGGGTACAAGAAGGGGCGTGATGCCCAGTATATGAAGGAGAATCATAAAAGGTGGAAATAAAAGGCCTCCCGTGGGGAGGGAATGTGGAGAACCCACAGGAAGGTGCTAAGTAGCACAAAAGAGGATTCAAATGAAAATGAAAAAAGATGGAGGCTCCCTGGTCGTTTGCCTTGCCCGGCGTTTAATATTCCGCTTGGGAGTGACGTTTTGACCCTCAGGTATTTCCTCACATAAGGGGCCTAGCGGGCGGATGGCCTTGCTCTTCTCACAGGATTTGAATGGCTCTTAGTAAATGGATTATTGACTTCCATCGGAGTTTCAAGCAACAGTGGCAACTCCTTGGAATGTAGTTGAATGAGATGGTGGGGAGTTCCACTGGTGGAGTTGGAAGCAACAATGAGGGGGTCGTGCCCAAAGATTGTATGATGTTGATATAGAAGGGGGCCGACCCTTGAGCAATAGATTGTGCCAAGGATTTGGCTTTAGAGTGTGTAAACACAATTTGGATAGTTGACCCCTTCACTGGCGTGGGAAGGTTTACAAAAACGTGTGAGGGGTCATGAGAGCTTGGAGGGAGAGTTTCCTTATGAGATATTACAATCGAGCACAGTTGGCGACTGGAATGATTGGCATATCTTTAGAAGGCCTCTGACGGCCATGATGGAGAGGGAGACTTCTGCTCAGTAAATGTGCCCGGTATGGAAACAATGACCGGCATGCGAGGGATAGATCTTGTATTTTGAATAGCATGCACGGTCCCGGGACTTCTTACTTTGCTGACGCTTGCGGCACTTTACCTGTTTGCATCTGCTCCGTTGGATGGGTGTGGATGTGGGAGGAGTGGAAGGTTGTATGGCTAGTGGAGGCGCGATGGATGAAGGGGAGATTTGCTCGGGCTGGTTGCCATGAGTGTTGTGTAACGTCGCGTGCTTTTCGGATCCATGCGGATCGTGTGTGTTGTGGTTGTGGCGGCCGTTGTGAGGCCATGTGAGTCAGTTGTGTGGTATGTGTAATGTGCATGCGTGGCTTGAGCAGGTGCAGCGCAGGGTTGGTCCGGAAATAGAATAGGACCTGCTGCTGTTCTGTCTGAGTTGGCGGCCAGGGTGGCCGTTTACTAGTAGGCGTCCAGATTGGTGGACGTTTACATAATGAGCTTAGCGGCAGTAGATGTGGACGTTTAGGCTGGCGGTTGATGTTGGCGACAAGGGGGTTGACGCCAACCTGTCAGTTCAACAGGTTATAGGCTCACCCGAGGGCTGTTCTCTCAGCTCACTCTCTTCCCCTCTTGCCCCAGCTTCGCGCCCCAGAGTTTCTGAAGCTTCCAACAGGTGCCGAGGAGTAGTTGGACGATCGTAGAACGCGCGGCATCGCTGAATTACGCGAGGAAACGTCGCGGCGTGGTGCAATTCGCGTGGGAGCTCGCGGAGGGCTCGGCGTGAACCGGGGGATTGCAGGAGATTCTAACGCGTTCTGAGGTAGGGGACGAACCCTGGTAGCTCCGTAGAAACATTAAAACACATCATAATCACTTGAACCAGCATGATAATCCATGTTTGGATAGAGTTGCACCAAGCGGGATAATGGGTGGTTTGAGTAGTTACTGTACGAATCATGTTATAACGGGTTGTATTGGGTTCTAGCATGCTAAAGGAATTGCATTTGCATGTTTTTCAGTAGTTAGAACAGTTAGAAAACCCGCAGGGCCGGATTAGGGTTTCTGCAGGGTTTATGGCCGGAGAACTTGGCGTCAACATCGCTTGCCGCCAAGTCCTCAGCCAGGAGGTTAACGGCCAGGACCCTTGCCGTTGACTCCCAGTAAGCGGCAATCGATGTGGCCGCCTACTTCTATTGAGCAGAAATGACTAAGTACAATAATTATCGATAATGCATGTGTGTTGACGCATGAGGTGCACTGAGTGCACTTGGTTTACGTGTTTAGCATACAAGGTATGCTATTAGTTGTTTACTTCGGTGACTGCGCGTTGTGTACGCGAGTCAGTTGGTTCACGTGTAGTGGACCAGTGGTTACTTGTGGTTTACGTGAGGTTTCACGTGGTTTGTGTGTGACGTGCACGTGGTTCTGTGTACGTGGCGAGTAGTACGACGCCTACCGTGGTTACCTCTCCAGTTGGGTGCCCCAGGTTCTTTGTGAGCCAGGCTGTTAGCTCGGGGCTTTGTCCCGGTACTTGTGCTGTACCGTCGAGGTCTGTGTCATCTGACCTGGACACCCTCACTCTTGTGTTAGAGTTGTACGTCCGGCTGAGGGAAAGACGACAGTGGGACAGTGACACTTGTGTTTGTTTTAGTCACTTGTAGCGCGCTCGTAGTTGGGGGTACGGACACCAGTAGTCGACACTGGTCCCCAGCTAGTCCTTTCCAGTGCCTCACTCTAGCGAGCCCAGGCCAGGGTCTCTGGAGGTGCCAGGCATGGGCCTGTGACCGTGTGGTCTGCAGGTTGTGGTGTTTAGTTGGTCTCCACAGTTGCTTGACCTTTTTACGTGGAGCGGCAGCTGGACCTTTCGTCCGTGGCTGCGAGACTGAGAGGTAGACCTGTGTTAGTTGTCCGAGTCAGTTTCTGGTGTCGCGAACCAGTTCACGTGGCTCGTGTTGGCTGTCTCTACTTTAGCTTGTACACCTGTACTGGTTTGCCGTTTAATTATTACTGTTGTTTCTCGTAGTCGGCAGACGGTGAGTACTTTTACAGCTTTACTTACCTGCTTAGCTGTTATATAAATTGTTGGTGTTGTTTACTATTCGTACTCGTGGTGTTTGTTTCGCTCGGTTTTGGGGGAGTTCCCTACTGAGCCAGTGACTAGAGAGGCTCACCCCTACCCCCACAGGTGAGAGCGAGGAGGACGTCTCTCGTCCGACGTCCAGTTCGGGCCGCGTCGTAGCGGTGCAGGGTCAGCACCTCCAGCAGAGTAGCTTCAGCAGTGTAGTTTTGTAGTTGTTTACTTTCTTCAGTTGTACCTCGGGGTATGCCCCAGGCTCTTGTACTTCTTTTCAGTTTTGTGAAAATTGGCTATGTAAACTTGTGAAATATATATAAAATGTGGTGTGTTCCTTTATGTTTACACGGACTGTGGTTTGGTATCCCTTGCGAGGCTTCGGCCCGTTCGCGGGAGGCGGACTCGGATCAAGTACGTTATCGGTTTAACGGGCTTGACCGAGGCGATCCGTCACAGTTGGTATCAGAGCAAGGTCCGTGTTAATATAAGGGAATTAAAAGGATACATAGCCTTATTTTGGTCATTTTACACTGCTGGTAGGGACCCTGGTTTTTGATCATTTGTGATTTTGATTTTTGTCTGGTGTTTTGTGTATGTAGAAAATTTCTGAATGGCTGATAGGAGAGATTGGGGTGGTGGAGGAGATGATCCGGAGGAAAGCACCCAGCGTATGATAGAAAGGATTTGGGAGAGCCTCACGGATATTCGAGCAAGAATGGATCAGCAGGCGCCAGTACCACCGGTTGCAGTGCCACCTGGGGATGGAGAGGCTGTACCTGTTGCTCCAGTTCCGCCGAGAGTGGAGGTGCCTTTTGTAGCTCATGTGCCACCACCAGTGTTGTTAGCGGAAGAACCAGTGTTGCAGGTTGAAAAGTTTCTGAGATTGCAGCCACCTACTTATTCAGGAGGGCCGAATCCAGATACAGCTGAGCATTGGGTTCATGAAATTGAGAGAGTTTTTGCGACTATGAGGTGTCCGGCAGCGGATAGAGTGGTATTAGCTGCTTATCAGTTGAGAGGTTTTGCCTTGGAATGGTGGCGATTGAAGATGCAAACCACTTTTGCAGGCAGGACGGAAGAAGCTATCACTTGGCCGGAGTTTCTTGATGTATTTAATGATACATTCTTTCCGATCCAAGTGCAGCAAGTAAAAAGAGAGCAATTCCGAACTCTTCAGCAAGGTAACTCTTCAGTCTTAGAGTACCAGATGAGATTTATGGCACTTAGCCGTTATGCGCCATATGTGGTTTCAGATAATAATATGATGGTTGAGTATTTTATCAGAGGTTTGAGAGTGGAATTGCAGGATGCGATAGTACCTCTCATGTGCAAGACAGTGGAAGAAGCAGCGCAGAGGGCAGCTACTTTGGAGAGGTCTATCCGGACTCGTCAGGCAGGTGAATCAGGTTCAGGTAGTTTCCGGCTACCGCAGCAGACAGTAGGTGCAAGCAAGGGCAAGGCACCAGCAGGACCTTCTTCATCTGGTTTCGGGAAATGGGGCCAGAAGTTAAAGCAAGCATTTAAAGGCAAAGGAAGAGGATGGGGAGGTCGTCAGCAGTTGCAGCAGGGCCGTGGTAGGCCTGAGGTGGAGGAGTCGCAGCAGAGTACTGCCAGGCAGCCTATTGTTCCTCCAGGGTATAGATGTTATAATTGCAATCAGCCGGGACATTTGATCCGCAATTGTCCGTATGCAAGAGAGTATGGGTATGGCAGAGGTGTGCAGCAGCAGCAGCAGCCTCAGCAGTTTCAGCAGCCACAGGCAGGTCGTGGCAGAGGAGCACCGCAGCAGCGAGGGAGAGGCCGGGTTATGGCTATCACCCGAGCCCAGGCAGAGGCGTCAAATATGATAGAAGGTTTTACCTCTTTATGAATATTCAGCAAGAGTCTTATTTGATTCGGGTGCCTCTCATTCTTTTATTTCCGAAGAATTTCTGGATTGCATAGCTCATCCTTTAGAAGAGAAGTCTTGTGAGTTAGTGGTGGAGGTTCCTTCAGGTGAGTTCTTACTCACTTCGAGCTATATAGATGAAGCTCCTGTTATGATTGAAGGGAACCAGATGCCGGGTCGGTTGTATGCCCTGCAGTTGTCAGATTATGATATCATTCTGGGTATGGATTGGCTTGAGATGTATGGAGCAATGTTAGATTGCAGAAAGAAAAGGATCAGATTTTGTCATCCTAATGGTGCAGTGTTTGAATATCAAGGTATGCCTTTTTATACCTCCAAGTTTCTAATTTCTGCAATTAAAGCTAGAAAGTTGATAAATGATGGGTGTGTGGCTTATTTAGCCTCAGTAAGTTTGGTAGAGGCCAGTCAGCCAATGGAAGCAGTTCCCGTGGTTAGGGAATTTGCTGATGTTTTTTCCGGAAGATTTGCCTGGTTTAGCTCCACACAGAGAGGTGGACTTTTCTATTGAGTTGCTGCCAGGTACCATGCCGATTTCTAAAGCCCCATATCGGATGGCACCAGCAGAACTTAAAGAATTGAAAAAGCAGTTAGAAGAGTTGTTGCAAAAGGGTTTTATTAGACCGAGTCATTCCCCGTGGGGAGCGCCGGTTTTATTTGTGAAAAAGAAAGATGGAAGTTTTCGGATGTGCATTGATTATAGAAAATTGAATGATGTGACCATTAAGAATAAGTACCCGTTGCCGAGGATAGATGATTTATTTGATCAGTTGCAATCAGCAAAGGGTTTTCTAAGATTGATTTGAGGTCCGGGTACCATCAGTTGAGAATTAAAGAGGAGGATATAGATAAGACAGCGTTCAGAACCAGATATGGTCACTATGAGTTTGTGGTAATGCCTTTTGGGTTGACTAATGCTCCTGCAGGTTTTATGGATCTGATGAATAGAATTTTTCATCCATATTTAGATCAATTTATTGTGGTCTTTATTGATGATATTCTAATTTATTCAGCATCTGAAGAGGAGCATGCAGCTCATTTGAGGTTTACCTTGCAGTTGTTAAGAGATAACCAGCTGTTTGCTAAATTAGTAAGTGTGAATTCTGGTTAAAGGAAATTCAGTTTTTGGGTCATGTTATTTCAGCCAAAGGAGTAGCAGTAGACCCGAGTAAAGTGGAAGCTGTGTCTAGGTGGGAAGTGCCTAAGACAATAACCGAGATTAGAAGTTTTCTGGGGTTGGCAGGTTATTATAGGCGCTTTATTCAAGATTTTTCTAAGATTGCAGCACCTATGACTAGACTGACCAGGAAAGGAGTGCCTTTTGTGTGGTCCGGTGAATGTCAGAGAAGTTTCATGGAATTGAAGAAAAGACTCACATCAGCACCTATATTGACATTGCCGGCAGGGAGTGGTGGTTTTGTGCTGTATACTGATGCTTCAAGGAGAGGTCTTGGTGCAGTGCTTATGCAGCATGGTAAAGTGATAGCGTATGCATCCAGGCAATTGAAGCCAGCAGAGGAAAATTACCCCACTCATGATTTAGAATTGGCAGCAGTTGTGTTTGCTTTGAAAATGTGGAGGCATTATCTGTATGGCGAGAGATTTGAAATTTTTACAGATCATAAAAGCTTGAAGTATATCTTCTCGCAGAAAGATTTGAATCTTCGCCAGCGCAGATGGATTGAATATTTGAAAGACTATGATTTCAGTTTGGCTTACCATCCGGGTAAGGCCAATGTTGTAGCTGATGCCTTGAGCAGAAAGGCATATATGAATTTGATGATGATTAAAGAATGGAAGTTGTATGAAGAAGTAGCGGAGAATTCCTTGTATGTGCCCAGCAGTCAGCGTCGGGCAATTTTAGCTGCCAGTGCAGTAGAGCCATCTTTATATTGGCAGATCATTGAAGCTCAGAGAGCAGATGCAGGTTTACCTGAAATTGTAAAAATGGAAGGAGTTTCTATTGATGATAATTGTGTGGTCAGGCTTCGGGGCAGGTTGTTTGTTCCTGCAGAGAGAGAGGTGAAGCAGCGAGTTCTGGAAGAGGCTCATAAATCTAGGTACACTATTCATCCGGGTAGTACTAAAATGTACCATGATTTAAGGAAGCATTTTTGGTGGCCTCATATGAAGAAAGAAATAGCAGAATTTGTGGCAAGATGTGCTATCTGTCAGCAGATTAAAGCAGAGCATCAGAAGCCTGGAGGTCTATTGCAACCGTTGCCTATTCCACAGTGGAAATGGGATGATATTGCGATGGACTTTGTGGCAGGTTTACCAAGGTCGAGTTCAGGGCATAATGGAATATGGGTGTTTGTTGACAGATTGACTAAGGTGTGCAGATTAGTGGCAGTAAGTATGTCTTGGACAGTGGACAGGTTGGCAAATATTTATGTTGAAAGAATTGTTCCACTGCATGGTATTCCAAAGACTATTGTATCTGATAGAGATCCAAGATTTACTTCTGGTTTTTGGAGAAGTCTGCAGAAAGTAATTGGTTCTGATTGAGATATAGCTCCGCTTATCATCCCCAGACAGATGGTCAGACAGAGAGGACTATTCAGACAATTGAAGATATGTTGCGAGCTTGTTGTTTAGTTTGGGGAGGTAGTTGGGAGCATCATTTGGGAATGGTTGAGTTTGCCTACAATAATAGTTATCATACCAGTCTTGGGATGGCACCGTATGAAGCTTTATATGGAAGGCCATGTAGAACCCCATTGAATTGGCATGAAGTGGGAGAAAGGCAATTAGTGGGTCCTGAATTGATTCAGCAAACCACTGAAGTAGTGAAGCTTTTCAAAGAAAAATTGCAGGCAGCTCAAAGTAGGCAGAAAAGTTATGCAGATGTGCGGAGGAGACCACTTCAGTTTGAGGTGGAAGATTTTGTTTTTCTGAGAGTTTCCCCAAGTAAAGGTATAATGAGGTTTGGCAAGTCTGGAAAGTTGAGTCCAAGGTATGTGGGACCTTTCCAGGTAATTGAAAGAATTGGGGAAGTGGCTTATAGGCTGGATTTGCCAGCTGATTTTGCAGATGTGCA
The DNA here is from genome assembly GCA_014218235.1 of Colocasia esculenta. Taxonomy (NCBI): domain Eukaryota; kingdom Viridiplantae; phylum Streptophyta; class Magnoliopsida; order Alismatales; family Araceae; genus Colocasia; species Colocasia esculenta. Next base: position 113,763,269 of record CM024762.1, read on the forward strand.
TGATATTTTCCATGTCTCCATGTTGAGAAAATGTATTGAAGATCCAGCTCAAATAATTAGATATCAAGGTGGTGACCTGAGGCCGGACATGACTATGCCAGAGTATCCGGTGCAGATCACAGATCGAAAGATAAAGAAGCTGAGGAATAAAGAAATTGAGCTAGTTAAAGTGAGATGGGAAAATAGGTTGGGTGGTGAGGATACCTGGGAGTTAGCCGCAGAAATGGCTAAAGGGTATCCCTATCTGTTTGATTAAGCTTGTGTATTTTCTTTTTAGATGATAGTATTTGTAAAGGTGTGTATGTATGAGTTGTTTAACTTTGAGTTGTGTTATGAATTTCGAGGTCGAAATTTTCTTTTTAGATGATAGTAATGTAACGTCGCGTGCTTTTCGGATCCATGCGGATCGTGTGTGTTGTGGTTGTGGTGGCCGTTGTGAGGCCAGTGTGAGTCAGTTGTGTGGTATGTGTAATGTGCATGCGTGGCTTGAGCAGGTGCAGCGCAGGGTTGGTCCGAAATAGAATAGGACCTGCTGCTGTTCTGTCTGAGTTGGCGGCCAGGGTGGCCGTTTACTAGTAGGCGTCCAGATTGTGGACGTTTACATAATGACTTAGCGGCAGTAGATGTGGACGTTTAGGCTGGCGGTTGATGTTGGCGACAAGGGGGTTGACGCCAACCTGTCAGTTCAACAGGTTATAGGCTCACCCGAGGGCTGTTCTCTCAGCTCACTCTCCCCTCTTGCCCCAGCTTCGCGCCCCAGAGTTTCTGAAGCTTCCAACAGGTGCCGAGGAGTAGTTGGACGATCGTAGAACGCGCGGCATCGCTGAATTACGCGAGGAAACGTCGCGGCGTGGTGCAATTCGCGTGGGAGCTCGCGGAGGGCTCGGCGTGAACCGGGGGATTGCAGGAGATTCTAACGCGTTCTGAGGTAGGGGACGAACCCTGGTAGCTCCGTAGAAACATTAAAACACATCATAATCACTTGAACCAGCATGATAATCCATGTTTGGATAGAGTTGCACCAAGCGGGATAATGGGTGGTTTGAGTAGTTTACTGTACGAATCATGTTATAACGGGTTGTATTGGGTTCTAGCATGCTAAAGGAATTGCATTTGCATGTTTTTCAGTAGTTAGAACAGTTAGAAAACCCGCAGGGCCGGATTAGGGTTTCTGCAGGGTTTATGGCCGGAGAACTTGGCGTCAACATCGCTTGCCGCCAAGATCCTCAGCCAGGAGGTTAACGGCCAGGACCTTGCCGTTGACTCCCAGTAAGCGGCAATCGATGTGGCCGCCTACTTCTATTTGAGCAGAAATGACTAAGTACAATAATTATCGATAATGCATGTGTGTTGACGCATGAGGTGCACTGAGTGCACTTGGTTTACGTGTTTAGCATACAAGGTATGCTATTAGTTGTTTACTTCGGTGACTGCGCGTTGTGTACGCGAGTCAGTTGGTTCACGTGTAGTGGACCAGTGGTTACTTGTGGTTTACGTGAGGTTTCACGTGGTTTGTGTGTGACGTGCACGTGGTTCTGTGTACGTGGCGAGTAGTACGACGCCTACCGTGGTTACCTCTCCAGTTGGGTGCCCCAGGTTCTTTGTGAGCCAGGCTGTTAGCTCGGGGCTTTGTCCCGGTACTTGTGCTGTACCGTCGAGGTCTGTGTCGTCTGACCTGGACACCCTCACTCTTGTGTTAGAGTTGTACGTCCGGCTGAGGGAAAGACGACAGTGGGACAGTGACACTTGTGTTTGTTTTTAGTCACTTGTAGCGCGCTCGTAGTTGGGGGTACGGACACCAGTAGTCGACACTGGTCCCCAGCTAGTCCTTTTCCAGTGCCTCACTCTAGCGAGCCCAGGCCAGGGTCTCTGGAGGTGCCAGGCATGGGCCTGTGACCGTGTGGTCTGCAGGTTGTGGTGTTTAGTTGGTCTCCACAGTTGCTTGACCTTTTTACGTGGAGCGGCAGCTGGACCTTTCGTCCGTGGCTGCGAGACTGAGAGGTAGACCTGTGTTAGTTGTCCGAGTCAGTTTCTGGTGTCGCGAACCAGTTCACGTGGCTCGTGTTGGCTGTCTCTACTTTAGCTTGTACACCTGTACTGGTTTGCCGTTTAATTATTACTGTTGTTTCTCGTAGTCGGCAGACGGTGAGTACTTTTACAGCTTTACTTACCTGCTTAGCTGTTATATAAATTGTTGGTGTTGTTTACTATTCGTACTCGTGGTGTTTGTTTCGCTCGGTTTTGGGGGAGTTCCCTACTGAGCCAGTGACTAGAGAGGCTCACCCCTACCCCCACAGGTGAGAGCGAGGAGGACGTCTCTCGTCCGACGTCCAGTTCCGGGCCGCGTCGTAGCGGTGCAGGGTCAGCACCTCCAGCAGAGTAGCTTCAGCAGTGTAGTTTTGTAGTTGTTTACTTTCTTCAGTTGTACCTCGGGGTATGCCCCAGGCTCTTGTACTTCTTTTCAGCTTTTGTGAAAATTTGGCTATGTAAACTTGTGGAATATATATAAAATGTGGTGTGTTCCTTTATGTTTACACGGACTGTGGTTTGGTATCCCTTGCGAGGCTTCGGCCCGTTCGCGGGAGGCGGACTCGGATCAAGTACGTTATCGGTTTAACGGGCTTAACCGAGGCGATCCGCCACAGTTGGCGTAGTGGTGGGGTGTAATGATAGGTGTAATGGTGGATGGAGGCTTAATTGTGTAGGTTTAATGATAATGGAGGTAGTGGGAGGTGTAGGTGAATGGTGACGAACATGACTTCAAAAGATTCATCGTCGTAACATCAAATGATTTAATGGATGGGCTGGCTATTGTAACCTCAGCCCGAGCAACAGGCTATGATGGAGGTGGAGGCTGTTGTGGTGGAGGTGGTTGTTGTGGTATGGGAGCTAGCATGGGTGTCGGAGCAGGTGCAAACGTAGGGCACGGGAGCTTCTTCATTAAAAGTAGGGGCATCGTAGGGCCCAGTTGGAGGTTGTGAGTTCGAGGAGGACGAATCAGCGGACGCCTGGGTGGCGGCATGCCATAGTAGATGGGTAGTTGGAGGTATACATGGAGTGTATGTTGTAGGGTGGTGAGGTGGATGGTGGATGGCGTCCACTGATCCGTTCTTTCTCGGTTTAATTTGATCAAATAGCTCCACGATTGGGGAGTCCATTAAATGGGCTTGAATGTAACGTCATCGCTCATAGAGCTCTTCCATCGTTTTGATTTGGTTCATGACCAAGATGTGCCTGAATCTCGGAGTAGAGTTGGAAAAAATGATTTTGATTTGCTCTGACTCTGAGAGCTCATGCTGTAAACGAGTGGCCATTGACTCCAACGGTCAGCAAATTGTACAAATGCCTCGTTGGCCCCCATCATCTCGGATGCTAGATCCGTGACAGAGAGATAAGGGCTCACACTGTCTTTGTACCTCTGAAGGAACTTTTTATGAAGCGGGCGGAAGTCTCCTGCCTCACTTGGCTCTAGAGAGTAGAACCATTCGAGCGTAGGGCCATCAAGAGTTCTCCTAAATGAATATGCTAGAGTCGTGGGGTCTTGCTGCCAACGAGAAGACTCATAAAGGAATTCTTTGATATGAAGGTAGGGATTACCTGTGCCATTGTACATTCGGTGCGTTGGCATCTCCGCAGGATGAACATAAACTTGAGGGAGAGCTGGCCTGGCGGCGACGGGGTCACCCATGGGATTGGAAAGCTTATTGATTTGATTCTCCAAATCATTCAATTTTTGGAGAAGAGCATCTTGGAGTGGAGGGATGGTTGCCGCTGGGCATGTGAGGGAGCACATGGGGTGGCCTTGAATTAGTGGACCTTCCCAAGAGATGGTCTGTACAGATCGGAGCACGGGAGTGCAAATGGCCAGGGGGCCGAGGTGATGAAGAATGTACAGGGGTATGTGGCGAAGTCGCCGGAATATACAAAGATAGGTACCTAGGGAAGGAGAGGGAGAAGGAGTCACATCCTCAACTAAAGATTGGATCAGATTTAATTGTTGAGGGGTGAGTTGATCTAGCACATGCAGGACAGTTTAGACTGTAGGGTCTTGGTGGGGGGAAGGCTCTTGCCGAGTTTTGATTGGAGTGAGATATGGAGGGACATCAGATAGGCTAGTGCGCGGTGTGCGCACGTAACCATAGGAAATGGAAGTTGGTTCCTCATGGTGGTGAGATGGACGGACATGAGATTGGAAAGATGGAGATCTAACATTATCCTCATAGTCCTCATAATAAAAATCGGCATGATAATATGGGTCCATTTTTAACAAAGCAATAAGCAAACGAGGTTGAACAAAGATTAATCAATCAAAGATGGTCCAAACAAGTTGTAATGCTTAACGCTCATTTTTAAAGAGTTTCACAATTAATTAATGGCTTGAAAAATATTGTGTCACTCTAGGTGAGATCCTAGTTAGGTAGAAGATGGATACTTCGGGGGTGCAACTAAGAATCACTTCTCACCACGCAATGGAAATCTAAACCCGGGTCAACGGAGAGGTACAACCAGCTCGGTCCGCCGTGAGGGAATCCACGGGGTACGAAGACTTACGGCGTTCCGGGAGAAGGTTCGCTAGTCCAAAGGGACGGAATGGCCAATGGAGATCTTGCCTTCACCGGAAGGGTGTGTGGAGCCTAGGATATGAGGGAAGGAGGTCCCCGACCGATGCGAAAATGCCCTGCATGCACAGTTTATAGCAAAGAAATGGTAGAACGGCACGTTTCTGTCAGAGTTGAATCGTGTCCAGTCACCGATATGCGGATATGAAAGCCCCGGAAGGCTGTCAGAACTGCGAACAGGTCCCTGTGGACGGTCAATGTCAGGCAGAAACGCGTCAGCTCTAGCCGCCGTGACAAGCGAAATGCGTCCGGACTGCCGACCGTGTTATCAAGTAGTGGATCGCATCCGTTGTGTGGGACGCGATTCCAAATAGGCACCCGACAACAAACAGACAATAGGAAAAAAAAGCAGTAAAAAATGCGTCAGACTTAATAGCCACGACAACAAGAACGCGTCGGCAAAGGCTGCCGCGACAACAAACCGAAACGCGTCCTGCTCAGTGGACGCATTATGAACGCGTCCTCTGTGTTCAACGCAATTCCGACAAGCCTCCCGAGGACAAAAAAGGGTGCAGAAAAGGGCAGGATATGTGAAATAAAGACCAAAATGAACACTAAACACACAACATGCTTGTAAAATGTAAAAATAAATATAAAAGAAGAGTGCCACGTGAGGCACGGAGGAGGGGGGCAATCAAACGGGAAGTGCAATAAGAAGTCCCACCGTGATCGCCAAATTTGTAGACACCGCCGCGTGGTCCGTCGGGGACCCCGGGGCGTTTAAATCCACAAAGAGGGTGGTGATAAAATAAAGAAAAATGATCGTGATCGCCAGGCACGCGAGGGTGCCGAATGGAGAGTGCACGGCGAAGGGTGCGGGATGGAAGAGTATCGCGAGCGTACCTTTTTAGCGGGGAGATTGCGCGGGGGATGATGTGGTCCTATCTTCCTCTACGAACACGGCCGGCCGTGGTAGAGGGTGTTTTCCATTTGATTACCCCTGCAAAAAAAAGACAAATAAAAATAGGGATTAGCCAAATGAGGCGTGTAGTACCGAATCCCGAATAAATAAATAAAATGAGTAAAATGGGGAGGACTTACCGGATGGTGATTTTAAACCCTAAGAAATAGGTGTGTGTGTGTGTATGCATGCATGTGTGTAAAAAAGGATTAAAGAAGGGCCACGTGGGGCCTGGAGGAGGTGAAAACGGAAAGAGCCGCATAGGGCCCAGAGGGAATAGAAATGCAAATAAAAGAGAGAGAGAGAAGAGAGAGAGAGAGAGAGAGAGAGGGGGAGGAGGGGGTGCTTCCCAAATGTTGGTGTGGCGTGACGAGCCATTGCCGGAGTTGATGGAGGAAGGAGAGGAGGAAGACGCTCCCGCCTCACGCGTGGAATGGAAGGAGACGATGGCGCCGGACTCCGAGGAAGAAGAATGGATCGGCGAGGAATGGCTCGGAGTCGAGGCGAGGATCCGGCAGGGCTTCGCCGCTTCGTGGAACCCCCCTTCTACAAATGACCCTCGGGGGTCAATTTATAGGGGTAAAAACTTGAATCGCGTCGGGTACAGCCGTCGCGACAAGAACTTGAATCGCGTCTGGGTGGCAGGCCGCGACTTGAATCGCGTCGGACTTGGGCGTTGCGACAAGGATTCAAACGCATCTGGGCGGCAGGCCGCGTTTCAGAAGGTCAATTTGATGTGATATGCACATCATGACCGTAGCCCCAGCTACGGTTGGAATCACGTCGGATCAGGCCGCCGCGACTTGAAACATGGCGGCTTACCCCGACGTGATTACAACTCGCGTGATTCCGAGGCAATCGGCTCATAAATGCATTTGGATTTCAGATTTGACCTCCTAAATCGCATTTTCTGACAAGGATGCGATTCAGGCTTTTCTCATGATTACAAACCTGACTGCAACAACTTTCTGGGCCATACTAAATCACGTCCGGGCGGCAAGACGCGAGTATAAACATGATAGCGTCGATCATCACACGACGCGATAAGCTTTCCTATTTTATTTATGAAAATTATGCCGAAAAGGAAATCGGAATCACGTCGCTTATGGCGAATGCGTTCATAAAAAGGTATTTTCCATAAATAAAATAAGACTCATTGTCGCGTCGCGTAGGGCCGACGCATTAATCATAGTCGCGGTCGACATGCAGGCGCGATAAGGTTGCGCCCCTAAAGGCCGTCGCGACAAGGATCCTGAATCGCGTCCGGGGTACAGAACGCGTTTAGAGAGAGGCGGCTACCATACCTGTCGCGGCATGAATTTTAAGCTTATAATACCCGAGGGGTTCCGGAAATGAAGGGGAAGCACGGGGAAGAATGGGGATGATCCAAAATGATGGGGAAAACACTCTTTCAAGGCAAAATGAAGGCCATTTGTGGCATTATGGAGCAATATGAAATTTTCCCGCGGTGGAGCCGAATTCGCGTGTTACACAGGGTTTGTCCCGATACGGAGTGCACCGTCGAGGTCTTTGTCGTCTTTCTGGACACTCTCACTCTTGTGTTTGAGTTGTACGTACGGCTGAGGGAAAGACGATAGTGGGATAGTGACTTGTGAGTGTTTGTGTTTGGTCGCTTGTAGCGCACTCGTGGTTGGGGGTATGGACATCAGTAGATGTATTGGGCCCTAGCTAGTTTTGTTTTCCAGTGCCTCGCTTTAGGGAGCTCGGGTCGGAGTCCCTAAAGATGCAAGGCATGGGCCTACAGCGATGTCGCTGAAGGTGTGGTGTTAGTTGGTCTCCACAGTTTTTGGCCTGTTGTGGTGGAGCGGCAGTTGGACCTTATGTTCATGGCTGCGAGACTGAAAGGTAGTCCCCAGTGGTTTGTTCGGGTTAGTTACTCGTGTCGTGAAACCAGTTTCTGTGGCCCGAGTGTGGCATTACCCCTCGTTAGCTCATACACTTGAGTGAGGTTTGCCATTATTTATTGATGGATGAGCCATGTTATTAGCTTATAGTTGTTTATTTAATTGCAGTTGTAGCACCATGTTTAGGTAGCTTTGTTATTGTTTATGTAGTCTTTTACTACAGCCATATCGTGAGTTTAGTGTTTTTCGGCTTTTGAGGAAGTTTCTTACTGAGCCAGTGACTTGTGAGGCTCACCCCTACTCCTTTCAGGTGAAGGAGAACAGGAGGGTTCCAGTCCCTTATCTAGTTCGGAGCCGCATCATAGTGGAGTTGGCCCTGCACCCCAGTAGTGTAATTCTACTTTCTATTCACCTTGGGGTATGCTCCAGGTTGCTGTACTCTGTACTTTGACTCTAGTTGAGAACTGACTTTGTATATTCATGTAAATATGTGTGAGATGTGCAATCTTTATATGTTTAATGTGTTTTTTTTATATTTCCACGGATAATGTGTGATATCCCTTGCGAGGCTACGGCTTGTTCACGGGAGGTGGAGTCTGGTCAAGCTCATTATTGGGTTAACGTGTTTGAATGATGAGGACCTTCAAAGGAATGTGCAAGCAATTGTTGAAGCGGAAAACCGATTGGTATAGAAGTACAACATATAATATTTTGGTTTTCTTCGAAAGATTGGCAGTTGGAAATATGAATACAATTGAGGCAGAAATTACAGTTAATGACAAGTCAACACCGAAGGATAATATATTAGTAGATGATTAGTATGGCAAAATAGTTAGAAATAGTAGTTTATGATAAAAGATTTTTAGTAAGCAAAATGGCATAGAAAAGGATGTTGCAAACACAGCAGGAAAATGTGGAAGCGGGTTGAGTCCAAGGAGATAAAACGCCTACAACATGATAGCATTGCTCGAGCTATGAAAGGAAGTAAAATAGAAAGAGAACAGTAATGAATTGATTAAGTCAAGCAAAGCAGAAAGTCTGAAAAAGCAGTTTGAAGCCATGAAGTGTATCCTTTCTTGTTATGTGATGGCCTTATTTCTTTTTAGGTGGTAGTCCGACTTGCAGTGGTTTCTTTCTAAATGTTGAGGACGACATTCATTTTAAGTGGCACTAATGTAGTGTCGTGGCCTTCGGATCTGGGTTTAATGGTTTGTGTGTGGTGCTCGTGGCCAATGTGTGGTCATTGGGCCTTGGTTGAAGTTTCGCGAGTGGTGTGGGTGTTGGGCTGGAAATCCAGACCCATATAACTCACGGGTTTTCTAGTGAAGAAGGCGACAGAGTATGTAATCGCATTTTGAACGCGATGGCCTCCTACGTCGCTTTCTTCAAACTGCCTTTCTGTCACAGGTTTCCGATTGGCGACGGTCAGGTTTATCGCCTATAAGCTGTCTTAAAGGTGACGACTGCCTATGTCGTGATTTGACTGTGGTTTTAATATGGCGGTTTTGGGCTAGACAAAGCAGAGGGAGCTCTATCCAACCGAGGGGAGTTACTGTGCGGTGATTTTCGGGATTTTGGCTTGCTGGAGGTTTGCTCGGTGTGGCTTCACAGCGAGGAGGGCGTCCGGGGCGTGGACATGCCAATGGTGTGGCGTTCTTCTCGATCTTGTGTTCTTCAAGTTGGTAGGGAGACTTCCCCTTCTGTAACGACCCTGAGAACCGACCCTCGGCCCACGCCGAGGACCCGATTTTGCGGTCGCTGCCCACGGATCCAGGGACCCGGAAGGGCTATAACACGAGTCTAACAAAATATGTAAAGGAAGTAAACATCAAATACAACTAGGAGCACACACGTACGGGAGCAGAAGAAGAAAACGAGTCTGCTGTGTATCGCTCTAGGCACAGTCCCAACACACACACATAACTAGTACAAGTAAAGGCAAGGGATAACAAATCCCTTAGAGGCATACCCGAGAGTGACGTACAACTGAGAAAGGGGGATCACTGCTAGCTACGGGGACCTCCACTACCGCCCCATCTCCTCCGCCCGGCACGTGCCCTGCCGCTACTGAGAAGTCTCACCTGGGAAAAGGAGGGATGAGCTTCACAACAGAAGCTCAGTGGGACTACCAATCTCCTACTGGATCTAACAGGTAGAAAAAATATATATATATATAACAATTAAATAACAGCAGTTATATCTTCTATCTACGAATGAAAGTGCGGAAGCAAAGCTACACTAGCATGGTACGGAAGTCCAACACGGTCGGAAACTCCGTACGACTGCTCGTCGTGACCACCACACGGCTAGCAAACACAGATAGGGGAAACCCCGCCTGGACAAGAAACACTAGCTACGGAAAGCGCTACCACTAGTCAACTGGTCAGGTGCGTCCACTGACGTCTCATCCTCGACCCAGGTCCAAACCTCCATGTCTCGTTAGAGGAGGCAAGACACAAAGCACACAACAGTAACCGCCATAGTCTGTCCGGACTACGGTCCCATGCCTGGCCTCTCCAAGTGGTTCCGGGGCCACAAGGAGCGAAGCAGTGAGGAAAAGGACTAGCTGGACTGCATCGGGAAGAACTCCAAACGACCTCGGTGTCCCAGACCAACCACGAGAGCTCTGTAAATGACTCAACGCCACTATCCTAACCACCGTTTTCCCCTCTGCTCTAGAGTCCACCTACTCGGCTGCCAACTCAAGCACGCTCGTAGCCCAGAGTACTCTCTCAACAGGCTCCCGAGGACGGTGGTCCCAGGCAATGGTAATAACCTCTCTCACGAGACAAGCCCTCAAGTGCCGAGCACCGGGCAAACGACTAGTGTAGGACCATACTAGGAAACTAGCATAGGTGCCACGGGTACAGTAAAAGCGGAAACGACAAAGGCTACATGCAAAACAGACTTCGCGAGGACCAAACCTGTCTCTCGGCTATAGTTGCGACGCATCGGGCCATCGCGACCTTGTCGCGACGCCCTACCCTTCCGCGACAATATCGCGGCAGCCCTAGCCGACGCGACCATGTCACGATGCCCAAGAGCGTCGCAATCATGTCACGACTGGCTAGGCCGTCGCGACAAGATCGCGACCTCTATAGTGGTCGCATCTCAGCCAAGGGGGGTCCGGAGCAGTCCTCCCGAAAACCCCCCCAAAAACATGATACATACATTCCACAGGGGGAGGGGAGCATGTACAACATGTATGAAAGCAGTAAATCACCAAAGCCCCTAAAACCCCACAAACATGGATTCTACGCTCGAGGGAAAACCTCACTCACACGAGCATGGATTTCTCATTCCCCCACAGCTTAAATGACAGGGAAAACACGATCTCAAGAGGGAGGGGAGCATGCTTAGGGCGAGAGGATCAAGGGTGTAACGTCGCGCATTTTTCGGATCTTTGTGGATCTTCTGTTTAGCGTGTGGGGATGGTCAAGTTGTGACCAGTGCGACTTGTGTTGTGTGTTCTTGTTGGATCCTTACCAGGGTGGGTATGGATCTGTGTGGTGTTCAGTGTGCTGGACATAAGCAGTGAGTTGGCGTCCAGGTTGTGTGACGTCGACTGTGTTGGCGGCAATGGTGTTGCCGTTAACATGTTCTTGGCGTCCATCGATGTAGACGTCAATTGTTGAACTTGGCGGCCAAAGATGTGGACGCCTAGTTGGGGCGGTTTGGTTAGCGGCGCAGAGGTTGACGTTAACCTGTGGCGCCTGTGTTTTTAGGGCTGACCCGAGCCCTGTTCTTTCCCCACTCTCTCCTCTTCACTTCGCCCACTTTCACCTTTGAGCTTCTTCACGAGTTCCGATGGTGGCGGGAGCACGTGGGAAGGTTGTGGTGCGCGTGGTAGCAGCAGATCAGGCGGGGAATGTCGAATTGGAGCGCAGTGTTCGTGGGGCGTTCCTCGGGTTTCGGCGTGATTCAAGGTTCTCCGAAAGTTCAATCGTGTTTCTGAGGTAGGGACTGGACCTGTTGATTTTCCCTGGTTGATTTGTTATGCTTTCTTTGCATAATACGGATGTTAATTGAGTTGTTGGGAAAATGGTCCTTCATGCTGGAAATCGGGTGGTTTGATTGATCCATGTGTTGGATCTTGTTTCTCTGATTTAATTATAGTATGTAGATGTATGGAGAAATGTCCCCCCTTGTGTTCTTACCGGTTGTGGGGCTAAGTTGCCCGTATGACTGGCTTTGGGCCGGTCTGTGTGTTTTGTATACCTGGGAGGTGAAGATCTTGACGTCAATATCGATTAACGTCGAGTTCTTTATTTGGATATTAACGGCCAGATGGTTAGCCGTTAATATCGAGTTTATTTAGTGTTGACGGCAGGGGATAATGCCGTTTATTTAAGGTGGACGGCAATCGATGTTGCCGCCAACTTGTGCATGTATCAATGCAGCGTGTTTTACGTAGTTTTTCTGGTTATGAATATCATGTGGTTGCTTGTGCATGGCAATGACAGGTGAGAGCCATTGCACGTGTTACGCTCATGGGGCGCATAGCTCTTGAAGTGGGCATCTTTTATGTGGTTAATATGTGATGTACGTAATCGGTTTGGGTTTACGTAGTATGTGTGGTGTGTTGGCACCCATGGCACTCTTGGAGTGCGTTGTCCATGTGTTGGACATGTGGTTTACGTGGATGCGTATGGTACAACCAACCAGGGTGTGTCGTACACGTGAGGTCTATGTGGTTTGGATGCCGTGCGTATGGTTTGCGTGTGCATGGCATATCATACGTTATTGTGTTTATTATATCTTAATTATTATGATTGGTCTGCAGTTTTGTGGCGATGAGGTTCACATGGGAACCTAGCCTTGATACTTTAAGATCTTTTGCAAGTCATCCTAAATGGATAAGTAATAAAGTATGAGTGTTAATGTATTATGCCTAGTATGGTAGTAAAGGTCACTATGTGACCAATGTCAGGTCGTGGCATTATTTTTAATATGGTTTATATATGTATTTGTGTAGACTAGCTTGTAGGTCGCGAGTGACCAGGACAAGCTATTCCTCACACGTGTATCGTGGTTTGTGATAAACGTATAAGTGTTGTGGTTTGTGCTATCCGAGTGTGGTGGTCCGGCGCCTATTCCGGAATACCTCTCTAGTCGGGTACCCCAGGTTCTTTGTGAGCCAGGCACGTGTGTTTGTTGTGCTCGGGGTTTGTCCTGGTACAGTGTGGTACCGTCGAGGTCTGTGTCATCTTCCTGGACACCCTCACTCCTGTGCTTGAGTTGTACGTCCGACCGAGGGAAAGACGACAGTAGGGCAGCGGCTTGTGTTGGTGGGTGTGCAGTCGCTTGTAGCACGCTCGTAGTTGGGGGTGCGGACACCAGTAGTCGACACTAGTCCCCAGCTAGTCCTGTTTTCCAGTGCTCACTTAGGGTGCTCCGGCCAGAGACCTAGAGGTGCCAGGCATGGGCTTGCAGCTGTGTGTCTGCAGGTGTGGTGTTGGTTGGTCTCCACAGTTGTTTGACTTGTTTTGTGGAGCGGCAGTTGGACCTTTCGTCCGTGACTGCGAGGCTGAGAGGTTGTTCTTGTGTTTTGTTGTCCGGGTTGGATACTGGCCTGATCAGCCAGTAGTCTGTTCCGGTGGTGGTGGCGTTCTTTCTGACTCGTGCTTTGCCACTGGCTGTAGTTCGTGAGTTTGTGACTCATAGTCGAGGTTTGACTCGTTCGAGGTGTGCCTAGTGGTGGCACTGTTGTGACTGCAGTTGTGGCTTGTGGTGTGCCCGAGTGGTGTCACCATTTTGGTTATGGTTGGTGAGTGTTGACTCGCCAGATGTGGTTTGACTCTTATAGTATGCCTTGTCGTTGGCACAGTTGTATTATGGATTTGCCGTAATGAAGTGCCTTATGTTGGCACTGGTTTAGTGATTGATTTTCGTGGTAGTTTAGCTTGCTATGGTGTGCCCTGTTATGGCACTGGTTTACTTGTGGTTTCTGTGCTGGTGCCTTGTGGTATAGGTACCTGTATCCTGTGTGGGTAATGGTTTGTGGTGGCACGTCGTATACCAATCTTTCTGGTGTTGACGTGGAACTGTGTTTCGTGGAGGTCGTGTGGTGTGACCTTCCCACAATGTGCTCCACCCTCCCTTGGGTAAACTACCGTATATGGTTTTCAGGTGTGATGGATTGGCCCGCTGTAGCCAATCATGTTACTTGGTGTATGTGGTTTCCGACATATTGTGATTTGAGGTATACAGGACCAGCTTTTTGTTAGCAGTCCTATTACCCACGTACTTGAGATTTGCCTGTGAAGCTTGTAGCTTAGGCAAATAGTCGTTGGAATAATGTGCCTGTGAGGCTTGCGGCCTAGGCATTTCAGTTGTTGAGCGGACTAGCCTGTGATTCCTCTTTCTTTATAAGGAATATGCATTTGTTTATCAATTACTGTTTAAGCTGTTATTTAAATATAAATGTTGTGAGCATGAAATGGTTTGGCTATTGGTGCTGCCAGTGAGACCCATTGGGGTTGAGGTGTCCGTGGTTACGGTGTTGTTTTGGGTAGCCCCTACTGAGCCAGTGACTTGTGAGGCTCACTCCCCTACAGTTCTTTTAGGGCTTGCCGAGTGTTTGGCTTGCAGCGGCGTTGTGTCAGACTTGTACCACAGCAGTTGTGTAGTAGTTAATGTTGTGTGAGCTTGTGCTCCCTCGGGGTATGCCCCAGGTAGTTGTACTTTTTAATTGGACATGTATTAATGTAATGGGACAGTTGTAAATTGTTATATGCAGATATGAGCACATGTACTTTCTTGTGTCTTATACTGTTGTGATTTGTCTTTTATATTCTTACTGGACGTTTGTGTGAGCTATTCCTTGCGAGACTTCGGTCCGTTCGCGGGAGGCGGATCTGGATATGGAGCCTTAATGGGCATAAATACCCCGGTCCGTCACAAAGGGTCTCTACCTCCACAAGTAGAGCCGACCCGTTGGGGCCTTCACGTAGGAATGACCACCTCCTCCTCGCTCCAAGCAACACGAACACGTCCCCTGCACGAACGGGGCGACACCTCCTCAGCACGAGCACCAAGAGCATGACGAACTGGCGGGAAACCGCAAGGGAGCTCGAGAGGGGGAGAAGAGGGGAGAAGGAGAAGAGAGGGGGCGAGAGGGGGAGAATGAGGCGTGCCTTCGGTTTAAACCGACGGCCCCAAAACACGACGGGGCGATCCGGCATGACAATGACCATGTCCGATGCCCCTAGGCGTCGTGACCTCGTCGCGACGGTCACCCTGGAGCGACCCCAAAAAAGGCGGTCCAACCTCGAAGACCGAAAAAGCAAGCGCGACGGCTTGACAGATCGCGTCAATGCTGTACGCACCTGCCACCCGACACGACAGCTCTAACAAACAAGACAGCGGTCACGTCTATCAAAAAAGCAGTCGCGACGCCGTCAGACGCTGCGACAAGGACGCGACGGCCACCCCCGTCGCGACATGAACACGACGGCGGGTGTGGCACGTCACCACGCCTATCACGGCAGGCCACTCGGCCACGACCCTGTCACGGCAGGGTGCCTGTCGCGACCTGAGGATGGGGCTAAAGGGCCCAAGGGGACCGGGTCTTACACCTTCGTTTTTGGATTGATTGAATGATTTTAAGTTTAGTAAATCATGCTATTGTGGTGTGTTGTGGCTTAGCTTTCATGTAAAGGTTTAAAGTTTAGTTTAAATGGGGTTTGTATGGATTTCTGGAGGAGGAGTTGGGTTCGGCCATCTACTGATAAGGTGATGGGTCAAGCCGTCACTTTTTTAACGCGACAAACATGGTCGGTCATGTTCTTGTTGTGAACACGACGAGTTGGTTCGTCGTGATTTGGTTTCCGATTTGTGTGTGATATCAATTGGTATGAACGCGATGCATGGGTCCGTCGCGTTCATGCATTCGATTGGCTTGAAGGAGACCGGTTGTCCCGTCGCGGTTTGGGTTTGACTGAGTCACTTGGCTTGTTGGAGACGTGTCGGGACGTCGCGTTCATGTCGCGTTCATCTTGTAGACGGACCAATGGGGTCATCACATTCTTGAAGGTGACGTCTGTGTCCGTCGTGTTTCAGCTTCCGAGGTGTGCAATGTAGAGGTTGGACAGTGATGGTCCTGTGGGGTCTAGCCTTGGGTTTATGGTGATTTTCTGATGTTTAAGTGGGTTATTATTAGTAACGCACAGTATAAGATGGTGGTTTGGTTTATGATTAGTAGTGAATTATGTTAATTATCGTATTGTGTTAATTATGTTATTATATTAAGGTTATGTGGTTTATGTGTATAGTGGTATGTAGTTGCTATGGAGGTCATGTGATGACCTATGATAAGTAAGTTTATAATGTGATTTATCGTGGTTTAAGAATATAGGTTTATGAGTACATTCAGTATTCTATGTGGCTGTGTGTTTGCTGAGTTTGTTGGTCTAGTGCTTATTTCGAAATGCCTCTCTAGTTGGATACACTAGGTTCATTGTGAGCTAGGCACGTAGTGCTCGGAGTTGTCCTGTTACTGTGTGTACCATTGAGGTGTTCATCTTCTTGGACACCCTCACTTGTGTGTTATTGAGTTGTGCATCCGGCTGAGGGAAACACGGTAAGGGGTCACGCCTTGTGTGTTGTGGGTGTGCTCGGTCGCTCTCGTGGTTGGGGGATGGACATCAGTAGACGTACTGGTCCCCATCTAGTCCTGTGTTGCAGTGCATCACTTTAGGGAGCTCAAGCTAGAGTCTCTAAAGGTGCCATGCATGGGTCTACAGCGTGGTGGTGGTCTGCAGAGTGGTGTTGGTTGGTTTCCACAGTTCTTTGGCCTTCGCAGTGTGGTTGTGGAGCCGTAGTTGGACTTTCATCTATGGCTACGAGACTGAGAGGTAGTTCTTGTGTTGTGTTGTCCAGGTTGGATACTGGCGTCATAAACCAGTAGTCTTTATCTGTGTGGCGGCATCGTTCCTTCCGAATCGAGCTTTATAGTAGTTGTGGTTGAGTGTTGTGACTCACCGTTTATAGTTTCTAGTTGTGTATGGTGCCTGTGGCGCAGTTGTGCAATTGTGATTTAGTTGTGGTACCTGTGGTTTTAGGTACCCGTACCCTTCGGGGTAGCTGGTTGTTGTGGCACGTCGTGAGCCAACATTTCAAGTGTTTTTGTGGAGTTGTGCTCCATGGAGGGAGTGTTGGTGACCATCCACTTGTCGTTTTTTACCCTCTCATGGGTAGTCCTCCGTTGTTGGGTTACTACAGTGTGTGGTGGACTGGCCCTTGGCTACCAGTCCTGTTGCTTCTCGTTGGTGGTTTGCTGTGTGGTTTGTGTTAGATGATCTCGGCTGGCGTGGGGACTAGTGTTTCTAGGCTAGTCTATTGTTCTCTTATTTTCTATGAGTTATGTTAGCTAGTGTGTTTATGGTTTAGTACAGTACAATTCTGTTTAATGCAAGTTTGTTGTAGTTTACTATTGGTGTTGCCAATGAGACCTATGGTGGTTGAGGTCTTGGTTTCCTTTTCGATTGTTGGTTAGTTGTTGTCTTTGGGGGGTCCCTGCTGAGCCTGTGACTTTTTTAGGCTTACTCCCTTACAATTCTTTTCAGGTGTTAGCAGTGTTGGGCTTGCAGCAGCGTCGTGGAAGATTTGTACCACTAGCAGTTTTGTAGTTGTCGTTGTGTGAGCTTTGCCCCCTCGGGGTATACCTAAGGCCTGGCGCGTGGCTCAGAAGGATGGGGTGAGTAGCAAGGGTGATATGGGGGAGACCGGGGGCCTCGATCACGGGGATGATAATGCTCAGACTCAAACGGAGTGAATCGAATGGTCCGCGGCCGGATGGGAGTGTTGTCGGCTCGTCCCATGATGATATGGGGGCTGGAGGTAGATGCCATGGGGCGTGAAGCGCCTGCTCCGAGTGAGGGTGATGAAGTGGCCTTTCCTTTGAGGGTTGTCATGAGAGTTTGGATTTGAGACTAATCAAGCTGAGGAATTAGGCGCAGGAGCTGAGCAGCTTGATCGTCCGACTGAGGGGGGGGATGGTTTGTGATGGGCCACTGTCATCATGATGGTGACTCTCAGTGGCATGGACTGCAGCGACCCAAGGGCGGGTCGACTCCCCAAAGAGGTCATGAGGAAGAGATTCCTCATAGTCTTGGGAAGTATAGAAGGCAGGGTCCTGATTCTCATCGTAGACCGGATTTAAATATGACTCCATGTTTGGAAAGGGCGCACCAAGATGGGGAAAAGCCTATTCAGACTTCAGCAAACAACCTAGACGGACACCTAGTTTCCTAAATAGACAAACCTATGCAAACAAAAGAAAGAGGAAATGTCTCACCCAAAGCAAGCAGTGGCAATGATGATGGTTTCTTTTACTGGGTTCAAGTTTGCCTTTTAATGGATTGATCTTTTAGCAAATTCTCTCAAAAGGAAGGTTTCCTAAAGGGAGAAGGCTTCCGACTTCGGGTGTGGCTAGGATTTCTCACAGACTCACAAATGACTGGATCGCATTCTAAGTGGCAACAGGTACAACCAACCAGCGGCCGTGTGGGAATCCATGGTCAGCGGGGACTTACGGAGGCCCTCAAGCGAGTGCTCTAGTCGGACACAAGGAATATGTGGTCGAGAGAGCGGGCGTCGCTGAGGAGGACAACCTAAACTACGAGTATGGGAATATGTATGCAAATCCTATGTGCACCGGAGTGCATGCAAATTCTAACCTAAAACTAACAAAACAAAACCAGGCCGACCTGCTCTCAGAAGCAGAAGGCGACAGGTACATTGTCGCGACCAAGATCGCGACAGGAAAGCCAGTCGCGTTCCTCTTCGCAGTGGACAAGGAACAGGTTGGACCATGATTATGCACAAAACACAAACAACCCTATAGCATGGAGGATGAACAGACTCTCAGAAGCACGGAGCAAGCATGATATGACTTGAAATATGGATGGAGTACTCGAAGTAAGCCCAAAACACAGAGAGAGAGATTGAACTAGACCTACTGACCTGATAGCGATGACCTTCCTGTCGCCGTATTTGTCGTGACAAAATCCGCATCGCCTTCCGAGCAGGCACACAGTATTTTAAAATAACATAAACGAGTGAACGGGCAAAAGACACATACCTGATCGCGACACTCATCCAGTCACCTTCTCTATCGCGACTCCTTCGACGTCACGTTCCAGAACAGTATGACAGAACGAAGAAATAGGATGAACAGGAACGCTGATGTACTGACCTGATTGCGACACCAACTTTGTCGCTACCTTTATAGCGACGCTCCCGACGTCGTCTTCTCACCCAGAGTAGCAAAACTCAAAAAAACAATGAAAGTAAATGGAAGACAGGAAACTAAGAAAGAACCACACACATGGATGACGAAGGAAGGCAGGGAAAGATAGAAAGAAGCATGATGGGCACTAGATGTCCCACCGTGATCGCCAAAAGGTGTAATCATGGAATTTACTCCCCAAAAAATATATGTGAAAGGTAAGGAAAACTGACCGTGATCGCCACCAAAGTAGTTGCCAAGAAGAACAGATGGATGAAGATGGGCTAACTACCTCGAAAAAGGAAGAGAAGACAGAGGGCGTACCTATTCCTGTGAACGCGACAAGATGAGGGTCGCGGCCTGTTTACCTGAACGCGACGTGGAGATCGGCGCCTTCTTTGTCGCGACAGCAGGGTCGTCGCCTTCTGCTTCAGTGGATGAAGATTGTAGGTTCTTTCTTCTTGCTCCTCAGCTAGCCAAGGAGCAAGAGCCTCATGTCTCTCCTGTCTTCAAACACCTGCCAAGATCATCAAACAATAGGAAACCCATTAGAAAACTTGTGTATGATGAATCTATTCCAAAATATGAAGAAACATGCACTATTTTGGAGGGAACTCACGTGGGATGGTTTTTTAACCCCTTTGGGTGATTAAGATCGGGTGTGTGGTGTGCTCTAATGTAAAACTACGAAAAAACAAATCCTAGTATGCATGAATGAAGAGAAAATTGAAAGAAAAAGGGAGAGAGAAAGTGTAAGCAGGGAGAAATCGACCTGGGGGGCACTTCCTGGTCGTCTGGAGGTAAGAGACTCTTATGAGGAGTTGGAGCTCTCGGGGAGACGAAGCAGTAGACGTCGGGCTTGCCCTAAAAGATGCAGTATTGATCAACTTGTAGGTGATTATTCCAGGAAGGGCTGTGAAGGGAATAATGGGCAAGAGTCTAGATTTGGGTAGGTATGGCCGTGCATGGGCGATTGGAACTCAGAAAGGAGGCTTTAAGGAAGGTCTCCACGAGTTTTGGTAGGATTTGGACGCGTTTAGGTTGACAAAAGAGGGAATATCCATGTATGACAAGTGTCCAAGTCATGCTTGGAAAGGATTCCCTGCATGGCATCCAGAACGCGACGGCCTCCTGGTCGCCACCCGGATGGCGACGCCTCGACACGTCGCCTTCCTATAAGGAAGGGTTTTCTGGTATTTTTGGCGATTTTTCAAGGAATTAAAGGCCAATTTATGAACGCAACGTATCGAGGTGTCGCCTTCTGAAGGAGATCGATTCTGACTTGGCAAATCGTTATAGGGCTAGATAGCGACAGGAAGGGTGTCGCCTTGTATAGGGGAAAACGACAGGGAGGCTGTCGCCTTCAGGGACTTTTCAGCACATGGCCATACAAAGTGTCGATCTCCTCGTACGTTTGAAATGTCGGATTCCTAACCCAGAGAGCTATGAGATGATGATGAAGATCGATTAATTTGACCAGGAAGAACCCACCAGGGCGATGAACTAATGAAGGATATCATGATCGGAGAAAGCCAGCTTGGCGATGATGAGCCAACATGGGCATCAATGATATGACGAGGAATTTAGCTCGACTTATGGGTCGGAAATGGGTGTCTACATATTGCCCCTCCTTGATGCTTGCTTTGCAAGGGAGTGGAGCGATAATGGAGCGAAGATGGCATGAAATGAAGGTGTAGCGTAGTGAAGCGGAATGAGATGAAAAGCGGGCATCAAGGTAAAGAGACACCCATTCTGAACGAATAAGCAGCAAGAATTATCTGGCGATCTTCGAACACGGCTGGTGACAGAGTGCTAGGATGGTTCCCATCTGGATGAATAAAGATCAAAAAGAAAAGAAATGATCAACCTCCTGATTCAAGAGGTACCCTGGCTATCTTTAACTTGCAGGTTTCGTTCATTAGGGGATAGGGTGCTGCCCGAGGGTCGATTCGACTCTGGTCTTCAAGCAATTCACGACTAATGAGTGGATCGGAGGATAAAGGAATGACTGTTATAATGAATGGGGATGAGAGGAATCCTGAACGGGAACCATATGACAACTGGACCGAACAACTAGCTCGAAGAAAACTTTCAAATTCGGAATGGAAATCCTTGTCTGGGAAATGAGGGTCTGGTGAAACATCATTGAGAAGCTGATTTTGACAAATCATGAGACATGAAGCTCAAAATTCCTAAATGATGCATGCTGGGCTAAAAGAAAAGAAATCATAAAAACAAATGCAAAGAAAAGGAGAAAATAACAAATACTCAAGGATAATATTGCTAGACAACACGAGCAAGGGTCAAGACACTTCGCATCCACGGCGTGCGATAGAATCCATCGTCTCCGAGTCATACCATCTAACGGCCTATCCAGCGATTAACAGTGTGTACTAATCATCCTTGTTTTTGGTGAAGGGGAACTCAGATCCCAGACACACTGAGAACCAGCCAGCGTCCTGGAATGATAAATAGCGTAGATACCATATAGTAATGCAGAAATAGGGTTAGAAATACTTATCTGACTTACTGACGAACCGTCTCTTGGATTTTCTGAATTTTTCAGATTTTTTTGGATTTTCTATATTTTTAGTTTTATGGATTTTCAACAATAATTAAAGCAATAAAAACATATAATACAGGATACAAACTCGAAATGCACCAAGATAATGGAAAGATTTTTAGAGCATAAGTGCAAAACATCTTGGATGGCGATTGATGATTGTGTGAAAGAAATAGGCAATAAAAATGCACACACAGAACGCGACAAACTATGGGTCGCTACCCACCCAGAACCGACGAGGTGTGTCGCGACCTAGACCATAAAGCGACGCCTAAGCTGTCGCCACCTGAAGGCAACGTGTCGATGCGTCGCGACCACAGGATTTGCAGCTAGAGCACAAACAGCAATCCGAAACTACATCTCATTTGACTCCACTTGGACTCTTAAAGCTCTCTAGTCAAAGTCCCACTCCCATTAGCTCTTCTAAACCCTTTCCTACCATGAATAGGAGTTTCAAGGCTCTATAAATAAGGGGTGAGAGGTCCAAATTCAGAGCTCACACCTTCCTCCTCTTCTCTTCAAGCTTTCAAGCTCCAATGGCCATGAAGAGAGCTCCAAATGCTTCTATGGGTGAGGAGGCTCCCTATGAAGGTCCCAAGCGAGCTCGGACGACCTATGGCGCTCTCCTAAGGCTGACGGACGTCCCCAATCATCTGAGCAACAATGAGGATGTGAGAGAGGTATGCAAAACAGGGTTTTCAATTTCAGTTATTTGTAGCCTCGAATTTCTTCTTTAATGCACGTCCTCCTCTTCCTCTCTGCTCTCTTTCCTTTCCTTCTTCTTTTAGCTCTTCCCGGCTCTCGCCGCTATTCTAAGCTCACGTGGATAGCACCATGATCAAAGCCCTACCCATGCATGTAATCTGATTCTTGAGAGAGTGGGGTTTGGGGGAGTGTTGATAGCGGCCCATAATTACCACAAGATATCTTTTGATTGGCATACATCACTGCCTTGATTGCATTATGGCACCCACAAACCCATACCTTCATCTTCCCGAAATTTGAGGCGACGTCCTTCTTGAGGAGGTCGAGGCGTTCTTGGCTTTGCCTAAGACCAAACGGGGGGATGAGCAAAATCTGCTACATTGTCGAGCCCATCAACCCAAGCTTATCTTAGAAGAGTTTATGATGGATCTCGGGGATGTCTACACCATGATCAGCCCTCAATTCATCCATCTTGTTCCTTTGTCTAAGTGGGTCATCTCTCAATGTAAGAACAAGAGTGGGATCCACGAGAGATAGCCAAAGTCGTGGCTATAGCTTGTGTGGGGTAGTACTTTTCCCGTCCACATATCACCTTATAGATTATGCAAGCTTGAGTGCCATTAGTGGGGTAGGCGGGGACTTTCCCTCTCTCACGCGGTCTTGGCCACCTCTATACGGGTGTCACCTCGGCATCTACGGGGGGCCCACTTTATGGCTCTATGATTCTCCTAGAGTGCTGGTTGGGGGTAAGGATAAAATTCAAACCTGCAGAGAATCCCACCACCGAGAGTCGAATCTTTGGGTGCCATCCACTGTGCTTTATTGGCGGGGCGGCCAAATTCCCGATCGGGTTACTTGCAAGACGGCGGACAAGAAAACCCAGAGTGCATGGCGGCACTACTTGAACACACTCCGGTAGAGCATTTCGCCTTAGGCATAGAGGCGCTATGCGACACGGAAATATGGCTCCCTCTTGGATGCGATTGGACCTTCAACTTGTGGGAAATATGGCGATGGTGCTCTACAACCCACAATGATGCTATCTTCAGATGGGAAGCCAAGGACTAAGCTACTGCAGCCGTCTCACTTGCCTCCTATGAAGAAGAGACGTTTGGGAGATCCGGAGGATGAGCAGGCTGTGCGGAGCGCGTTGGCGCTATGGCGTGCGAGTGCTACCCACGCTCTACACCTACGCTGCACGAGGAGCGGGAGGACATACCAAGCGTACCTTCGTGATCACAGAGAAAATTGGGCCCACTCGAGGACCGTGAGCTCGAGAGAGAGACATGATTGTACTTTTGTGAATTTGAGAGATTTTGAGGGATTTGATGTGAGAGACATGTTGAGTGATTTTTAGCCCTTGCTTGATGTATGTATTCGAGTTTTTGCAATGAAAATGTGATTTTTTAAGTGTTCTGGAACAAACTGAGAAGGCGACGGCTCGGCATCGCGACCCTTAACGCGACCAGTCAACGGTCGCGACATGGCATAGGGAGGCGACCAGACACTGTCGCGATACCCTATTAAGGCGACAGCTTCGCTGTCGCGATCTCAGTGTCCAGGCGGTTTGAATTCCAAGCCCG